>VZTA01024000.1:18685-96426 GCA_013398855.1 Mohoua ochrocephala | reverse complement strand
CGCCTGTGGGGAAAGTGGCTCGGCAGCCGCCCCGCCGCGAGGGGAAGGGCCGCAGCTGTGCCAGTCATCAGCTGCGCACCAGCTGACGGCAGGCATGAAACACAGAATCAGTCAGATCGGAAAAGATCTTTGAGATCGAGTCCAACTTATGACTGAACACCGCCATGCCAATAGACTGTGCCACTGAGTCCGGCCTTTCCTTAAACATCTCAAGGGATGGTGACTGCACCACCTCCCTGGGCACTCCATTCCAATGTCCAATCATCCCGTCTGTGAAGAAATTTTTCCCGATNTCTCCAGGCTTAACAACCCCAGCTCCCTCAGCCGCTCCTCTTAGGATTTGTGCTCCAGACCCTGCACCAGCTCCACTGTCCTTATCTGGATCTGCTTCTGCACCTCAGTGTCCTTACTGAACGGAGGGGCACAGAACTGGACACAGTACTTGGGGTGTGGCCTCAGCAGTGCCGAGAACAGGACACGCCTTGTTTAACATCCCATCCCTTCTGCTCCACTAATGCTGGCATGAAGTATTTGGAAAAGAGGTGTTATCATGCATTTCTTAGTCATAAGGAACCCCAACATAAGAAGGACATGAAAGTGTTGGAGCGAGTCCGGAGGAGGCCATGTGGGCTGGAGCACCTTCGCTGTGAAGACAGGCTGAGACAGTTGGGGCTGTTCTACCTGGAGAAAGAAGGTTTCATGGAGACCTCATAACAGCCTTCCAGTACCTGAAGGGGGAAAATGGGGAAGTCAGAGAGGGACTTATCACAAATTCATGTAATGATAGGACAAGAAGTAAGGGATACAAACCGAAAGATTTGATATTAAGAAGAAATCTTTTGCTGTGAGGGTGGTGAGATATTGGAACAGATCATCCAGGGAGGTTGTGGATGCTCGATCGCTGGCAGGGCCAGGTTGGATAAGGCCTTGAACAACCTTGCCTAATGGGAAGTGTCCCTGTCTATGTCAGGGAGGGTTGGGACTAAATGATCTTTGAGGTCCCTTCCAACCCTTAACATTCTATGATTCTGAGACTCTTTTATCATCATCACCTGTCGCATTATCATCAAGCTTTAAATATCCCCTATTTGGCCTTTTAAGTGAAAAAGTAGAAAAAGTAGTAGAAAAAGAACATAAAAACTCAGATTACTTTCAAATAGTGTGATGCTGCATGCTTTCTCAGTTGGCTTGGAAGAAAGTGAAATGTATCCTCTAGCATAAAAATATATCCAATCATTAAAACAGCAGTTTGCATTGAATAATCGGATCTTTTGGCACCTATCTCTTGGACCATGTGTCTCACTGGTGGAGCCAGGCTCTTCTCGGTGGTGCCAAGCAATAGACAGGAGGCAACAGGCAGAAACTGATGCTCAGGAATTTTCACCTGAATATGAGGAAGTTTAATGTGCAGTTGACCATGCACTGGGACAGGCTGCCCAGAGAGGTTGTGGTGTCTCCCACACTGGAGATATTCAAGAGCCATCTGGACACAATCCAGTGCAATGTGCTCTAGAATGGCCCTGCTTGAGCAAGGAAGTTGGACCAGATGATCCCTTCCACCCTTTCCCATTCTGTGATTCCATGGTTTGTGATAGGGGTTGCCCAATGTGACAGCCCAGAGGAGGTGAGGCTGCCACAACCCCCTGCCCCAGGTGCCCCCAGCAGCAGGGCTGAGCGTGTATTGCATTGCCAGCAGGCAGATGTGCACACACTGTATGGCATGTGCACATGGAGGCACGGAAAACCCCACAGAGCAACACGGGCAGGAACGCTCAGCACTCACACAGGCACAAACAGCACCAGGGGTCTCTGTTCCCCTCTGTCTGATCAGGATGAAAAACTTTTTTGTATGCGCACACATACCCCTACTTACCCATCCTGTATGCAGGCTGTCCCAGTAGCACAACTTGGGGCTCCTGTGGCGCCTGGAGGGGCTGGAACAGGGGGCTCTGTTGGCCTTGTGGGGCTGCTGGGGCTCCCCTCAGCCGTGGGTCTCCTGCTACTGTCATGGTGCATGGGGACCATAATCACAACCATTTGTCACCATAATCTGACAGGTTGTACATCATCCTAGATACCAGAATTTAAGGTTTGAACTTAGATTATTTTTTTTAGTGGTGATAGTAACTTGAGAGCAGAATTTAAAATTTAAAGACTTTTTTCTCAAATAATTACAAAATACAAAGAACCTAGGGAAATCTTGCCGAATTGAAAACAGAAATAAAAAAACATAGATTAAATACAACTGCGAATGTGGACAGCTGTCCTCTGCAAATCCATAATACTGAATATAGTTCTGGGAGCTCTGAAGAGCCAGCTAGGAAGATAGGGCCTGTGTGAAAAACGAATAGTCTATGCTTGTCCTAGAGCTTGACAGAACAAATTCACTGTTCCTTTTTCAGGGCTGTGAAGTGTGACACTGCTCCATGCAAATGACAGGTCTGAAAGATATTGCAGAAATGAAAACCATAGTATCTTTCATGTGATACCAGTATAATTTTTGATGGAATAAAAGGACAAGGATCTCATCAAGTAATAGAAGCTTATGTTTCCTGGCACACATAGGAAAAGATGTGGAGTTATTCCTCTTGGAAAAAATGTTACAACTTTGCAAGTTTAACATAAATGTAAATCCTAATATATGTACGTCTTCAATGTGACTGCATTATAACCAAAGAAAGGGAAATTGCAATGTGTGAATGTTCGTAGAATCTGGGACACATTTCTTATCCAGAGTCATCTTTCTGTACTGTGCCTTGCTTTGTCTTGAATATGAGCAAGCATGATAAACTGAATTTGGACACTCCAGAGGACTAAAATGATACTGCAGAGGTTTACATAGCAAACCAACAGGCCCAATTTTCTTCTTTTCCTCATTTTATTCAGTCTTCAATATAGTTTGGCTAGCATAGCAACAGAGCGATGAAGCTGTGACTCCATCCCAGTCCGTGTGTATGTATGAAGGAAGGAGCTGACATAAAAGAACACCTGTTCCTGGCAGCTTGTTTTGAGAGAGAGGAACAAAGACAGATCTGTCTCTAGACACCTGTAGAGCCTTTAGAAACACATACAACATAACTCCTCTTTCTTAGGTGTGGCATCCCATTAACTGAAGAGTAAAACAAACCTGATTTGTTTCCCTTAACTGAGTTCTGCTTTGCACGACAGACTTTTTGAAACTTAAATAAATAAATGGGAAATATGTGGAATTTCTGTATATTTTCCATGAAAGTTCAGACAATGCCCAAAACCAGAGACCACTAAAAGTTTTTTATTTGAAGAAAATGAGATGTGGCTCTTGGATTATTATTTTTAAGGAGTGGTAATTACTAAATTTGTTATTCTGTTAAACTTACATGACAAATGGGGATTTTGTTTATTTAAAAAATAAACAAACCCACGAACCTGTTGAAATACATATTTTCATTTACCATCTTTATATGTTATTTCTGCTGGTCTAAATGTCAAACTAAAGAACCCTGTGAGAAAAGCTAAACCACATCACATAAAGCTGCCACGGCTGGGAGAGGTTTGAGAGAGAGCCTTTAACTGCTTCACGGCAGCCTCGCAAGCCAGGCACAGCAAGTGTGAGGCTGCAGCGAGCTGACCGAGGGGAAGATCGATTACACCAGCAGTTATCAGAAAAGTTTGTGTCATGGCTGACCGTGCTAGTCAAAGATTAGCTTGTCCAAGGTTGGTTATGAAACTGTTGACTTTTTCAAATATCCAAGGTATTTTGAACAGAAGCAAAAACAGCAGTTAGAGCTCTGAACTGCAGAGACCTCGGTATTTTTGTTCTGGACTTCTTTGCTTTTCTGTCTATGCATCTACTCTGCGGCCATCACAGTAACACCTTCAAGCATGTAAAGAGCACTATGATCATCAAGTTCTTGTGCCTACTTTTTTGTGTATTGTGATGAGCGTATCTGTTTCAACCCAGATGTATTATTTGCCTGAGCCACCTATGCAAGCACAGGATCATCTTGTTTGGGGAACAATGCATTTCCATTGTGAGGAAAGTAGTGAGTCCTAGGGGTTTAGCTATAAGGTTGCTATGAAGGGAATGAGCATTTCACCTTTCACAGGGCAGCTTGACTTTTCTAGAATAACCTCATCAATTCAAAGAGCTCAGACTTACGTTTTTCAAGGAACCTTTTTCTGCCACTGAAATCCTTGCCATAGTCTAATGTGTCTCCCTAATTCATGAAGTAATTAATACCTCTTGTTTCTGTTGCTATAGAGGAAAAGATCCTTAGTTGTTTGCAGATGGATTCTATTTCACCAGCTAATCACCAGTAACTCTGGTTAAAAACATCACGGTGTCATTTAACATTTCCTGTCCTATGTTTTATTTTTGCCTTTTTATTTACAGTTTGTATTTAACTAGCAGCCTTCTGAGCAGAGTTACCTACTTCATATAACACTCCATCTCCTTGATATTTTAAGATTGCTTTACATGTTCAATGAGATTTGTGGTTTATGAAGAGGTATTCTAAATTTTTCCAGACTCAGGGAGTGCTTTCAGAGCAGATACCCTAGATTTCTTTCACCAGTCTTATTGCTTAGCTCTGTCTTCTCATAGGCCATTTTTAAGAATCTCTATCAATTCATCAGCTCAGGTCCGAGTGCTCCTTCCTCCTCTTCTGTCCATCTTGGAAGGCCTGTAATATCTCGATGTCTCTATGTGACCACTTCCCAGAATTTCCTTTCTATTTGAAGTAGGGTAGAACTACAATCATATGGAGACATTTTGTGGAGCCCACAGGAAGTCAGATGAAATAAGATTTAAATACACAGGCTGTAGGATACGTAATGTCCCTGTAAATGTTTTTGCATATACTTAATTTTAAGATCTTTATCTTCATAGCATAGTTATCAAATGACATCATACCTTGGGAAGAAACTTCACCACTGCTGAGGGAGTGCAATATAACTAGTACCAGAAGAATACCAGCCCGTTTGTCAGGCAGCTCCATGTCCATGTCCTGGGACAAGGAGAAGTAGCTAGATCAAACATGGATGCAGCAATGCCCAGGAGGAGAACGTAGCCATTCACAAAGCATCTTTGAACAATACAGAAATCATTATCCAAGCCCCAGAGAATCATCTTTGGCCGGCACATTTAAATAGTGTAAAGAGTGTTCTTCCAAGAATAATTGAAGAAAGGATGTCAGGAATTTAAACTAACTACTGTGCTTTTTGGGCTCTACCACAGAAAAGATGTTGCAAATTGGAGAAGCCTAGAGCCTTGAAAAAAATCTCAGTGTGAAGACAACTAAATCCTAGTAAGAGGAGCACAGAATGACAGATTTTGTGCCTGTGCTGGCCAAGAGGATGAGCTGCCAGGTCCACAGCAGCGACACAGGATAGAAGAAAGAAAAGAATGCTTCCTTCCTGCTAGTTTCTACCTGATACCAAATATGTGCTATATTCTCTCCCAGTATACAGTGGTGTGCTGCAAGCACATCCCGGTTTACATGGTGCAGAAGCAGCATTGCTGTTACACACGCTGATAGTGCCGACTTTCCCAGCTTTTGCCACAGCCAATGTCTGCTGCTGAGAGCAGCTTCTGGTCTGCAGCTTGCTTTCTCTGTGCTGTGAGCTTGAGGCCAACAAGCAGCCTCAGAAGGGAAGACTGGGCAGAGTCTCATAACCCTGTAGTCTCCGGCACAGGAGGGTAAGTGTTTTCTGACAGCACCCCTAGATACCTGTGTGTCTGTGTGTTTGACAGCCAGTGGATTATATTGAATCATGAGCCTCTCTTGAAGTCATATGGCTGGTTTGTGCTGCCCGTGCGGGTTCCGCCTCTAATCTCAGCATTGCCCCAGTCTCACTTCAATTAGCACTTACATAATCTCTGGACAAAAAGAAACAGTGTATCAGACTATAAAAAACACAATTTCTGAATCATTTAAATTTTAAAAATGCCTAAACAAGTACATAATATATTTTGGGGAAAATTTTTATATAAATAATATATATATATTATATGCAGAGTGCACGTTATCTATGTGTGTGTGTTTATAAAAAAATACATATACACCTATGTGATGTAAGCAGGAAAATAAGTCTTCCTGCTTCTTTTACAGGATAATGACAACTGCAAAGACAACGATATAAAGTTAGAGAAAATGAAAATAAGATGCAGAGGAGAGAATATTGATTGGTTCAACTGCAATCCCAGTTCTTTCAGAAAGTAACTTCCAAGGTCGAGAACACCTGTGGAGCGCTTACGTTTATTATCTGAATCCCCACCAGAGGGCACTGCGTCCCCTCATTTTCCTACACCTTTCATCATGCACTTTCAAGTGCCCCTAAAATGCTGTAACTTTTAAGAACTAAAGCAAACGCTCAAATTCCTAGTTTTAATTTTAAGGATTAGATAACAGAACATCTTCAGGCCATTCCCTCGGGTCCTGTCACTGATGACCACAGAGAAGGGGGTCAGTGCCTGCCGCTCCGCTTGCCCTCGAGAGGAAGCTGCGAACTGCCGTGAGGTCTCCCCTCAGCGTCCCCTTCTCTAGGCTGAGCAATGGATGCACACGTGTGCGTGCGGGTGTGTACTTTTAGAGACAGTCAGAGCTGATGAGAATGGCAATGGGTCTAGCAATATCTTGAAAGAGATGCATTGAGATTGGAGAGATAAAGAGACACCATAAGCACTCTAATAACTGCTAAGATATGATTGCCATAGAGCTTAAGGCTCCTCCAGCAAATTTTCATGGTTATAAGAACAGAAATAATTCTACCCTATGAGCCAAATACCTTTATTGAATATGGAAATAAATACTGTCAGATTTCTGTCTTCTATCATCTCAATTTTATCAGATGTACCAATTGAAGAAAAATTATATGTTGTATTTTAACTTATTTTTGTTCTCGTTTAAAGATTTTAAAAAGCTCAAACATATGGACACTTTATGTGAAAGTTTGCATTACTCATCAAAATGGGGTGGGATACCAATGCATTCTGCATATGCTGTGGAATGCAAGATGAACTAGGGAAAGGAAAAAATGTCAGCATGTTGACAATAATGAGGAACTGGGGAAACCAAGCCAGAGGTTTTCTGGTGCTGAAGCTTTTTTAGGGAGAAAAAGCCATTGCACTCCATAGAGAGTTTCTAATTGAGAAGGTAGACAGACTCTTTGTAGAGGTAAATGATGGAAAGAGGCTTTAACTTATACATTAACTTATTAACTTATATATTTTCCTTTATTTTCTGAAGCCATGGGAGTTTGGGGAGGTAAGAAAGAATTATAGCCTATTTAAGGGCTTTCTGGGATCCCCAGGAATATTATGGTAACCTGCTGTTACAAGCATGAAGATGGCAAAATCCAAAGACAGCTGTCAAGATGAAGATGGCGACAGTTGTGGGATACCAACATTGCTTTTGTAGTGTGTGTCTATGATAACACAGAGATCTACCGACATCTAGATGTCTGAATGCAACCAAAGCAGGTATTATGTATGTTTAGGAAACGAAGGAGACAGTCATCATGAATGCTGCCAAGCAGTAAGATGCTTAGGGCAACACTTGGTCAGGTAAGTTACACCTTTTGTGCATGGCAAGCCCACGTGTCCAGAGGTTTGAGTCACCCTGTGAGATGTTTGTTCTGTATCTCAATAGTGTTTGTTTGTCTGTTAATCACATTCCTTTCCTTTCAGCAGAGATCTGGAGCTTTCCTGCTGCTTCCAGCTTTTCTGCTGAAAAGGCGCCATGTTTTTAAAATGAAAGTGGCTGTTTATGAAGAAAACTATTCACAGACATTCTCTGACTGCAGATAGCCTATTGCAAAAACTAACTTCCTGTGTCTCTCTGCAGTCACTTGAAGTATTTCTCTGCCCAGCTGCCACAGAAGTTACTTCTCTAACCCCTCTCCCATCTCTAGCTTGAGTCTGTTTACACGTCATATAAGTCTTTTGTCCTTTCTCCTTTGATAAAGCTGCTCAGGTACACAGCAGAGGAGAAAAACTTCTACATTTCCTCAGATTTAAGGCACCCAAAAAACCACTTCTCCATTTTTCTATTAATTCACCATACCCAACAACAACAGTTAAGATTGTGGAACATACTAGGAAAAACTCCAAAGGACAATTAGCCTGGGTAGCTCTCAGTAGGACAACGTGCAGTTTTCTTTCTGCAAACTGGGACATGCCAGAGCCAGGTCATCTGGGCAGTGGTGCAGAAACTGAGGAAAGAGAACTATCAGTGTCCCTGTGCTGAAAATTTCTGCAGAAGAAAAAGACCGACTTCAAGACATCATCATGAGCTAAGACAGTCAAGAAGGGAGCTGAGGTATTTATTTATGCTAAAAGCTAGAAAGGTATTCTGTCTGGCAGCTCTGAACTTCTTGTTTTATAATTAAAGAGGCTTGAGAGTCTCCTCATTTGATAACATATTCCAGCTGTTTGGACTTTAAGGAAAATTACTAGAAGACTTGCAACTAAGTCATGAAAGACCAGGAGTTCAGTAGCAGTCCAGACTTCAGTTATGCAGGGTTGGGGGTTTTTTTTGCCAAATAAAAAAGAAAGCTTTAAAAAAGATATTTCAACTGAGCATTATGCTGTACTCTATTATGCACTCCATAATTCCACTTTGTAGGTTCAAGAAGAAAACGCTTACTTGCAAAAACTTAATCCAGAATGAAAGTAATCCAGATATATCAAAATTAATAGTATGACAGAAATTTTGTTCTCTATAACTCCTTCTGAGACTATGAACTGCCGCATAAATGAGGAAAGTACATTTATTCCTATAAAAGGTTCCTGGTTTTTTTTCAGGATGGATTTCATTACTAAGTACAATAACCAAGGCTTATATCCTAATCATTCTTGTGAGAGTCATTTTACATTAGAATTTTCATTTGGGGCTCTTAAAAGAATTGTGGCTTTAGATACATCTAAAAATTTTTACCAATAAACCGGATTATTTTAATGGACTTTGTCAGGTCATAGCATCTTAAATTAGCTTTTCTAGAGGAACTTGTCAGGTCATTGAAAAAGATTTTGTTACCTGTTTTTTTCAGTAAAGGTACACTAGAGTGTATTTGCCAATGTATTTGTGACAATTCATGCCAGAGAATTGCACTCTTCACTAATGCAGCTGTGAGCTTTAAAGAGCAGACTAGGCTGCTGCCTGAGAAGTTAAAAATACCAGCAACAGTGAATTGCCCTGCCCCAAGTGGACGAGGAGGTCTGCTGCTAGTCAGCTCCAACAGCAACAGCCTTTGAGAGAGATGGGTGATGGAAAAAATGAGACCAGAGGTGAGAAAATATGTCAGAAATTGAATTAATAATTATGTGTTTTGAAGCAAAATTGATTGATTGTTACAAGCACCTGGGGAGATTTGTTGAAGGGCAAGACACAAGTTCATCTTTACCTGAACGTGAGAGATCGCTTGGTTAGGGGGGTTGGACATGGTGACCTCCAGAGGTCTCTTTCAGCCTCAGCCATCGTGTGATTCTGTGACTTGTCAAAAGGGCTAAGTGACAGACGATCAAGCTTGTGCCCCAGGCTCCCTTGACTGTGGAATAGTCTCTTCCAAGACGGTAGCAGGCTGAATTCCCACTGGCAGCACCCTAGCAGGCAGGGTGGAAGAGGCTAGGCTCCAAGTTGGTTCTGGCAGGCCTTAACCGGGAGTGTGAGATGGAGCAGAGTGGAGCCAAGGGGCTGTCTTGCTTATGGTGTCCTGCCTCAAACACTGGCATTTCAAGAGAAGAGAGAGCAGGGCAATCACACAGTATGACTTCCTCTTAGTACTCCTCCAGCCTTTGATGATTTTAATCCTCGGGGTTTTCCTGGGCCTGTGGTGGTTTGCCTGTTTAGTAACCTACAGTGGATTTCTTTTTCATGTTCTTTTCCAGTCTCTCTGGACTGGTGTACTATGGGCATCCACAACATTCTTGGCAGTATTTTCTAATTATACTATGTGCTGTAAGAAGAGATACTAACTTTTTCTGGTTTTAAGCCTAGATCTCATTAGCTTAATATGTTGTTCACCAGTTGTTGCTGGGGCAAAAGCAGTGTAACTCATCCAAGTCAGCTTTTGCACTTCATTGAGGATTTTTTAGGCCTCTTTCCTACCTGCCTTATATTGTCCCTTTTCTGAGATGAACAGTCCTAAGCTATTTAACTTCTAAGATTTTAAATTAATTTCTTAGATCATACCATATGTTCTTACCTCAATCTTTTCCAATCCTTGTTGATCCTGTCTATGACAGAGGCCAGAAGTGCAGAGAGTAAACCAGGTATGGGTGAACCATGAATTTCTATGATGCTGATCTGATTAATGGAATTACGGATTATGATTCATACTGGTCGCTGACAAGCAACATCATTTTATACACAAAACTCTAACTGGATTTCCCTGTGTGCATTATTTCACACTCACCAAAACTGAATTTCACACACAAACGTTTGTGCTATCCCTCCCACCTTTGGGTATGTAGCATATACCCTAACCATCACCTTGGAGAAACAAGGTGGGTATCAATGTAGACCTCATGTTATTTTAAACACTTTGAACTGGAAAAAGTGACAAAAAGTGATGAGTTGACTTCAGGATAATCTCTGGCCCTCTCATGTATCAGCATATATGTAGCCAAACAGACACGGAACCCAAAATGGAACATAGTCAGTCTAGGGAACATTTATGAAAGCACAGCGTCACCAGCTGGTTGAGGGAGGTGATTGTCCTGCTTTTCTCTGTGCTGGTGCGGCCTTACCTTGCGTCCTGGCTGCCGCAATATAAGAGAGACATAAAGTTCTTAAGAGAACATCCAAAAGAAGGCTACAAAGATGGTGAAGGGTGGAGAGGGGAAGCCGTATGGGGAAGCAGCTGAGGTCACTTGGTCTCTTCAGCCTGGAGAAGAGGAGACTAAGGGGAGACCTCATTGCAGTTACAACTTCCTTGTGAGGGGAAGAGGAGGGGCAGGCACCGGTCTCCCAGATGACCAAGAATAGGACCTAAGGGATTGGCCTGAAGTTGTGTCAGGGTAGGTTTAGGTTGGATATTAGGAAAATATTCTTCACTGGTGGTTGGGCACTGGAACAGGTTCCCCAGGGAAGTGGTCACAGCACCAGCCTGACAGAGTTCAAGAAGTGTTTGGACAATGCTCTCGGGCACATGGTGGGACTGTTGGAGACGGTTCTGTGAAGGGCCACGAGTTGGACTTGACAGTCCTTGTGGGTCCCTTCCAACCTGAGATATTCTATGATTCTTTGATTCCATGACTACTGACTCTGACTGTCCCTTCCCAGTTTCCTCCAATGCCCTGCTCCAGGCTGGGGGTGGGACAGGCTCTGAGGGCTAGGCTCCTTCAGAAATGCATAGAAATTAAAAAATATATGTATTGGTGCACCTATTGGGCCAGGAGAAGGATTCAAGTTAGCCAACATCTCATTAAAGTATTGATACTTTTAAAATTTGTGTGAAGGGGCTATGTATGACAATGTGAACTTCTTTTATATATATATATATTTATATATATTTTATATATATAAACCAAACCTGAAAAAAACTGAAAAAACCCCACAATAACAATGAGAAACAGATTAACTTTATTCTATAACTTGGTTTCCCTGCCCTCTTCTATGTTTGGAAGTTTTTCACACATGGCAGGTAAAAACAAAGGAATGAATCTTAAATCACGTGCTTTTTTCTATTTTTTAATTATCATTATATGTACAAAAAAGTCCAAGCACATTCATAGATTAAATTTCTATACAGTAATTAAAAAACCAAACCAAAACACAAACTCCTCTCCCGACCGCAAAACCAAACAGAAGCCTTTATATTCTTGTCTTTTCAGTAAGATTACGTTAACTACATAGTAATGCTTACAAGTAAGCAAGCTGCCCAGGGCCCATATTCCCCAAACTGAGGGTAGTATGGATATGAACTTCTCAATAACCTCACAAATTGCAATGTACATTTATGTGTATATATTCATATGTATAATATATATATGGATGTCAAGTCACACTCACTGATCATGGAGGGTAGAAGTCATTATTCTTATGATGCCCTAGAAGAATATATTTCCAGGATCAAAGAACAGTATGATGGGCCACTTTTAATAATAATTTCTTCTCTTCCTCTCCAATAAAAACTCTCCAAGACTCCACAGTACACACCATCAGACTCGAAGGATTGCTGTTGCTGGGTTCATTTTTCTATTCCTTTCTCAAGGATCAATCCCACTGACACAAACAGGAATCTGAGCTAACTAGAGGCTAGTTAGTGAAATGACATGAAGTGTACTTGAATGAGGCATCCTTCCTGTTCCTTTTTACACATTGTCAGAAGAGAGATGAAAGGTTATGAAGAGCTACATGAGGCTGTAGAGAACATTTTCAGTCAGTTGTGAGCATCTTTTCTCTCCTGAAAAAGGAGCAATTAACTGTTTTTCAAAATATAGCAGTTGATGTCCAAAGTGCAAGGTCTCTGCCCTTTTGGCTCTATTTTGTGTCAGTTACAGTTCAGGCACTTTGCAGCATATTTTAGGAGGGACTATGCACTTGAGGACCATGTTCAAGATAAAACAAAGTCTGCATTAGATGTAGGAGAAGTAAAGGCTTTCACTGTAAAAATATTTCCATGTTAAAAAAAGGAAAAGGAGAGAGATTTCAGTATAAACTTCAAAAAAATGTCCGCCACAACCAAATGCAGAAAACAGCTAAACGATTGTGATAGTGAGAAAGCTGGAATCATGTGAAAGTGACTAGTGAAGGGTAGCTTCCAAGCAAATTGATGGGAGGGTTTAGGTAGGTTACGTATCACTAAGGTTGGCCTTGTACACAGGAAATGTGCAGAGCAATTAAAACTAACACTGAAATGCCACAAAGCATCGAATGTTCACATTGGCTTGTAAACAGTAGTGTTAGGTCCACTCACATTTATTCTGCTCCAAAAAACTGACAATACTTTAGCAGAAGGTAGGACATTCAAATATCTCACTGTGCATGTTGTGGTTTTCCACCCTCTATTGTGAAGAAATTCGTGATAATTAGTGGTGGAAAATTGGCACCAAAGAAAAATGGCAGATTTTAAGGGCGTTGGGTGTTGCCTATTACTTAGGCACAGGAGCTCAGGAATCAGTGCAGCATGTGACGTCTGAACCAACTATCCACAATGCTGCAGACAGCTTCCTCCTCAGTGCAGGATGGAGTTGCAGCACAGCAAAATATGGTATAGCTGTGTCTTGCTTGTGAGGGGGACTTGTCTGGTGTTCTCAGGTGGTTTGTGGCTCTCCTCTGCAATGAGGGTCAAATGTAGGCAAAAAGCTGTAAATACTACAAGAGAAGCTTTGCTTTTGTCTGTCCCCAGTACATGTTCTGTAGCAGTTCTCTTTCCAAGCACACAGGCAGTTGTTGAGACGTGAGAAGAATTAAACATGGCACGGAATAGGCAAACAAGCTGTAGAAAGATATTTCAGAGGAGGGTTCCAAACACAGGACTGCTCAATCTACCTGCCATCTCTTATGTTCAGGATGTTTGGTACAGCTCCCATTCTCAAGCCTTATTTTCCTCTTTCTTTTCTTCTTTCTTTTTGCCTGCCTGAAGGAAGTCCGTTTCTGACATCTGGCCATCAGGAAAAGTTTTCGGCTGGTTTCTGCTGGCACAGAATCACTCTCCAGTCTGTGGTTGAATTTTTATTTATCCACCTGAAAATCTGGTTTGTAATCCACATCATCTCTGTAAGGAAGAAAAACTCACTCCCCAGGCACTATGTAAAGCTAAATTCTGCTGAGAGGGATGGTTCTTCTATGTGTAGCCTACAGTGAATTGGTGAAAATGACCAGTTGATACTAACCACATACAAGCAGCATTGGTACTGTAATAGGTTAATGTGGGAAAGTCTGTTTCCGTAAAAAAACTGCTTCCCACAGTCCTGAGAAATTAATAACTTCAAGAAATGCAGAAGTATTTGCAAACATTGTATGAGATGTTTTGCTGTATAGAATTGAAATAAATAATATGAGTCAACCTAACCTTTTCAAGTGTCAATGTGGTTTGACTCTGATAAGCAGTTGGGTGAGCGTTGTGGTGAATTCACAGTGGCTGTGCATTATGCATTAATGGTAAAATGCCATGCTACTTTTATTCTTTCTTTTATAGAAATACAACAAGAGAGAAAGAAGTATAATAAAAAAACAAAACCAAAACTTAGCACATTGCTTAGAAAAAGAACTCCCAAACCAGCTTTGGTGTATGCTCTAATTCGTTTACCGTAATATTTCACATTCACTGAGAATCACAAGTCTTTGGGTAACTATCATACAACCTGAGAGCAACTTTTGTTCTAAACCTATCCCTTGGTCTTATGCAGCAAGGCTATTTCCAGGCTAACCCTGTTGGATTTGCTTCAGTGCCTTCTTGAATAAACTCAGTTCCTTTAGCACTTCCATTTCTGATCAGAAAATGCTGAAGTGCAATTCAAGTACAGTTTGAGTTCTGTCACTAGAGCAAGATATTTTGAACATGTCCATTCAAAAGGAAATGTCTTCTGTGTCTACTCATGAGTTTCACAGGTGTCTTTCTTCTGGGAGTATCTAAAGCTAAAAAACGCTTTCCTGCCTTTGCAAATTGACCTTTACTCCCTCTAACCCATCCATAGGTCCGCTTGACATCGATCTGACTGACACGGTCCTGCCAGAGAATAAACTTTCCCTTCTGTTTTCCAAGCTGTCGCTGAGCAGTACCTTAGGACAAAACAACTGCATGAATTTCTGGTAAAATTCTTTTGATGCAAAATAATAAATGAAGGGGTCTATGCAGTTGTTGAGGCAACTGAGGCACAAGGTGAGCTTGTAGGCAGGGTACAAACTGCTGTTGTAAAACAGGCGGCTGATCATATGCGCAAGCAGGATGAAGTTATTGGGGGCGAAGCAAGTGACGAACACCAGAAGGACAATTATGGCCAGGTATATGGATCTAGTCTTCTGCCTGTTACCGTATCTGCTTGATGTCTGAATTAGCTTCCTAATGATACCGATGTAGCATCCAACTGTTACAACAAAAGGGATCAGGAAGAGCACGACGAATAAAGTGAGGAGAAAGGCTACCCAAGCTGCAAAGGTGGGCAGCATATCCCATTTTAGGACATCAAAACAGGTTATAATCCCTAATTCTTTCACTTCATAGGTCAGATCTGCAGTTTCTAGTGGGTAGAAGGCTAGTAGCAAGGAAACCCACATAGCTAGGCAGGCAGCCAAGGCATACCTTTTTCTTCTCCACTTGACCAGCTTCAGTGGGTGTACCACACCCATGTACCGCTCCATGCTGATGAAGGTCATGGTCAGTATGGAAGAATACATGTTGGAGTAGAACATCACTGTCACAAGGCTGCAAAGAGTCTTGCCAAATCTCCAGTCATTTTTTTGGATGTGATAAATAATCTGGAAGGGAAAACAGCAGGCCAGCATAAGGTCTGTGATGCTTAAGTTGATCATGAAGATAACAGAAGGCGTTTTGGGTTTGATGTGACAGCAGAGCACCCAAAGGGAGAACAAGTTGCCAGGGATGCTGATCAGAGCCACCACTGTATACACAGCTGGGAGGGTGATGGAGACAGTTTTATTCTGGAGCATTGCCAGTGTCAAAACATCCAGGTGGGATTCGTTTTTAACCATTATTCACAAGTGGGTTGTTGATCCCTGTAAGCCAGCTGGATCATATCATGAACACTTGGCTTGAAAACCTAGAGGAGAAATGTCAAGTGAGAAAAGCAATATGTCAAAACAGAAATTAAGAACGTACGTCCTCTATTAATTAACTAACAAAAATTCTTCAGTTTGACAGATTTTTTTTCTCTGAATGCACTGAACCATTAAAATTACTTTCTGAAAACTCTTGCCTCCCTCCAAATCGTCAAAATGTTTTACGAGTCTCACTTCTTCCTATCTTGGAACAGCTACCTTTCCCCTGCTGAATGGCTTTCTGATACTTAGAATCATAGAATCGTTAAGGTTGGAAAAGACCTCCAAGATCATGGAGTCCAACCTTTGAGCAAATACCACCCTGTCAATTAAATCATAGCACTGGTTGTTGTTAACCAGCACCCCCAGGTTCTTTTCCACTGGGCAGCTTTCCAGCCACTCTGCCCCAAACCTGTAGTGCTGCTTGAGGTTCTTGTGACCCAAGTGCAGGACTTGGCATTTCGCCTTATTGAACTTTGCACCATTAACCTTGGCCCATCAATCCCTCCTGTCCAGATTGCTCTGCAGTCTATTCATTATCACACCTCCCATGTTACTGTAATATAAAGAAAATCACATATCACGAGTTGAAATTCAGTTGATGTCTGCATGAGATCACTAGTCCATAGATTCTCCATGAGCTAAATCCATCGTATCTACTCTAGATATCATGACCTTGATTTCTGCAGTGCACAATATCTTCTGACCTTTTTCCCCCCAACTAAACAGTGATCCATTTCAGGTAAGGGCTGGATTTAAATTTTTTTTCTTTTGTTTTCAGCTTAGGGAAAGGAGAACATGCATTCAATGTCTCTTGCTATATTTGTAATATAAACAGAATATAAGGAAAAAACCATGAGAACCAGGGACAGATTGCAGTTGCCTGGACTGGTTTACAGGCTGGAGAAGCCCCCTCCTACCAAGAAGAAAAACTATTGAGCCTCAGTTTCTGCAAAATGTAAGTTATTTAAAAACATTCTGTTTGCAGCTGTCTTATTTGCATCATCTGTAATTCTGCAAAATTAGTTTCAGTTTTGCAGTCTGCAAAGCAGACCCATGCTTTCACTGTCTGGTTTACATAGATCTTTCTTGGCAGATGCAATAGCTCATGGTTTAGCCTATTTATTTTAAGCAGCATAGTAGCATTCAGCAGCTGCAGGAAAGAACCCACGCCTCAATGTGCTACATTGCTTTCATTAAGCTGCAAGTACAGAGAGGCAGTTTCTCAAAAGTACAGTGTTGAAAAAGTGAAGGAATGGCAACGAATGCCCAGAAAGGCAGAGCAGAGATCTACAGTAGGTTCTGTGAAGAGTTACAATAAGGGCTGAAGAGGTGCCAGGCCAAGTCAGCTGATAACTGTGGGCACACCTCTGCTGTTTAGTAACAGGCAGAGAGTGGGTTCAGGCACATTCCCACTTGTGGGCTCTCATCACCTGCACCGTTTATTCCAAGTGTCTTGCTGCAAGACAGCCCTGCTGTAGGAAGTTAGAATAAAAAACATAGGTGCCAGTTGGTGTCACTTAACTTCATATCCTGTTAAAAAAGACCTTTAATTTGTGTGGTCGTAGGCCATGAGCAGTGTAACTGGTCAGTCCTTCAAAGAGCCCAGCCCATGGTGCTGGGAAACTCTGTAGCTGGAAATAACCATTCTGACAAAAACTGTGCTTTCTGAGAGAGGCTTTTACTGAAAAACTTGCTTTCTGGACCATTGGTGGTTCCTGAGACCTGGCACATGTGAAGTCTCTACTGGAGGCTGCAGTGCAGTGAAGAGATAATCAACTCAGAAAAACCCGAGTGCAGATCCAGAAAAAGGTACAGCTACAGCAGCAAGCTGCTCAGCGGGGGCTTATTTAGGTTCTTTCTTGATCTGATCTATTTGACATAGTGCTTCAAATGTCAGCTAAAAATATGCAGAGAGAGGGGAGAGTCAGTATCAAGAAAGTGATATTGACTAATGTTGCTTCCAGCTGAGTTGTTGGAAGCCTAGAAAAAGGAACAAGAAAACAGGAATTGCAAAGATGTCAGAGATGTACATTTATCATGCCCATGACACAGAGGAAACATGTTTCAAGTAGTGAAGTGATCATCAAATGGGCACAATTGCAAAAAGCCCTTTGAACCAAATCCATTGCAAATGAAATTCAGTTCTTGTCAGGGGAGCTATGTCAAGAATTAAATTAATTCTTCATTTTTCAGGCTAACTTGAAAAAGCTCTCACTGTCACATAACTCTTGGGGAAAAAGCCCTAATGCTTTCTATTTCAACTCTTCTGTCTGTGACTTACCATAGCAAATATTTATTCATGAAGTCTGTTGCCTCAAAAATCCTTCTCAAGTAGCACCCCTTTGTGCCTAACAACTCTATACTTCTCAAAACAAACAGAAATTTGTTGTCTGTATCGGAGTATCCACAGAGCTCTAATAATATACCTTTGCAAGTGAAAGATATTTGCTATCACAGGGCCCTAGATACTATTCCTATAGAAATTACAGGTACTTGGGGAGGTAGGAGTATAGGTGAAAATTTCCATTAAATCTGTCACACTGGTCATAAAGCTATCTAATGTGTCTCGCATTTTGGTTTGTGTTAATCTCAAATGTATTTTCTTCTGTACTTGCTTTTTCTGAGAGTACATCTTGATAAGAAGGAGATAAAAAATGCACACATAGATGCTGCCAAATGCAAAGCAGTGTCAGCAGTCACAGCCTGGCTAAAGGCAAATTTTGTGCACTCGTGGAATGCTACTGTCAGTAAAACATAAGTGCCTCCAAATGTAGGCACCTCTTGAACTGGAGTTGAAAGACACCAGATTTGTGGTTACGTGCCTAAAGAGCTCTCCAAAAAGACCTACCCAGGTCTCCTTGACATGGTTTTCAGTAATAAAGATGTCCATCGCAACAAGCAAAAGAAGAATGATGTAGTGGTTCCTTTAGAGTCTTCTGCAGGTGAGAAGGGGGCATGCAAAGCACACAAGACTGATGTCGCATGTCATTCTTGAGGGCAATTAGCCTCTTGGGGAAATGTGGAGGACAGAAGATCCTCCTCCCAATTTTGTCTTTCCTTTTGCCAGATTCGTTCAGGCTCTAATCCTGAATTTCTTGTCAGGAAAGCCTGGACTAGACGAAATTCCTGCTCTGATTCACCCTTACTTGTAGTGATTTGCTTTTTAAATGCCCAGGTGTGTGGGGTTTGGCTGGGATAATTTTCTTCACAGTGGCTGGTATGAGACTATGTTTTGGATTGTTGCTGAACACAGAGTTGACAATAGAGAGATATTTTTGTTATTGCTGAGCAGGGCTTACACAGAGCCACCACACTGCTTTTTGTAGTGCTACGCTGGCAAGAAAATTGGGGGTACCTGAGAGAGTGGGAGGTGACACAGACAGGCAGGTGACCCAAACTGACCAAAGGGATATTCCGTACTATACAGCATCATTACTAGTCTATAAAGTAGAGGGAAGAAGGAGGAAGGGGGGACCATTTGGAGTAATGGTGTTTGTCTTCCCAAGTAACCCTTTCACGTGATGGGTCCCTGCTTTCCTGGAGATGGCTGAACACCTGCCAGCCCATGGGAAACAGCAATTTAATTCCTTGTTTTGCTTTGCTTGTGTGCACGGCCTCTGCTTTCCCTATTAAACTGTCTTTGTCTCAACCCACAAATTTTCTTCCTTTTACCCTTTCAAATCTGTCCCCAGTCCTGCCTAGTGGGGGCTGAGCAAGGGACTGTGTGGAGCTTGGCTGCTGGCTGGGGTGAAACCACTACACCACGTTAAGATGCTAGAACCACAGTGTACTTTACCGCTCCCATTGCTGCGTCTACTGGGGTTTAGTTAATGCTGTGTTTACATTTTCATCTTGTCCAGGGTAATTTCATGTCCTTCCCTCACTGCACCCACAGTCTTTGTCTGTCTCTTGTGGTTTAATTTGAAAATGTAATACATCAAGAGAGAAAAGAATCTTTCTTTAGAGGTTTAGAATTAGAGTCCTCTTATATTTTATGAGTTGCTTCCTTTCAATTTCAGGTTTCAAACACAATTTGAATCAGTGAAGCTTGCATGGATTTTAAAACATCCACCCTAAGCTATGGTTTCATATGCATAATCTGTAAAAATATAGTTCTGTTACATAAATTTCCCTGTTAGAAATACATGGTTTTGCTTTATTTTTGGGAGAGCTATATTTAAAATATGACAGACCAATGGACATACAGATAGACAGATAGACTGAAACAAAAATTCAGTAAGGATTCTTCAAGTGACATGATCCAGACTTATTGACATTTACATCAGTCCTCAGGCTTCTGACATAGAAGGAGAAATGTTAAGCTTTTCTGCTTGCCTTTTTTCTGAAATATTTAGTGGATGGCTGTATATTAGTCTCATATTAAGTACTAAACAACCTCTGGAGTAATACTTACTAAATCCATGTAGGATTTTTTTGCTACTCTTGGTACTCACTGGCTTGTGGCACTCGGCACAGAAAACTCACTTGGAAATTCAGTGGCATCAGGTTTTCATCCAAGCTGTAACCATAGGCT
The DNA here is from genome assembly GCA_013398855.1 of Mohoua ochrocephala. Classification (NCBI taxonomy): domain Eukaryota; kingdom Metazoa; phylum Chordata; class Aves; order Passeriformes; family Acanthizidae; genus Mohoua; species Mohoua ochrocephala. Next base: position 76,188 of record VZTA01024000.1, on the reverse strand, counting down.
AAGGTGACAGTTGCTTAACACTTTTCTGACAGGAATAGTGATTTCTTTCCCTTCAATTGCCAAAAGATGATAAATAAAACATTAAAGGGTGTACTGAAAATCAAACAGTAAAAAATCATAAGATATCTATGTTATTTTTTTACTATAGAAGAGTAACAGTAGATTTGTCTCTATTTTTAGAGAACTGCTAAATTAAACTGATGTGTTTTCTCTCTTACATCTATTATCTTCCTGTTGTCAGTGTCAAGCGCACCTGTGAAAAAGACTGAACAGCCCATGAGCAAAGTCAAAACGGGAATTGCCAATTTATAAAAACTTTTGAGATCTGTGCGATTTGAGATGGAAAAATAAATCTCAAAATATATCATGCAGCAGAAAGCCTTTCAAAAGCTATTGTGTTTCATAATTTTTTGTTCACTGCCTGTCAAAGCACTATTGCATGGGGAAAAAAGTTCTTATTGCATAAACTCTTTGATATTGTTACGCTTTTAGAAAGACACTCTTCTAGCTGAAGAGGATGGCATGCTTCAGATTACAGGAAAAATAAGCTGAAACACAATTTCAACTCAATTTCAAATAGATTCAGAATGAAGCAAAGTGAAAGCACAGATTTTATTGTAAGCACTTAGAAAAATCCTATTAATAATTTTTCATTAATGCAAGTGTAGCTGAAGAATATATTTTGTTTTTTCTCAAAAGACTGCTTTTTAGAATATTTTTATTTGATGTTATTTTTTTACTTATTCAGTTTCATACTATTGCAAAGCAGTAACAAGAGCTCAAGGGTTAGGATAGTTTATGTCTACCTAACTGTAGATAAAACTGGAGAAAACTTAAGGATTCTCAGTACAGAGTTCCTGCTGGGTTTTCAACCCTTCCTGGACTGTCTGAATTACTACTGAGATGACTGAAGCGAGTAAAAGGACATTAAAAAAATGCTTAATTTCTATTGTAGACTGAGTGTGAGGAGAAGGAGTCAGGAAGGGAAGGGGCCAAGAGTCAGTAATCTGAGCTGTGGGAAAAGTGACAAACACTTTGATATTTAGATAGAGCGAGGGGTTTTAATATGAGGAACAAGAAGAAAAAGTGCGCTTTTGTAACGCATCTCAAGTACAGTTCCTAAAGCATCATTCAAGCGATTCAGAGAAACACTTCTGCAAATGTTCAAGTTCACCAAACTGAGGAATGTAAATGAGTTCATCCCCTATTGAATGTTTCCAAAACTGAACGTGGGCCTTACCGAAAGAGGCTGCAGGTTTTGTCTTGATGATTCTTTCTCACCCTTGCAACAAACTCTCATGCAAATTTTAGCTCGCAGGGTTACATCTCTACATCTCTAAAAGCCAAGAGTTTGGTTCACTCACTGAAGATGTGAACCTAAGTCTTCTAAGAAATTTCTTTGTATTTGGGCTTCCTTTGGTTCTTCTGGCCAATTGTTTTCCTATTGTTTTGTTCCGAGTATCATTATTACAAAGGTCAGAAACTGCTGCCAAGCCTGTAGTTATGTTATCACAAAGGCATTATTTGATGTTGTAGCTTACCTTCTTTTAAGAAGAAATACGTTTGGGAAATGACACTTCTACCCTGTGTGCACTTGTGTGTGCCAGTATTACAGAGAAAAGAAAACAAAACAAAACTGAAAGCATCTAACTAGCTGTGATATTCCTGGCCTTCCGTGCCATAGGTAACTCAGGTAAAGGACATTAGTAAACCATATGTATACCTTCCCTGCAAAAGCTGGCATGTTTTTTACAATGAAAAAGTCACACTATAATCATTATATGAATCAAAAACTTTTTCAGAGACAAATGTCAGTCTTTATCTTAATACACCCAAAGTAAACCCTATGGTGGTTATAGCTCTGACCTCAAACAGTCAGGGCAAGGTAAAACAAGAGTGTCTTCTCTCCACAAGGGTTTCACATTGAGAGGTAAAAAACCCTCTATTTTTTCAGCAAGAAAATATAGAAGCATTACCATCTTTCATGTAGCGGAGGGGTGCATACCTCCACCTGTCAGAGCTTGTTAGCTGTATCATTGTAGAGAAAAACCACTGTATTCAAAAGTGAAAAAAAATGATGCTGTCATTCTGCCTACTAGGGAGTCCTTCTGTTCTCCTTCTTGACAAAGTGCAAGTGGGCAGTTTCCAAGATTGAACCAGAAAATTCTTACTGTGAAATTTAAATATACAGATGAGAGGCAAAGAAACTCCACAAGCAAATACTGCACCAAATCTTCAGAGCTAGCTAAGTAGTAAAATTAACTGTACATACCTACTTTCAGATTTCCTGTGTCTGTCCTGGACTATGCAGTTTTGCTGATAGTTGAATTTTAGTTCACTTGAACCTTCACCTTTTCTAACTATAAATCAGCAAAGTCGGGATTCTGTGCTGGTGTTCGCAATATTCACCCTAATTTAGGTAAGATTTGCATAAACACAGCCACTGTCATCTGTGTCAACAAGCCAGTTCAGAGCGAAACTCATCAATGTGGTCTTTAAAAGTTTATTTCTGCAGTAGTCAGGTTCTTGGAAATAGTAAGTATGTAGGCCAGTATTGACAAAAACCTCTCAGCATCTAAAGTGTGATTTTACAGTTCAAGTGCTAGTTAGATTACAAAATAAAGCAGTTTGCAGTTTTCTTTATCAGTGTGCAAGTCAGCTTATAAAAATGCTACGAGCAAAACCTTAGGTCAGTTGAAACCCAAGCTGTGTAACTCCACTGACGGATTTTGAAGGCTGGTTTAAATTTCAGTCAGAGTAAGCATCCTAAACCAGATTTAAAGAGGTTCCAATTTAGGGGCTAATAGCTAGAATATTACATGTACGTTGGCCTTTCCCACATAAGCAGACTTTGTAAGCTTAATTTTTTGAAGATTGATATTTTAAACAAGATTAGCAAAGCTAAAGCAACAGAAGAGTTCAACATAACCGCTCTGAAATTCGTTCTGTAGGACATGGAGTCCTCTGTGATCACTGCCCATATGCACACTCGTATTTCCCAACAGCACAAGGTAACTTGCCTCTGGGTGAAACAATTCTGTCTTGCACAGGGAGGAAGAGCCATGCAAGCAGTTCCTGAAACTGCTGATTCCTGGCAGGGAACCTTCACTTAAACGGACCGCGGTGTTTGTCAGATGGTGCATGGCCATGAACAACCAGTTTGTAAACCTCCTTTTAACTACTTTGGCAGACATCCTGCATAGTGTGGAGTTATCCTGTGCCAGAGGGCCCTCCGGCAGGCACCTTGGCCTTGACTTATGGCAAGATAGTGAAGAGACACGTTTTTATAGAACTTTGACCACAGAAATGCCCGATCTAATTGAAATTTAAATACCACATGAACTGATTTCCTTTATGACTTTAAATTTTTAAAACCTGTCTGTATCCAGGATTGACAGACAATGGCTTCTGGTCAGCAACTACTTCCCTCTACAAGTAATTGCCTCGCATAGCTGTTGTGAGAGTCAGAGGAAAAGTGTCGTCGATCATTTCCCTTCTGACCTCAAATTCCAGGAAAAGAATTTAACAGTTCATTGGCACAAGGCATTTGTGGTAGGCAATATGATGGATTCCTAAGAGAGAATCCCTCCATCTTCAGAAACTTGGTGGTCTTACACTGAATCTGTATGGTCCAACTGGCATTTTACAGCAAACAAATATATGTAAATATACATATAAATATACACATGTATAAGCATAAGTGTATATATATATTCTATTTGAAATCTGTACTTTCTATCTTTTCATCTCTCTTTTCTGTGAAGCTCTCTTCAAGCGTTTCCTCTCCTGTTCAGTCCTCAAAGGAATTGAGGTAGAGTTGCCTAGGTGCTCTTGAAGATCATCTTTAGAGATTAAAAAAAAAAAAAAAAAAAAGGAAAAAANAAAAAAAGGAAGAAGAAAAAAAAGGAAAGAACCTCAGACATTGTTTTTTCTCATACTTGCACTAAGGATATGACAATCTGTAGCTGTTGATCGATTCAGCTTATGATGGAGCTCATAAACAGGACAGGCCACCAAGTTTTGCAGGTGTACCTGAAAGGATAATTTGGTGTGGTATTTGGGAAATGTTTTGAGCAAAAAATGTAGAGCAATTCTAACATCCATATAATGCACTGGGGCCAGAAATTGGAAGCAATATTTTTAGGAGTGTATCAAATAACTTGGTTGAGCATCAAAGCTTCTTCCACTGCTTCCACTAGTTGGTCTCAGTATGTTCAAAACATCTGTCTACCTCCTAGATAAATAGAAGTGTCCCAAAAAGCCTGTGCTGGATGCATAACAACTGGTGACTTGTAAAAATACAGGATGAATTGTTGTTCCTCCTATTAAGTAAGATCTATATGAATATGCAAAACTCTTTCCCACAGCAGTAGTACTAAGTGGCAGGATTTGGGTATAGGTGGCCTTTCCTGCCTGGTCTTTGCTACAGCTATGGATTTATCATCCATAGAAATCCAAGTATCTATTTTAGGGTGAGTTGGAAAGTGTTTACTGTACTGGGCGGATCTCTAGTGACTGCAATATTTGCATATGTAGTCACTTCCACAGTAAATGCAGGTGTTTGAAGCTGATTCCAGCCTGTTTTAAACATCCTGTTGATTCAGATCCCAATTTCCTGGAGGCTCATAATTGCCTGGATTCTGTCAAAATCTGAACTAGTTCACTAAAACATAATTAACCCCTTTCACACTTGGATCACTCAGATGCTACATTTAAATGACCAGGTCAGCTTCTGTGTGAAAATGAATTGGCACAGAATAGGATCAAATGAATTCTTTTACCTGTATCCATCTTCTCCCACTTGTGTGTCGAAACCTACAGTCAGTTTTACATGATCATAAGACTCAGAATACAAATTATTTTGTCTTCTTCTGGTCCTGCTGCAGTACTTGCTCAGCACATATCATTTAGCCCTTACTGGCAGGTCACATACTAGACTGACCACTCTGCTCTCTCCCCAGGGGCCTTCTGCAATGTTCTGGCAGTGAACTCTTGCAGACTGGGCGTTCTCCTGACTCTCATGTGAGTTTGGAGTAATTCTCACATCAGCGCTAGTGAAAACAGTCTTGGCTGAAAAATACGAGACCAGGGGCTCTGTAGGAGCTAAAGTGATGTGCATTGTGCAGCTTTCTTGCATATCTTATGCTCCCAAAAGGGCAAGAGGAGCTAGATATACAGAAAGAATGAGCCTCGCTTCCTGTGAAACTGTACCTCTTACTGGAAGGCTTTGGTACAAAAATGGGCTGCTGGAGGCACTTTGGTGTGACTGGAACTGGTGTTGCATTCAGCCGTTTTCCTGTACCTCTTGCCAATTCCCACTGAGAATAGGTGACTGCATATATTTCAGGAGGAGAGCTGAAATAGGCTCTGGGCTGTCAAAGGACTAGGAGGCAGCAATGTATGCAATCCAAGGCAATGGGAGACATGAGCTCATTTCCTAGCACTTTGGACTGTGCTTCCTTTCCAGCTTGGCCTGAAGGGACTGGTGGGTAGGGCTCACCTCAGGTCATCTCCATGAGAAATCTTGCACTGTCACAGCTCTTTCCTTTGCCCAGTTTCTTTTACTGCTTATTGTCACAGCTCAGAACGTGAACCCTGAATTTTACGACTGAGCTATGCATGAGCTGTATTTTTCTGGAGTGATGTTCAGTTGTTCATGTATATGGTCACATATAAGTGGTTGTGGTTCTCTGCTAGATAAAGCTTCTTCATTTTTTCAACATTGCCATCAACATTCAATAGTATTCAAGCTACATAATGGGGTACCACGGCTAATTCTGCCTTTTAATTATGCTCATATAATCTATGGAGGCCCAGTGGCGTGACCAGGATACATTTATCTCAGGAGCAGTCCTGTGAGTCTGGTATTCATGCAGCTCACAGTGAAGTCTGAGGCAGCTGTGTGTGTTGTATGCACAGCACCTCGGAGCTCTTTGCTCCATAGGTAGAAGCAAGATCATTGTTTCCAAGCTTGTGCAAAATCACTTTGTTCACTGAACTGCAAATTGGCTTCTCTGCAAAAGCTCACAGCGTATGTTGAGCATCAATAACTGCAGCTGTGCTGGTTGTGGCTGGCACAGGACACAGTATGGATTCACAAGTGCCCGAACAGTGCAGAGCTCATCTACCCAAAGGCACAGTGCACAGGTAACAGGAACCTCAGAAACAGCAGACTACAGGAGCAGATATGACCTAGTTTTAAAAGCAGCGTCATATATGCACAGAAAGGAGGAGCAAAGAGCCAACATAATTAGTACTCTCTCCCTGACTTACCACTTGACATTTTTTTCTTGACTTCTCCTCAGCTTGGCAATTTGATACCAGTTAGAAGTACGGCTGGTAACATACAAGAAGTAGAGATTATAAAAAGGGAAAAAAAGGAAAAAGATTTCTAAGAAAAGCTTCACCTTTAGTCCAGTTTGTTTGTGACTGCTTGAGCTATCACACTAATACAAAGAGGTACAACAGGAATAGCACCCTGAAACCACATCTGCTCCATTCCTCTCAATATCCTCGAGTGCTGGTGAGACAGCAAGTCAAAGTTCAGCTTTTCAGCTGGACCTGACTGCAAGTGCCATGGTATTCAGGGTTTGGTCCTCCTCTCCAGTCCTCTCTGCACTTAAATAACTTAAATGCAAAAATAAGAGAGAAATTGGATTCCATCATTATCTAATATACTCTTTTGGCTTGGAGAAGCATATAAGTGCCCTAACTATAGTCAGGTATATGCTGATACATTATTATAATGAATGCTACCTATGAAATAATGTCAGAAGTCAAATATGTTCTGCAGCTGGTTTTTGTGGGGGAGCCAGTCTCCAAAATCCATCAGAACAGCTTCCTATTGGCATTACTTGAGTTCTTCTTTATTACTAGCAAAATGTCTTGAGATATCTTTATTTTGGCTGTTATGCAAACCATTACTGGAATCTTGCTGTCTTGACAAAAAATGCCACTGAAGACACTGTGCTTTGAAGGGTGGTATTTATTAACTGTGCACTAAAAATTAGTGTCTTAATTATAATTTTTATGACCTTGGCATTTAGCCCCAACTTAATAGAGCTAGTTTTGTGTATTCCATTTGCCAGCACTCTGTATCTCACAATCTCTTCTACTACATATATCTTGTGATCTGCTGTCTTTAAGCATATGGGCAAACAAGCACATTCTTGCAGTGAAAGCAGAGGTGTGGATCCATATCTCATCAGTCACTCTGTGTATTTGACCACACTCATACAGGCAAAGGAGATTGCATACCCCTCTTGGATGAAGTTTTGCAAAACATCTCCAGGTTACCATGTGAGAAGGCGTATATTCATTACTATACCATGGGACATACTATACTCCAATCGATATATTACCACCTTACACCCCTCATATGTCTCTGCCATGAGTTGTCTGCACCTGGACACAGCACTCCAGATGCACCTCACCAGGGCAGATTAGAGGGGCAGGATCACCTCCCTCGACCTGCTGGCAATGCTTTTCCGAAGGCACCCCAGGATACTGTGGGCCTTCTTGGCCCCAAGGACACATTGGTGGCTCATGGACAGCTTGTTGTCCATCAGGACACTCAGGTCCTTCTCCACAGAGCTGCTCCCCAGCAAGTCAGCCCCCAACCTGTCCTTGTGCACGTGGTGATTCCTCCCCAGGTGCAGGACCCTGCATTTGCCTTTGTTGAACTTCATTAGGTTCCTCTCTGTCCATCAGTCCAGCCCGTCCAGGTCTCGCAGACTGACATACAGCACCCTGGTGTGTCAGCCACTCTTCCCAGTTCTGTATCACCATCAAACTTGCTGAGGCTGCAGTCTGTCCCTTCATCCAGCTCATGGATGAATAAGTTGAACAAGATTGTGCCCAGTACTGACCCCTGGGGAACACCCCTAGCAATGGGCTGCGAGCTAGACTCTGCTCTAAGGCAATTTTGATGACTGGTACAGTTATGCTCCAATAAGTTACGTATAACAGTAGAGCAGTAGGAGACAGTTCTTTGGACAGAAACTTTGGACTGTTAGGAGCCCTAGAGATCTCTAAGTGATGTGCTCTGAAACATTACCACATTCCTGGAGTTTCAGTACGGAACTTGACAACAGATGCATAGAAAAATGGTAGATGCACTTAAGAATAAGAGAAATGTTTGGTGCAGACGGTGCCACCAGAAAATATGGTTTGACCTAAACTAAAATAGGGCAATGTTTCTGTTACTAAAAATTAATGTTATAGTTTTTAAACTAAAAATTAGAGAGAGCCAGCTGGCACAGAAAAGCATATAGTTCAGGATGACACGTATTTAGTGGTGGGAATGTTATTAAATCCTCTGCAGTTTTAGTAAAAAGGACAGGAAAAGGTGTTAATAAAGTCCAGGAAGGAACCAGACAAACAGTTTCTGCATGTGAATCACATGAAACAGTGAGCCACAAAAAAAACCCAGATACATAAAAAAACCAGTTAAATGAAAAGTGTAAAAATGCTGAGGCTGATTGCCCTGGTTTTCAGCTGGGAATCTGACCTAACTTTCATCTGAGAAGTCTGATGAAAGAAAGTTACTGTTAGGAATGGTATGGCCAAGGCACACACTGATACAGCCCTGCCAAAACAGGCCGTGCCTCTTCAGGATCGTTACTGGAAGCTTTGTGTCATGTCCAGTAAACAGCTGCATCAACTCAAGACAGAATATTCATGGGCTGAAGGCTGTGACTGGAGGATTGCATCATCAATCACGTAACGAGGATGGTAAATGTGGCAGCAATGTTCTTGGGATAGAAGAATCAGCTGCACCAAACAATATGGAAATAACAAAGCCTTTCAAGTACCCCTAACCAAATTAGGAAAATGCACTGTGGTGTGATGTGTGTCTTCAGGCACATCAGGTGTGATTCCTTGTGGAAACCAGCTGTTCAAGGTCCAGTGGGGAGCTCCTCACAAGATGAGGATTAGCAGCTCTCGGCTCAGGCCTCTCATCCTGAGTCTCCACAGCGGCAGGAGCACTGACTGGGGTCTCCTTCCCGATGGAGACACGAAAGAGCTTTGACCTATTGACCATTGCAAATAAATTTCTACAACTTCAACTGCTTAACCGAGACTGGTTAGCAAATGGCAAGCTTGAAACCAGGGCTCTCATGAGGAGTTCCCTATCAAAAGGTTTTGGTTCTCTTTTTCACTCTTTTGTAGTGCCACAGATCGTGAAGGAGAATTGCCTCTGGAAGCTCCTTCGCTGGCAGACACCTGATGCTTTGGCAGTGGCTGAGATGTGATCCCAGCCACCACAGCAGCTGCCTTCTCTTCTGAAACCCCAAGGATGCCCTCAGCTACCTGGGAGGAGAGACAGGATGGGGCTTTTGAAAATGCAGCCTGCTCCCCAGCTCACATTGAACAAAGATTAGCACCAACTACTTTCTCACTTCTCTTTCTGAGAATAGTGGAGGTTAGCTATTTTTTACTATTACTTCATTCCCAGCTCTGTTTCGGGACTCATTGCCCATGCTTGCTCATGAGAAGCTCAGGGCCTCAGAGCCATCTCGGGGTTTTCCCACAGAGCTGCCAAGACTGTGCTCTCCCCAGCCCTGCTGAAATCCCCTGGAACCTGGGCACACTTTCTGCACGTGCTGGTGTCCAGCCAGCATCTGCGTGTGGCATCAGCTTGGCAGTGGAGAGGCCTGGTGGGGCATGCGAGATGAAGTCACCCGTGCTTGTGACAGTCACTGAGCACTACAGCCTGCGGGGGGGTTTAATGTGGTTTGGCAAGCAAATGATGAAAAATGCCAGCATTTTCAAGCTCTTTTAGGGAACTGAAGGAAACAGGCCCGAGTCCTTTTTATTTTAACATCTCAGAAAGACTTTTATAAAAACCTAAAGGCAATGTACACTTCAGGAGAGCAACTTCAGTTTCCTTTCTTCTTCTCTGTGTGTTTCTCTGTCTTACATTGTCTTATCATTGTACAAATATACAGAGAGAGACAGAGAAAGGAAAGGAAATGAGAGTTTTAAGATTTAAAATAAATCCATTTTCTTGAGGATTGTGGTTTAATAAAGGTTGTACATTACATTTTCATGAAAGAGTCTGGAAAGGCAAAATAAATTCTCACAATCCCTTCTAGCCCCATCCATCCCTCCATGCAGGCGAGCAAACCATAGTGCCAACATACTAAAGATAAGAGGGCAGTGATAAAAGATGTTTCACCACATGATGTGGGGAAAGTTTTTGCAAGTTAGGCCTAGCTGTTCAGTGTAGGTTCCTCTTTCAATTCTCTGAAACTCTTTAAAAAAAATTGCACACACAAAAAAACAACTTTCAAAAGCAATTTCCTCAGTTCAGCCCTCCCTCCTCTCCCACACCATCACTATAGAAGCTTTGAAGATGTACTACAAACTACATATAAAAGTCACTTGTGTTTGTACTGTGTGGGCTGATAGTTTTTAGAGCATTCTGTTACAGCATGATGTAAACTAACCTACACAAAACCCTCAAGGCTTTTCATTTACTTTTGTTTACCTGTTTCTTTAATGTAAAAGAAATCTATCCCTTTTTTTTACCAAGACCAGTAGAAGGAGAAGACACCTAGCAATTCACCAGCTCAAACCTATCCTTTCTTTTTAAAGGTTATACAATCACAACAGGAAATATTTTGAAATGGTCATACTAATCACAAGACAGAGTACTTTTTTGTCTGAACATGTGTTTATACTATTCTCCTATTTTTAGGTTGCATCACATGCCAACTCCTTGCCCTTGCCATTTGTATTAATAGTAGTTTTTGCTGTTTTTTTCTCATTTCTTTACACACCTGATGCAAAACAATATTTGGAAAATATGCTAATTTTGGCTTAAGCCCTCAAAAGGAATTAGAAATCCAAATATTTTAGGAGTCAGTCCTTAGCAGGGGCATTCCTGACTAGTTTACCTGCACTCTTCTGCAAAAGCAAAAGCAAATGCAAACTTGTCTCCTGCTGCCCAAACTGTCAATGAGAATGTAGCAAGAATACTTTGACCAGTACGTCAGTGGCCTCCCCACAATGGCACAATATCCAAAGCAATATGACTTTCTAGATTGGAGTAAGGAGCCACCTTATTGAACTTGCCTGTGCAAAAGGATCTGGCACTCCAAGAGCACTTCTGAAGTGCTGGGATGAAGTGGACTGAGGGCAACACTCACAGCGAGCTTCCTCATTATCACTCCTGTAGAGAACCATGTCAATAAGGAGATGAAAATGTTAATGACTTCTTTGTATCTCTTTGTGAAAAAGCCACCTTGCAATTACAAGAGGTAGATGACTGAGAATCAGGTCTTTTCTGAGGGTTGACTGGATTGACAAGAGTTGACAAGGCTGTAGGTGTGTTCTTGAGGATGATAAGCAGAACATGTTCAATTGCAGTGCTCTCTCTTTCACTTGCTAGATGCCTTCTGAAAAGTCACTTTCCTACTCTGATATAATTTTTTCTTTAAATAATACTAATGTTTTTGCACAACTCAGTTACCTGGCTGCTGATGGTTCAAGGAGTATTAGTGTCTTGCTTTGTAAATGCTACAAGAGTTATAAGGAGAACATTTTAAGTGGCTTTTGAAACTGAGCACTTCCTTGTACTTTAACTGATGATATCCAAATAATGAGACTCCCTAAATCAATTATCAAAATAAAAAAAAGTCTTTGTTTAGAGGTAGTGGATTTCTTTTTCTGCATGAATTATAATAATGTAACAACATCCCAAGAGGAAAAATACCCACAAACTGTAAGGTACAATAAGATTTTCTGGTTCTCAAATGACTGAATACCTCAAATTACAGAATCAGTGTATTATTTTGTATACTGCATTTCTGATATCTCGTTCTTGTCACTAGTGAAGAAACAGTTCAGCTGAAAACCAGGTAAAAGGCTTTCTTTAGAAACTGGGTGTGAAAAGAGATTGTGGTTAGATTTGCTCGATCACGAAAAAAAAAAGAGACACAGAAGAGCAGCAAGTACCTGGAGGACTTAATACAGAATGTAAATCCACAGAGAAAACCCAGTGCACCACCATCCACACCTACTCTGCCTCGGGTTGTAGAAACAGGTTTCTACACCTGCCTGCCCAGGAGTCTCCATGGTCCCATCTGAGATGTCCCCACCTCATCGGCTCACAATTAGGCCTTTTACCATGAGATACAGAAAACCAGGACACTGAGCAGCAAGAAAGCTAGACAGAAACACCTTAGTCTCTGAGAAAGCTTCAGCTTTTGACACTTTGTGGAGGGTTTCAAGGAGGCTTCTAGATACAGCCATGTATTACTACTGAAATTTCTGCTGCAGTGAGATGTTTGCATCCATCTTATCTCATAAAAGCCAGAAGTATCCAAACCAGCAACAAGAATACTATTCACACTTCCTAAATATCACACAATGAGGATGTGCGAGATAAGAATTTATTTCTCTCTTCAGAGCGATGAGATTTAAACCTACACCTCCCACCAAGCAATAAGATTTTCTATTAGTTACTTCATCTAAAATATATAAATTATATTTAAGCAAGAACTGCATTTTGGATGTCTTCTCCTCTCAAGTACTAAACAAACACTACAGTGTGTTTTCCTCACCCATGGAATTTATATCCCAGTGGTACCGTGCAAACCGGAACAAATTCATCTGCAGGAGTAAAAACAACTTGTAGATAAATAACATTATGGTTAATGCATTTCTGCAAGAATGCTTGGTTCCAATCAGGCCAGCTAAACATCCACAGTCTGTAGGGAGTGCCCTAAGTATCCACAGGATTAAAGGGCACATGGCATTGACGCCTTGCTTCTGGCTGTATCCCATGCAGGGTGAACTCCAGTAAGCCTCCAATAAGTGTTTTGACTATTTATGGTATACTGGGTCCTCCAGCTGATGCAGCTCAAGGAAGAGTATTCCCCCCATGCCACAATTGTGGTTTATTCCAGGCCTTCAGCCTGAGCTGGGTGGGCTGAGCTGTGTGGGCTTCTGAGGACTTAGTGACTCGAGTTCATAGTTTTGATAATGGCACCTTTAGCAAAAGCTGAGCAACTGAAGACCTCAGTCTTGAGTTTCAGCACTTAATGACAACAAAGGAGTATTTAGGCTCCTAAAGCCTTTTTCAATGGTAGCATAAAGGTCAGAAATTGGAAATTCCACCTATGATGAAAGTTTTCTCCTTCAGTGTAGGGTTGGAGTGGATCTCAGCAAGTAGGTCAGGCATATGAACATGCAGAGGCCTGATGCTAGGCATATAATGTGAGTCACAAATGCACATTCACTTCGCTCTGCCTTCTGGGATTATGCCCCTTTTGCAGCAGAATCTCCTGTGCTCCTAGCTAAATCATTCATTGGTGAGCACAGTCCCACCCTGGATGGATGGTCTTCATCCTCTCTTGTAAGAATCAGTGGCAGTCAAATGAAAATACTTGCCTTTCCTGCTTTTATAGCAGTCCCAATTGCTTTTCTCTAAGTGAAGAACCCTGGCATCCCTTCCATAATGTACTGCCACTCAGTCAGTCTTTGAGATCATGGAGTTAAAATGCCTTGCTAAACTCCTTGAGAACAGACATCCTGTCCCAGCAGACTAGGAAAGACATTCAGCATAGAAAAGCTACCTGGCCCAACTCCACATTTTTGCACCATTCTCCCAGGCAGATATAAAGTTCTTGTGGAAGTGTGTGAGGGTGTGTTTGGCAGGTGGGTGTGATGCCTTCACTGCAAATCACCTGGCTGAGTGTTCATGTATCTTTCCCCCCCCTAACAGGCAGGGGTGAAGTAAGGCTGTTTCTTGTCGAATAAACATTCCTGATTTCCTGTGTTGTTTAGATGGATGATCTCATGATGGTGAGCTTCAGCTTACAGGGGTATAGGTATCTTCTTGCTCTACATCTTGCTAAGATCCTTTCTATATTCCCCCTTCCTGGCTGGAATGGGAGAAGAACAGTATAAAGGTCCTGTACTTACACTGACTACATTTTCCTGCCAAGGGGGGCAATTACACTGGGAAACACCTAGGAAGCCAGGCCAGAGAAAAGGACTCCAGTGAGAACGAAAGCTGTGCTCATGGAGCTACAACACGGCTCAGGCTGGCCTCAGAGTAGCACCAACTCGATGCTTCTTTAACAGAACGCGGCTCACAGGACGCACATGGAGGAGTTTACACACACTTTCTTGCCCCAGCACGAGACCTCAGCTATCTCTTGTGACATCCTGTCATTGCTGGCATGACTAACTCCTATCAGTGGGTATGTGAGTGCATCACTGAAGGACAGGGTTTGAGGACAGCAGCAGATGATCAGGTCATTTTCAGTGTTGTGTGGTGACAATACAATGCTATCTGTGATGCAGGCTGTCCAAATAAAACTCTGGTAGAGGGATGAATGAGAAGACTAGAACATTCTCAGTGGTAAGAGCCTGACACCACCTCTTCCCCCACTCCTAGCAAACTGTTGTCAACTCTTCAACTCTAGCTTGCTGTTCTGATGAAAATCTACCCTAAAGTTTGCTTGGCTTTCATACTCCCAGTTGGTCAGGAAGATGCACAGATCTACTTATTACTAGACTGTAAATGAAGAAGAAAAGCACAAGTAGAGATTCTCTATTAAAGAGTTAAGAGGAAGGGAGGAGAAATAAGGAAGTAGTGGTTGAAACAATCTGCTTTTAAGCAAAGAAAAACGTTAAGAAAGACTTGATAACATTTTAAACGGTGTATAAACAACACAGAAGAGCCCCAAACTAGGTGGTTTTTGTTTTTTTTTTCCTGGGGGTGTGGGTGTTCATAACTAGTGGAAACTGCAACAAGAACTTCAGAAATGGAAACAGTACACTTTTAGTCAAAAAAACAAGCACAGTTTTCTCACCCACCCAGACCGAAACATGAAGTGAAGGGATTATTTCTAATAAGGAGAAGAGAGGTTGGTTTCCAAACCCTTTCAGTGTAGGGTAGCACCATTTTTTCTACCTAGTTATTTAATTTGAGATCAAGTGGATCAAAAGTATATAAAACAGAGCAAGCACATTAAAACCCTTTGTAGGGTTTGTCACGAAGGACAGCTGGACTGTCAGTGTCAGAAAGATAAACACAAAGTGATTTACAAAGAACATTTACACACTCTGCAATTCTGATCTGAGAACGCTCTGCCGGCTTTTAAAAAATTGTATCATATTTGGCTGTTTCTCCGCTGGGGAAATACTCTTCATTTGTCATGATTGGCAGTAGTGATTCAGCAGCAATACAATCTTTGTAGCCCTAACATATAAAAAAATGTAATGCTTAAGTCAATGTCTTGCAGATGTATCCAAAAAAGTATTTAACTGTAATTTGCAACTGTCTGTATGTAGGGCCTTGCCAAAATCTATGGCATAATTTCTCACCAATGTGAGTGGTTGTGGAAAAGATTTAGGTTAGGGATGGTTTAGGACTAATTAATTTCATAAGTGTAATAAATGTGAATAAAATAAATGTATAAAATTGAAAACATTTAATCTCGATGTTCAGAGCTATTCAGAAGTTTAATTGCTGGAAGCTTAACTTTCTGCTTCTATATAATCCCCTTTAACACCGTGCATGAAACAATAAGGCAGTGAGTAACAGTCTGCAAGATGTTTATTTACCAGCACTACTGTGAGTTATTTATTATCTTCAATGCCTTTGATGGCTACACATCAAGAGATTTAAGCTTTGGCTCAGATCTCAAAAAAGGAAATAAGCCCCCACAAGTCTCTATAGCACATTTCTCTGGAGGAGGAGGTGAGCACTGAGGCATCAATGTCCACGCAGAAAGCTCGGCCTGAATCTATCGCCTTTCTCCCAGAAGAAAGTAAAAGGGCAAAATGACACTGCGCTGCAGAAATGAAAGGTGAGGGCCGGGGCTCTGTGGAGCACAGTGGAGATAGTGAAGATAACCTGCACTGAGATGCTGGGCCAGGCAGTTCTTTCTATGAGTCAGTCAATGAATGCTGTTCACAGAAACAGCGTGGGCTCTGTTTTTCAGACTCTGGTATTTCAGTACACTTTCTTATCAGGCAAATGGAGTCTGTGGGTGAGCACGTAGCCTCATCTGTAGGGCAAGGATGTGATATGGGAGAATCCAGAAGGGAATGTGGGAATCCTGGGTTAGCTGTCAGCCAGAACAGGTATCAAACACTTTCACTTGTTCACTTTATCATTTACATAGAACCAAGAATATAAATAAAACCCAAATAAGTACTGAGCCCAGCTGCTGTCCAGCTTTATTTGAAAAGAATCTTTGGTCTGTATATATGAGTCTGTATTTCTCCTCTCTCCCTCAATAAATGTTAATTGGCTGATAAAGGGTGAAGATCCTGGGATTAACTAAGTTTCTGAGCATTGCATAAATTATTTGGCCAACTGGATGAAAGCCTGGAATTCAGACATTTATAATTCCACCTAATGTTTTTGCGTTCCTTTCCCTGATCAGTGCAACTGCATATGGTTTTCTGTGTGTAATAGCAAAAATAACTCAGGAGAAGTTTGTAGACATGTGCAATAGCAATAAGGACAATATTCATTATTTATTAATCCATTGTAAGTCACAGTAAGAAAATAGCCTAGTGTTTTCTACTGTCCCCAGAGCCACTGGATCCACACATGTTGGTGTTATCTCCCCTTATGGGGCAGTGTCACCGTCTCATCCTAACTGTTCAAAATGCCTTTCACCCATCCCTTTTTTCAGTCTGGGGTCAAAGAAAGGAAAGTGTAGCTCAGAATAGAAGACAAAGTATTTCTTGTGAATACAAACATCAGTCTGCAAATCCTACACCAAATCCTGCTTGACCCAACATGTGACAGATCCAT
Source organism: Mohoua ochrocephala (assembly GCA_013398855.1). Lineage (NCBI taxonomy): Eukaryota > Metazoa > Chordata > Aves > Passeriformes > Acanthizidae > Mohoua > Mohoua ochrocephala. The sequence goes on along the minus strand of VZTA01024000.1, from coordinate 59,402 downwards.
TTTATGAATGGACCATACATTTATCTTCCATTGAAGGAAGTGAAAGCATTTAGCATTCGGTTCTCTCGGGCCCACAGGTGGACACCAAAACATCTTTAATATATAAGCATTACTTTATTTCTAACACCTGGCATGCTTTGAATTTCTGGCCTGTTCTTTGTGAAGAAACCCCTACTTATTTTCTTCAGACTTACTCGAAAAGTTTAGGCTGATGATACATAGAAGGTGTAAACTTTTTTACTTTGCTGTGGCAGGTGGGGGCAGGGAAGCATTTACAGCTCCTGTAGCATGTTAGTGTGAGCAACAAAATGGTTGGCAATGGCAAGCTGCAACACTGAGGTTTTTATTTCAAACTTGAGGAAGTCAAATCTCTAGGTGACCACATGCCCTTTTGAAGATGGAAAAGATTTTCAGTTCTGGGCCCCTTACTGCAAGAAAGACATTGAGGTGCTGGAGAGTGTACAGAGAAGGACAACGGAGCTGGTGAGGAGTCTGGAGCACAAGTCTTACTAAGAACAGCTGAAGGTGCTGAGGCCATTGAGTCTGAAGAAAAGGGGGGACTTTATCACTCTCTACAACGGCCTGAAAGGAGGTTGGACCCGGATGGGGCTTGGTCTCTCCTCCCAAGTAACAGCTGAAAAAAGGAAATGGCCTCAAGTTGCACCAGGGGAGGTTTAGATTGAATAACAGAAACATTGCTTCACTGAAAGGGTTGCCAGGCATTGGCACAGGCTGCCCAGGGAAATGGTGGAGTCACCATTCCTGGAGGTATTTCAAAGATGTATACATGTGGCACTTGGGGACATGGGTTAGAGGCAGACTTGGCAGTGCTGGGTTAAGGGTTGGACTAGATGACCTTGAGGGTCTTTTCCAGCCTAAATAATTCTGTTTCTCACTACCTGTTTTTCCTTCTACACTCGTGACTACAGTAGTCCCAAAGACAAGTTAGAGCAGTCAGAAGAATTGGCACAACCAAAGGAACTGATTTTTCTGTAACACAATTTCTCGCTCTGTGCTCTCCTGCTGCTAACTGGCGTAGCAATAGTCTTTCCACATGCTGGTGTTCCCCATACAGCAAAGTGATTCCCAGGGTGCTGCTGTGAGAGTTTGCAGTTGGTTTTTGCAGTACTGCAGCAGTAAAAACTGGGAGGTGCTAAGAATCAGTGCAAACATTTCCAAGTCCAAGGCAGACCAACCATTTACGTTATTGATATCCATATTGGCTATGATCTCTGCCCCTCTCATGGGGGTAATCCTGTACTCAACCCACAAACATTAGCAGAAACAGACATGTGAATTAAACAAACCTATCAGCCTACTGTTACATGTAAAACTGCACCGTGTCCCATTAGTTTCTCAGAGAAGAACTGTTGGCAGAAAACATTTCATTTAAAAAGCTCGAAAAATAACTTCCCCAAGTATATATGGTTTTAAATGTCAAACATTTAACATGGATTTAACCATAAAAGACCTCAGTGATGAGTTTGTGAGGCTATTTTATCCCCCAAGACCAGATTTTAAGATTATGTATCTGCACTGCTGAGAATTGCTGAGGTTGCAAAAGCCAGACACGTAACAGGAAACTTCATTCTTCATCCTCTTAGAGTTGTTAAAGATATGTTTATGCCCCATGGGAGAAATCTGTGACCAAGAAGGCACATCTTCATGTGAAAGAGTGGGTTCCAGTGATTTTCTTTGACAGGGATATACAGATTTAGGTCACAAATCGAGCTGATAAGGAGATGTTGTATGCAATGTGCAAGGCAGAGTTTAGTCCAGCTTGATCTTGCTTCTTTTTAACTCAGTCTCACGTTCACATGCTAGCAGCCAACTTCTGTTAGCTGCAATAATGGATAGGTTGCAAACTTTTTGACTAACTACGTATTTCTAAAGACCCCAACAGCCCTGATCAGTGCACTGAGGATTTAAACACTGTGTAACTGAGATCACCAGCTCTGCAGAGACGTGTGATTGAGGTGAATGGAAGGTGTCCCTTATGGAAATGTTTTGTCTTTTCCTTCCATGTTGAAATGCTCACAACGTCCATTTATCTCAGGAAGGTTACTGTTCTAGAAGCCTGAACAAATAAACAGCTGAAGAGCGTTGGAGCCAGAATTTCATCAGCAGGTTCCCCTGGTTGCTGTCCAGTTGAATGGTCCTACTACTGAAATGGTGGAAGTCAACAAGCTGAAGACAGGAAATCAGCCCAGCTGCCAAGAAACTCTGCAAGTCATAGGCTGGAAAATGGACATGTTTAAGCTTGACCTTTTCCACTTGATCTCTGTTGGAACCAATGCCTTCCCAGCAATTCTCCAAAGGCAAAATAGCCTATCAGAAAAATTTAGACTTTTTTCTCATGATTGTTCAGTGAATGACACTATGCCCTATGTACAATGCACTGTTCAAACTCTTGTCCTAAATACTAAATCAACAACTGATTTTGGGGCATTTTTATGGCATCCATCCAGTGTTGTAGCATCAAAGTGCTTCAGAAAGACCTACACATTTCTTATTTGTAGCCTTCTTCTAATATGAAGATTATTTAACCCCATATTACAAAGAGGAAAGTGAGGAATGGAGGCCCTGAGTTGCCTAGGACATGATTTCTGAGAGCATTTGGCATTAAATAAAATGTTACTGTTTCAAAGCCACATTTCTATTGACCATACCTGTATTTGTGAGTACTCAATACTGTGCAAGTCAGATCCAGATATATTTTAACAAGCATTTGAAAATTAGGAGCTCAGAGTTGGTGCCTGTTTCTGAAAGCTTAACCCTTTGAAGCTAGATCTGAAACAGAATTTCAAGCTCTGTAAGATAAGCGTCACGTGGGTGGAAGGAGGAAGGCACCAGTGAAGGCTTAGGTGTCGCAGAATGGGATCTGAAATAGTCAGCAAAATGATAAGGAACAGTGTGAAGTCAGCACTCTTCACATGCTACCCACATAGATCATCCAGCGAAGACAAAGGACGAGCCTTAAAAACATGAAAAATTGGGGAAAAAATAGTCCCACAGAACCTAGTCACTCTCACAGGGAAACTACAGGGAGACCTGAGCCTTGAACCTCTTTGCCAAAGTTCCTTTTGTTAAAACTCCCTTGTTGCCTTTTCTTTCTGGCGACTAAATATAATTTACTACAATTTTTCAAGATGGTTGATAGAAGAAAATCGTTTCCCTTCCCTGTCTGAATGATAAAGTAGTGGTTAATTTCAGGAAATAGGTGCCTTAAGCTGCCTCCCAAGTCTGACCACGGGACTTATTATCTGAGCTGGAGATTGCTTTAGCCACAAAGCTTCTGGGCACTGCCCATCTTTCACATCAGAGATGCACACTAAAAAATGATCAATACAACAACTCGGGGAAAGACAAAAACACTATGAAGGAGAGCAAGAGATTCTCTAGTCTAGTGACAAAAGCAGCCATGAAGTAAGTGGACATGGCCCAGAATCTACTCTTACGTTTAGGCCATTAGAGTTATCCAGTGATTACTGTGAAACAGTGTCTCTGATGATGAGGCTAGGGATAGGATCTTTAACCTTCTAGCTGAATGGTGTTCCAGGCTTCTGACCTCTTTTGTCCTCTTTTGCTTGCTCTTCCAGCTTCTACTGGCTGGGTGCAATTCAGCCCAGACCATAGTTCTAGCCTACTACCTCGCTAGCAAGGAAGGAGGTGGATAAGCCTTTAAATGCTTTCCAAAGACAGCGCTGAGTGTGCATGCTCTTTCTCCTAGGAGAGTGCTCTACAGAAGGAGTTACGCTATTTCCTACTCTTTGACCTTTTGAAAAGCAAGTACTTGTATTTGTAAAGAAGAAACAGAGTTTCACTGATGTGCTTTAAGCATTCTCCTCAGTGGAACCAGACCAACTCTCTCAGTCCTGTCAAAATCCATTTGTTCTATAATTGCTAATGGACATCTTCTCTGTATTTGTCTCTAAGTATCTTAAGCACTGCTATCTTGTGTTATAAGAAGCAACTACTATCATATAGCTCCCCAGCAGTCAGAGGCTGCATCAGAATTTTCCCTGTTTGGGGCTGAAGATCTGAAGTTCCATCCTAGCTCCATTTCAGGCATTCCACATGTACCCTTTTCTTAAGAAGGTGACTTTTTCTCAGCATCACAAAAGCTTTTCTCAGCATCTGCTTTCAGGTAGACTCAGGGGCAGAATCATATTTTCCAGAACATTGCTCAGTCACTAAAATCACAAGGCTGCTTTGCTTTTCCCTGTAGTTCTACATCTCAGTCAGCATGTGTCTTCCAGCAGCAAGCAGATGAGAGCTGAACAATGAGAGAGGAAATGGTCTCCCACTAAACAGGTTGTTCATTGATTTTTTGTGCTGAAGTATTATTCTGTAATATTTACACTTAGGACTCTGAGGAATATACCACCTGCACAAGGGAAATTTTACTATAGGTAAAGTATGTCAACATTAGTAAATTTAACACTTTCAGAACAATGCTCAGACCATGAAATTCCATTGCTTGGGCTGTTACAGTTCTGGCACAGTTTTATCTCATATCAACTAATGCTCCCTCAAACACCTCTGAGCCACAATCAACTTCTTGTATAGTTCAGGAGTTACAACAGACAAAAGACCATCCCAAAAAAGAAGTTTGGATGCAGCCATCATGTTACAGAGGCTGAGAACAGTTATTGCAAGTGTGCCAAATACGCTAAAGATCAGGATATGACTGGTCCCAGCAAATGAAGTGGAAAGTTACTGCTGGGTAAAAACATTTTCTGTGTAGCCCACTAGAGGGTGCAGACACACCCGTGCTGCCTCCAAAATTTACTTTTATGTTTCTGAGACCTGGCTATTTCAGGGGTTTCTCCAGAGTATTTGAGGGAAAGAGCTGAAAGAATCACACCTTGCTGTCCTCTACAAATCCACTTTCATCAGCAGCAGCATGTAACCCAAAGTCTGTCCTCCTCCTGTTAACTGCTGTCCAGATACCACCCTCTGTCCTCATCTACCCAGAGTTTGTACTACCAGCTTTCAATTTTTTTTTTTTTGTCTCATCCTCACCATTTCAGTGCTTACTTATCCACAGTTTCCTACCCTATCTCTCACCACTGCCTGTGTTCCAGGGGGATTTCCCTTTGATCCCTGCACTGCTTGACTGACACAAGGTGCAGTGACAAAAGTACAAAAGAGGCTTATTCTCACAGCTTTCAACTGCTGAACCCTTGCAGGCCTGAAGTGGGGTCTACTCAGTGTACCCAGGATTCTGGGAGAACAGGATTTCAATTGGCCATGATTTAGTGAGTATCAAAGACGAGAGATGTTTTTCAGAAGTTGGGGGAGGGATGGGTGGGGAAGAAAGAAAAAGTCTTAACAAGATTATTTCTGCCTTTGTGCTTACACACCTACTCAAAGCAGAGGGTTCCTGAATATTCCCTTATTGTCTCAGCAATTGCCTCATACGGCTAAACTCTGCATGTAACATCCTGCCAAAGAAAATGCAAAACTTTTCATCTTAAATGTTGACCAGACTTACAGGCAGCTCCCTAAGGAATTTGTCTCGCCATCCCACTGCTGATGTTTCCGTGCTGCAGCGGATCAGATTTCCTCTCTGAGTAAGAGCTGCAGAAAGGAACAAAAAAGAAACCTTTTAAGAATCAAAAGAAAAACAAAAAATAAGGAACATTATCTAAATTGTCTAAAGATAATTCAGTGACAAGCACTGATAACATTTTCTTTCATAGCCTTAAATATATGGTTCACTAGCTGTAAAACGTACCTGTGCAGGACTACTAAAGTTTCAGAATATAGACATCTGAAGATGAAGAGAAGAGAAAAGAGCACATACTTCTTGTTGGTTTGCTATTTTCCCTTCTCATTTTTGCAGATGTGAATCAGGTGCAGTGTATCTCACAGTAAGCAGCCCTAGATGCTTCTTCGTGACCATACCAAGGTGTAATTTCTGTTCTTATTTCAAGACTTAGTCAGCAGTTGGGAGAGCGAGGATTTTCAATTCACCAGCTGCTGAGCCTGAATTTCTCATGCAGTGGTGTGAAAATGTGACAAAAATGTGCAGCTCTTGATGACCAAGCTTACAGATCCCTGGCCCCAGCCTGAACAACTCTTGGACCCTCATCACTCTGTGCACAAAACCACAGAATCTCTCTGTTAGGATATGAATGAGAGCTAAAACCCAGTATTGAAATATTGAGCTGTTGCAGGAAGCATACACATATTTCTCTCTCTCTTTCTCTGTTTGAGTATTTCACTTTAGTTAAATATTCATCAGTACTGAAAAATAAGATTACCAATGGAAAATTTCCGTAAGGACAGAAGGCTTCCGATCAAAAATATGTGAAAAGAGACTGGATCAAACTGACACTACCAGATTCGAAGATGTAGATAATTAATCCTGTGGGATTTTTCTGATTGATTAGCAACTAAATTTAGACAAAAATTGGATTATATTACCCACTTTAAACCTATTTTAAATAACAACCTTAACTCTCAGGCTGAGTCCCTCTCAGGTTTCCTGTGTATAAATAGTAAGCCCAAGAGGAACACCAGCTTGACTTTCCCATTTGAGAGCTAGCAGTAAGAATAATCAAGCCAAAACAACAATCTCACAGACATTTAATTATAAATAGAGCTCATTTCATCCAGGAATTCTGGAGGCAGTAGTCAAAGTCCAAACTGTAATATCATTTCTGTAATGTCATTTTTCAGAGGAGAGCTACATTTTCAAGCTCCTTTTGCACGCTGTGAAGAGCATGGGAACAGTGTCAATAAATATGCCTGATAAGAAAACTCCCTTCTGTCCAGCTGAAAGCTTTGCAAACCTTAGTTGTCAGCAGCGAAGCCCCCTGAACTTCTGTTTCAAAACACCTTTTTATCTGGAAACTATGCAGATGCGAAGTAAAGTTTTTAAGTGGCAATACATGTGCAAAACACCAGCACACAGCCTTGGTGTGTCTTTATTTTTGAGCAGGAAAGAGGAGTCTACCACAAGATAACTTGTTGTGGCTGAGTTGTGTCTGGGTTTCTCCACTCCGGCTGCTTGTCCAGAACGCAGCAGTTACTGTGGCAGACCAGACTTGCCATACAAGGAATGACCTTTCTAGTATTTGTTTGTTTTCAGTGCAGTTACACATAACCGCTACACGTAAGTCTGCCGCCCTCCGACAGAGACACGAGGAGTGCACCCTTTTCCCACATCAAACGAAGATACTGATGCTGAGAGAGGGCACTGAGAGCAAGCATTTTAAATCACCTGAGCTGGCCTTTTCTGCACTTACAGTCATCGGTGAAAGCAAAATTATCTGCAAAGGCAGATGCATCTGAGTTGAACCCAAACCCATGCTGCAAGACAGAAGGTGAATACACATTTTCAGTAAATGTACCTGAAGGGATGCTAAAAACTGGAGGCAGAAGCAGTGGGTAAGATGCTGGTTGGTGACAGGGGATGCCTGGGTTCACCTTGCTCTTCCCACACAGAGCTGCTGAGCACTTTCCCTTGAGCTGTGCCTATGCAGTAACTGAGAACTGTGACTGCAGGATGGTAGGTACACCTCAGCCAGCTTTCCTCCAGCAAGCTATGGCATAGGCTGCAGGTATTTACCAACTGAGGCCATACAGACCCGTAAGGAACAGCGAATTGCTCAGCATTGATGGTGAAACTGAGAAGACCAAGGCTGATGCAAATGCTGCTACCCATGCCGTAGCCTCTTCCCCAGCAGAATGGTGACATGCTCTCTGGTTGTGTCTAAGCTGACACAGCTGCTTGCAGGGGAAGACTAGGATTCTCGATCAGATTGCCTGCACTGGGGAGCTGCAAAAACCAGGGCACAAGTCTGGCACCAGCTGGGATGCATCTGAAATCCTTCCCCATCTGTAGATGCAGTGACAAAACTTCAAGTGGCTCATTGAGTCTGTTGAGGGTGACATTCACTACAGAGGTCCAGTTGCTACTGCAACAGCAATCTCACAAGTAAGGGGGAAGTGATTTAGGCATGAAGTCCCAACGCGGATGGAAATTATGTGTCTGAATCAAACGGATGCTGTTAAAAGTCCTGACTAGATTCTCCTGACCGCTATGTATAAAGTCCAGAAAGTGTTTATACCAAACATTCAAGGAGTCGACGTCCAAACATTAAAACTGATTACAAGCAAAGACTTAAAAACCCACAAATGCCAACAAAACCCCTGAGTCTTAAAAAACCCACAAATGCCATACCAGTGTATGATTTCACTCAGCGATCGGCACAGCACATACAATTTCCCTTTCTGTACGGTGACCCGATGACAGCACATTGTTACCGTAACTGCCCTACAGATGGCTATTTTACGCTTGTTTCTGAACTATTAAACAAAAAAAAAAAAGTTTTTCACACAAATCTCTCTCCCTGTCTATTAAGAGGCAACAAATGCCGTATGCAGAAGTGCGCTGTGTTACAGGACTTCCTCCTGGTGCCCGTCTGAGTTCAGTTTTTATGCATCAAAAGACCCTGATGAAATTATATAATTTTATGATATGGTTCCACAGACACTTCTGTGCGTATGCTGGGCTGTTGCAAACCTCCAGAGCAGTCTCAGGATGAGTACAGTACATGACTCTGCAATAGCTAAAGATAGATATCACATTCAGATTTACAACTAAAACTGGTCCAAAATTATCTGGGTTTGATTTTTTTTCTGTCCTCCAATACGTAGAAGTTCATTCTTCCTCCTTTTAAAAACAGAGTTAAAGAAACCCTATGATTTTTACTACTCTCCTCACTAAAGCAAACTGTGCACCTGAAAACTCCTTAATTTGATAGTGGTTTTTGCAGAGCGAACTCCTTAAAACTGGCAATGAGTTTTCTTATCCTTTTACCGCAGTATTTGCTGTAATAATTCTGACTTCTAAATATGTGCAACATAATTTCTTAATTATCTTTGCTCTATTATTAAGCTATACAGTTCTTCCTTTATTTCTACAGCTCACAGTCATCTGGCACAAAGAGACACATGCACTTCTTGGATTGCAATGAACTTTGTTCTTCCTTCAGATGTAAATAATAGGAGGGAGAAAAAAATCAGTCTTGACTGAGTCTGGCTCCTCTGAAAAACTATTGTGAATAAACAATGAAGAAGTGAAAAGCTGTACTCCTTACCTGGTCTGAGAGGTACAGTGCACCTTGAAAGCCTCTTAAATGACACAGAAGAAATAGAAATAGTTGAAAGTTTTTACTCATCCAACCAGAGGGCTCAGGAAATGACTATTTTGCAATGATTAACTCCTTCCTCACTTTGAAGTCTTTCAAGTACAGTTCCACTGCAGTTTGGTAACTAATGCTCTGCCCTACACATGATTTCTGTTTCACACTGAGAATATGCAGGTGGCCAGAGGAGAAGACTCTGATTACCTCCCTGGAAGAGAAAAACTGCAGTGTTTTCTGCATAACTGTGACCAAGTACATTTTACCGTTGAGTGATGCTTATGTAATGAGTAATGGGTTGACCTCCCAACTCTCATTTATAGAAGAGGTTTAGAGCAATGGAGCAGTACTCTCAACATGATTTCAGTGTTGTGGTGCCCAAGAGAGCAAGGTAAAAAACTAGGTTATTTGAAGGAGTGGCATCCATTGCAGCCTGGACAAGCATTTGATGTACGTGTAGTTTATGATGCTTTTATACACAGAGGGTGTCCACCTGAAAGTCAGGCATCCTGGAGCACCAGGAGTTAGTCCTCTGCACATAAAAACCCTCTGTGCCTAAAACCCTGTTTCCCTTGCCTAAATGTATCTGTTTGACTAAAAGGCATTTCTGAGACTGAGCTTATAAACGCCCACTAGCCTGAAAGCTATTAAAGGCCAGCTCCCCACAGGAGCACAGGCTACTTCTGGGGAGTGGACACCTCCATACAGAACCCAAGGTGGCACCTGGGCTTCTGAGCCTGTGGAGAGACTCCGTGTTGGGGTTTTCTGGGACAGGGATGGGGTTGTCTTACCTAGTTCTGGGCATTTGCATTGCAGATATCTACATCAGAGCTCGTCATTCAAGGCACTCTCGAATACAGGCAGTGGAAAGAAACAGACCTTTGCAAGATTGTTTATCTGGGGGTTTTAACATCCAAATAAGAGTTCCTTCTGCTATATAGGTACATATGCATGCATGATTTTTTTATGCAATGAAGATTTTATAAAAGCTACAAATAAAATCTTTATTCTCTGCAAGTTAAGTTTTACCTTTGACTTCCTAGTGATTATTTCCAGTAACAACGACTCAAGAGGCATGCGCCCACAAGATCCTGATGAGGCTGGCCTGCACTTGAAGTTTATCCTTTGACCACAAAAACAACGAGGATACTCAAGATCCTCGGTCTGAGCAGGTGCTGAGTTGCTCTCTTGGAATGGAGGCCAAAACATTTGTGTGACCGCTCAGGCTATGGCTATTGATGATGTAGCTTCATATGCAGAAACGCCAGGGCATTTTACTTTGAACAAGGTTGCCGGACGGAGACTCGCGTTCTTGCTTTAAACTCCTCTCACTTCCACATATGAAAAATTGAAACCCAACTGTCAGTCTTCTCACCATGAGCCCACAGGTAAACAGGAAGGAGTTTCAGTCTCATAATCTCAAAGACTGCAAAATATATTGAATCAGACACCCCAAAATCTCCTCCTACAAATGAGATTTGGTTTGCTTCTTTGCTTGTTATATTTTTAACAAAAATCTTATTTAGTTCAAATATAGCAGGCTAAAAATAGAGCTTTTTATTTTCCACTTTTTGATCCTTAAAGCTACAAATATTTAAAATTTTGCAACTTTTAATTCATTCCCATTTTTAAAGAAGCTTTCCCCTCTAAAACTGGGGAAAGAAACTTCCAGAACGAAAAGACCCAGCATGTACTTTTGGTAAAAAACCATGAAATTCTACAGTTCTGGAGTATTATAATGACTATATGCAGTAATTAGTGCTGCAGTAAAATATACTGTGGTATATCATAACATATTATTATGGAAAGAAAATTATTTAATAATTAAATAATAATAATAATTACTACTACTTCTACAAGGTAATCAATTTGATGACTTTTATTTGGCCATGCTAAAATTTCCTCAGAAAGCAATTAGGTGCTAAGAAAGCATCACCTTGAAGACTGCTCATGTCTTTCAGAGTAATTATGAGCAGAGGTGTGAATTTTTATAGATGCATTTCCTTTGGGTAGAGTCCACATACAGCTTCTCACTCAGCTCAGCAGGCTCCAGAGTTCACTTTGAGAGTCTTCCCTGGGGCTGTCTCAAGCCGTCTATGAGCACTTGGGCTCCTGCCTTTGTAGGTAAAGAATCCGCAGTTGGACTGTGTTCTCCTGGGAGACAGGGACGTGACTTTTGTGTGACATATTTTAGACTAGTCTGGTGACATTTTAGATTTTTTTTTTTTTTAATTATTTTTTAGTGATGTTAGAAAGCTCCTCAGTATCTTTCCAGTGCAGAGGTCTTCCTCTAGGGTCAATCTGCAACAGCCTTGAGGTTGACCTGAATGTGGCCCTGGTTCCTGGAGCCCAGAGGAAGCAGATGCAGATGGGGATCTGATTTGCACAAGGCCCTGAGGGCTACCCAGCCTCAGGCCAAACCAACCCTATGCATAAGAAAAGGAGAAAAAATAAATGGTTTTGAGGAGCTGCACTAAGGCTGAACGTGATTATTCATTAACAGCAATGTTATTCCCAGAGAAGCAAACACTAGATTCTCTTCTGCAGCTGAGGAGGGACTGGAGGAACACAGAACTGCAGGCTGCATGCAGGACCTGCTCTGGGGTCTCTCTGATGGACCTAGCCTGTCATTCCATGAGCAGAAGAAGGTCTAACCACGGGAGGACATGGCACAATGTTAGCTATGACATGAAAACAAGAGAGATGCAAGCTGTCATTTCACCTTCCCAAAGGGTTCCTCATCTCAGCTTGAGCTGAGCCGTGCAGCTCTGGTTGGACCTCAGCTTTAGATGCACTGGGAGACAAAGAGATCAGCAGCTTGCACAGGTGGTGATGGGAGGTCTGTAAATACAGTGATATGGGAGTGTGACAGCGGGCAACCTCTAAAAAGATGTCCTGTGATTTGGGAGTGAGAAGGTGGAAGGGTAAATCTGTATGGAAGTGAGAGAAGGTGGCAGGAGCAAGGGAGGCTGAGAGAAGGAGTCCCTGAACTGTGGAAGGAGGACAAGCAGAACAGAGAGGGAGGAAAGAGGGTCTGGTGACATCCATCCTGTATCATAGCAAAGGTGAAGGAAAGAAGAAGAGTTTTCTGAGAACTTCTGCTTCTCTGTCACCCAGCACCAGGAGATCTTGAGCAGATCTCCAGGGCTCAGGCTCTTGGTCCATTCTGGGCAGGTGAGATAATCATGGCATGAATTGTCCCATAGCCAGGTGAGCTTTTTTGAGGGATGAATGGCAGGCAGGCAACCAGTGAAAAGAATGAGACCCCTGACTCACAACCAATCTGATTATCTCCAATCCTTGTAACTTAGAACTGAGAACTCAGAACTTAGAACTGAGTTGTGATGCCAACAGTGAGAGGAAAGACAGAATACATGACTTTGGTGCTCATTGTCCAGGTGGCAAAACTCATTTTTGCCCAATGCTGTTGACCTGTGTACTATGATGCCATTACACATCTGAAGAAACTCCAGCCCTCCATTATGACTGATTGTTCATTTTAGTGCTAACATGAAATCACCCGTGGAGCTCTCCAGAAAGGAGATGTTCCTATCAGCTCTTAGGGAATAAGCAGATGATCTTGACCAATTACTTCCAGCTAGATTCATTATGGATGTCCTAGGCCCATGGAGGGGTGGTATGGTGAGAAAGAAAACGTTCCTAACAGTTTTTCCTTGCACGTGAGATGTGACCTGGTTCCTTGCCCAATGTCACAGCCTTCAAGGGTCAAAACATTTTGTCTGTCAGTTATTCAACCCCCAAATTACAGGTTCGTGTAATGTTGCCCAAGAGCAAATGAATGGGAAAAAACTCAAAGCCAAAAAATTCATGTCAGTGTTTTCAAACTGACATATTTTCATTTCAGCACGGGAAATTTCTGTCATAGGAGATGAGTGTTGCTGCCTAATTCAGTGGCAATGGTAGTACTACATGATATGGGTCTTTGCTTTGTTTGAGATGGGTCTTCCATCCTCGGGGGGACAATTTCAGTCACTGGACTGCAGAGTCTTTTGGGGCTGAGATCTCTCCAACTAGATCTACAAAACAGACTCCTGGCATATGTTTTTCTTGCAACAAAGGTTCGGGTGAGTGAGACCTTATTGCAAGCAAGGGGTGAGAAAAAGTCTGGGAAGTAATAGAGGGAGAGTGATGACAGATGGCAGAGGAGAGTTAATACTCTATGATGTGCAAGGAGGATGGAGAAGCAAGGGAGCAGAGAGAAGGGGGGAATGCCCCTAGGTAGGATGAAGCACAGTCTGCAAATCAGGAATAACCAGGCTCATCGATGCCTTGTGGCATGCATCAGAGTGCAAGTTCAGATGCACCATTTGTCTTTCCTGTTCAGTGTTTTACAAAATATCAAACTACTCTCAGTGCCGAATAAATCTGTGGTCTGGTGACTGGTGACTGTTCCTGTGAGGGAGGTGATGCTTAGATCAAGAACCAAGAGGTGTGCATTTTTCTGCAGCTGAAACTAAACCCCATTTTGTGAAACGCCAGAGCTCTGCTTCCAGGTCTGTAGCTGCCATCTCACAGCACTCCTGTGAATCTAGCTGTCCCTGGACTCCCTAAAAACGTTTTTAGAAAAAAAAAAACCCAAATGAAAAAATGCATCTGTACTGAAACTAAAAATTTAATCAGCACAAAAGAAAGCACACATTTCTTGATTTTACTAGAAATTAATGAAATTTTTATCCCTGATCCCCACCATGTCGGTGTTTCTAAGGTTCTAATCACTCTGTCATTGCTGTTTTGATCACTGCCTCCATTGTGGTGGTTCAAAAGCTCAGTCTGAATAAATCCACCTGCACAGCACGAAGCAGCTAGAGGCTTAGCTTGAATTGACTCAGCTTTGAGAAGACCTTTAACTGCCTTCAAAACAGTTCGGAAAATTGCATGTTTGCTGACAGATTGCTGGTCTGAGTAACCCTTACAAGGCAGATTTCAGTTTGATAATCCTGATACTCAGTTAGCCTTTAAAAGTGACTTCCCCTTGCTCTCATTTTTATTTCAGGGTGTTATCCCTACATAAATGAGTCTCCCTTAATTTTCCAGTCATTGTAAAGGAGGAGGGAAAAAAAAGTGTAGGGATCAGAATTTCTTACCTAGTGTGTAGTAATTGGAGGTATTTTTCCACCAGTCGTGTAAAGTCCAGTTCTGTTTGTCATTTGTCATTTTTAAAAAATGCATCTCAATTTCAGCCTAAGGCTGAAACTGAGAACTTCAGGTGTTAATCCTGTGGGAGAAGTGTTGCAAGGAGGCAGTACCTTGGTCTGTCAGGTTACTGCATTTCACAGACGGAACTTTCTCTCAGACAGAGATGAGCAGAGTGATCAGAAATGTACCCAAGGTAACTTGGCTTGGGAGAAAATGTAGTCAGTTGCCATTTTCCAGGCACCTGTTTGAGCTGAGCCCCTACGAATAGGCAGACATGGCCACACCCCCACTGCTCTAAAGCCCTCCCAAAGTGTGGGTCAGCTCAGGAGACAAATCTCTGTGGTCCTGCAGAAAGCAGTGGCCCCTCTACTGTCTATGGTAGAAGGAATTGAGTGTTACCCCAGAAATAAACTCTGTCTTGGCTCTCTGCCCCATAGTTCTTAGGAGATGCTGGTAAAACCACGTCAGCCAAAGCAGACATGTTCCTGGGTCTCGGTTTCTGGGATCATGCCTTGAAACATCTAGGGACTGACCAACTGAAATCAGTATGGGCAAGACTTTGCTCCAAAGCTGCGTTAGGAGGGACAGGATGTGTTCATCCAACCAATTCCTACTCCACTGATCGATCCACCCTTTGAGTCCATCTCTCTTCAGCTTAGAGAGAAAGGATGTTGGGAGGGACCATGTCAAAGGCCTTACAGAAGCTGAGACAGACAACATCTCTTCCCTTGACCACTGCTGAATTACTCCTCTGTCAAAGGCCACTTGATTATTCAGGCAGAACTTGCCTTTGGTGAAGCTGTGCAGACTGTCCTGAGTCACTTCCCCATCCTCCATGTGTCTTAGCACAGCTTCTGGGAGGATCTGTTCCATGATCTTCCCAGGCACAGAGGTGAGGCTCACAGGTCTGTAGTTCCCACAGTCCTTTCTACCTTTTCTAAAGATCGGTATAATGTTTTCCCTTTTCCCAGTTACCAGGAAATTCACCTGATTGCCATGACTTCTGGAATATCATAGAGTGGCTTGCCAACTACATTGGCCAATTCCCTCAGGACTCTGGGATGCATCTCATCAGGTCCCATAGTCTCATGCACAACCAGGTTCTTCAAGTCACAAACTGATCTCTTACAATGGGAAGCACTTTTCTCCCCTAGTCCCCAGTTATCAAGGCTGTTTGGTCCCTTATCCACAAGACTTGTTTCCTTCCAGACCTCAGTATCCAGCCCAGACACTTCAGTGGCTGACAGGAAACCAATGCTTCCTGTCTGCCTGTTCCCTGATTAACCAGGGCCATCGATATAATACAAGGTTTGGGTTGGAAGGGACCTTCAAAGATCACCTAGTCCAACCCCAAATGAAGGACATGCAAGTGGGAAAGCCTTTCTTCAAGCTGACCAGCTTCCTAGATCCTTCCATCCACTCTTTCTAACTCTTGGACAAAACTGTCAGATAAATGATCAGCTCCTGCAAAAGTCAATACCTAGGGAAGCAAAGTATCTTCTGCAGTTAAAAAAAAAACCCCAAACTTTTATAATGCTTTGGGTTTGGTTTTGCTCTTTGTTTCATCAACTGAAGTGTTTCAGGGGTTTTTTTGAAGCTATTTGAAAAGTGGGTGTTTTTTGTTTCGTTGCCCAGATGTAGATGTGACAAACTGAAATATGGCCATCCGCTCTCAGCCAGAGAAAGGAGGCTGCGGCTGTTGCATACAGGATGGTGAGCTCCCTGAAGGTTTTGGTCGTACTTTTTTCCCCTTTGTCCCCATCTTGCATCACACAGCTGCTGGGAAAATGTATTCACCCATGTTTGGGCAAGCAGATGCTGTCAAGTCTTGACTGCCACCAAAAATCCCTTGAAGACACAGGATCCCCAAGACAAGGTGTGCAAGAAGCAAGCCTGCCTACTGAACAAGAAGAGAAAACAACAGGTGAAAGAGTTACCAGCTGGCCAGCACCAGCAATTCCACCTATCAAGACAGGGGGTTGTCATCTGGGTCTTTAAGAAGACTCAGGATTAGGGCCACCAGGGAGGTGGGAAAACCTTTTTTTTTTTTCTTCAACTGTTAAAAGGTTGTTTTTCAGACGTTATATAAGACATCCTATTTGTCTCTAACTTTACACCGATTACAAACAGATTACAGGAAGGAAGCGCTCCACCCAATTTCTTAAATTATCATGCACCATTGCTTAAAGGTGTCATCTGTGTCACAAGAGACGTCTGGTTTTACCCCCTCTTTTTAAGAAAAAGAAGAGAGGAAAATAAAAAACCTCAGATGATCTTACTGCTTGTTAATTATTTATTGTGTGGCTGTTACACCCAGAAAAGGTCTTGATTTTTCCGGACACACATTTGCTAAGAAATCTCTTCAGCAAGATACAAAAAAAAATTCCGTGGTATTTCTTGCAGAAAGGGAATAGGGTGTGTGAGAGGGGGAGGTTAGGTGGTGCATATTTCCAAAGGGCTCTATTGCAGTTTAAATCAGGAATCTGGATTCTATTCCTATGACAAATGCATCAGTCTTGTACTTTTAGTCTTGTAATTACTCCTGAGGACCATCACATAAAAAAAACGAGGGTCACATTATGTTCCCAGCTCTGCTAAGGTACAAATAAAACCATAGCAGGTCCTTGAATGATTCCAGTCTTCCTGACATCCTCATGGAGCTACAGCCTTGCTCCTGACATCCTCATTGCCTCTGCTTGCAAAGCTGTGCATTCAAAATGCTCCCGTGCGAGGGCACGTACTTCGAGGTGACTCAGGCAAAAGCCTCCTTGCTTACGGCTCTTGCGATGGAAGGGCAGTGGGGAGGGGAAAGAATTGAGGAAGTAAGCAGCATGGCTCAGGAAGGTTCCATAGGAGTGCCCAGGCAGCTGAGGAGGAGCTGTCTGGGACACCTGCTGTGACAGGTGTCCTTTCAGCTGCAGGTTTCCAGAGGAGTGGCAGCCTCACCTGTAAACCTGCTGGCTTGGACGCCCACAGTGCTCCAGCTGCGGCTCGACTCGGGCTCCCACAGGGCACAGCTGAGGCCCCATGGAGCTGCTCCTGTGGCTGAGGCTCCCTGGCAGCACACACGGACCTGGGGCCAAACCTGGGGCAGCAGGTGAGGCTGTAAGGCCAGTGCCTGGAGGGAGGGGAGATGCAGAGCAGCACGCTGATCTTCTGCTGTGCCTTGCTTTGCCAGACAGTTCCGATACTTGAGGGTACATAACATGATGGGCCGTGCCTGGAAATGGCTGATAAAGCACAAACATCATTAGGAAATGTACATACAATGTGTTAACACTCGATGTATCCACAGCACAAATGCTGATTGCAAAGAGGAAACTAAATTTACGTAGACAGATTAAAGATAATCTGTGGATCTTTCTGCCATTCAGTTTTTAACTGCAGGCTCTGTCAACTCATCTGCACTTATCCTTGACCCAGGCAACAATGTATTTTGCTCTCCGTCCCGTTATTTCTTTGCTGCATGACTGAATGTTTATTGTATTGTCTTGAGTCATTTCCTTTAGCAATGCAAAAGGGAAAAAAGCTTTGGAAGAATTTTTGAAGCTCAAGAAATGCAGTCCAGCAGGGTGCAGGGCCCCTGCACTAATGTACACCTTGCATTTCTAATGCAGAGACATTCATATGCTGGAGTATGCTGATGCCAAGGAAGATCAGTTCCTTTCTTATTATTCATACTGAGCTATTTTGCTGTCTTTTTTGCAACCTGAGCTCTAAAATAGCAGTCTTTTCAGGTCCCCAAAAAACCATGAAATGTGTATCTATTCCAGATTAAATGCATTTTCAGTTCTGAAATTATTTTCTCAGGAAGTTCTCATCGTATCTTCATTTCCAATGCATGTCTCAGGATTGTATCTGCAGATCTTCATTTGTGCCTTTCATTGAAACTCTTTGCAGCACAGTAACAACACCGGGATCAAAGCAGAGACTGTTAAATGCCAACAAAAGCTTATACAGCCCCAAACAAACTCTTCAGTTTGGCAATATAAGCTAACTGGATTATTGTTATCACTGTTTCAGGCATATAGCACATCATAAAAATCCTACACAAAACAAAGTTGAAAGCACCACTGTGCTTTTTGGTTTCCCTGAACTGTGTACAAGGGGAAGTGAAAAGTCTTCAGTAAGAAGTTTTTGAATAATTGTGATGCCATTGCTAGTGAGCAAGGAGAGAGCACAGAGACCTGTGAGAAGGCAGCACTTCAATGTAAGCAGTGTTTCTTAAAGAAAATGTAGGTCAGGGCAACAAACACATCAAAGTGAGCTGCCGTCTGTCATTCCTGCACTGAAAAGTGTGATGTGTCTTCCTCAATTAAAGAGTTGAAGAATGTGCACAGCAGAGGAGCGGATCTGAACACCTGAAAGGGTTGCAATGTCAAGGGACTAGTTCCTGGGCAGTGCCTGAGGCTTCTGTGTGCAGCCTGAGCTGGAGCATCACCACCTCCTGCAGAAGGCAATACCTGCAGGGTGACAGAGAGTGGGGCTGAGGAACTGGCTCTTTCCTGGGGACAGCAGGCAACGCAGGCACTTGTGCTGTAAAATGAAGGGCTGCTGGTCATCTCATGGGGGAATTTCACAAAGGGAGCCCAAGGCATCAGGCAGCTACAGGATTCCTGCCAGAAGCCTGGGCTGGCAGGAGAATGAGCAAGCAAAGGGCTGGCAGGGCAGTGTGCAGCTTTTGGTCTCGGGCATCTCCTCTGTTTTGGTACCTCATGCTACAGTCGCAGGATGGATTGGTGACCCCTCTACTCAAATTGCTTTACAAGATGAAAAAAGAAGGCCCTTTTTTTTTTCCTTTTATTTTTATGGAAGAAAGCCAAGTGAGTAAAGAATAAACCCACTATTTTATTTCTTTTTAAAATTTATATATTATATGTTTTTAAGGAACAAGCACCCTTACAGAGCAGAAACCTTTTCAGTTCTTCATTTTCATCTCAGAAAAGAATAGACATTTTCACCCATAAATTTTTTTTAATAGTTATTTTCTTCAGTATTTAATATGTCTCCTAGTTGTAATAGCAATTTAGGTGTTGGTACATAATGCATCACAAGAGTGTGTTCTCTTAGGCACTCCGAATATCTGTTCCACCAAATAAATGTTTCCTTTAATGTATGTTTTTACCCCCAGTTGAGTTATTCTTTCTCTCTCTGGTGGGGAAGCACGTGCTGACACTGTGCTGGGAATAGTTTTGTGGCACCTGCCCTGCTCTATGCTAGAGGTGTCGTTCTCAGGAGCAGAGATGGGCAGTCAGCCTAAAGGCAACCTCTGCTTTTACACCACCCAGCTGCTCATTTTCCTGTGATTGCCATCACCCCCGTGAAGGCGTGCAGGGGTCGCTGCTTGCTGCTCCTCACCCCGCAGTTTGCCACAAGAGAAACTGGAGGAGAGAGGTGAGAGGGATTTGGAGACTGAAAAGCACCATCCCCATGTGAATGTGGTGAAATTCCCTCCATCCCTCCCTGGGTTTCCTCCCTGTGCATTACGTGGGTTTTCACTTTTTTCGTCCATCCTCCAAAAGAGAACCCACTTGCCACCTCAGAAATTCTAATGTTCACCTACCACAGCTCCTGCTGCTGCAAGGTTAGTGAGGTGCAGAGGGAGTCTTAGGCCAGCATGAGAGAAGACAGGTAATGGTGTTTCCTGGTGACTTCTGCCATGATGCTGAGCTGCTGAAGCCACAAATGCAGGTGCCCTCAACTAACTACTGGGCACCACAATATAAGAAAGATATAAAGCTATTATGAAGTGTCCAAAGGAGGGCAATGAAGATGGTGAAAGGCCTTGCAGGGAGGCTGTGTGAGGAGTGGCTGAGGTCACCTGGCTTGTTCAACACATCTTTGTAGGTCTAATGGAGACACAGAAAGCAGCAACAGCTACGCCAGTTAAGGTGGCCAACCCGCTGGCCCACTATGAGCTGCTTCTTCTCCTACAGGACCTGGACACTTTGGGGATGCAGGATCCAGTGGCAGAAAAACAAGCCTGTTTGGCTGACAGGGAGCAAAAATTCAGTCCAAAAGCATCTGCAGCAGCATTTTTTTTTGGTTCTCATTGATCAATTCAGCACTGAACAAACTCCTAAGAAGCAGCTAGAAGCCAAATGAGAAAAGCGAAAAAGAAAATATTCAAGAAATTCTTTGTTTCCTATGTAGTTGGGCACTATGGCTTTGTGAGAAGGCTAAGATCTGAAACAAACTTTTCTCGGGTTTGATTTCTTTTTCCACATCTAATGTTGAAGTATCTTTAACCTTAATTTAAGGCCTTGATGGGAAATTTAAGGATTTTGAATTCTGAACTTACAGTGGCAGCTAGACAGCAGGTAGATTTTCAAATCTCTGAGCACATGTAAGCTTCCACAAGACCAAAATATTTTGTGTTTCCCCAGTTCCCAATGCATGAACTAGCTTGTCCTGGATTTTCTATCCTGCAGATTTCTCCTGCTTCACCTTAGAGGTAGGGACATTACTGACCTTCCTTCTCAACTTCCACGCACAGAGATGAGAGGCTGCCTCAGTTTTTATTAACATCCACAGTGATCTGTTTGTAATCTCCGTTCTTAGAGACGTACCTGCAAATGTGAGAGGCTGAGTCTTTAACAAGCCCATGGCTGTGGGTGATAAGGCATACTTCCTGCAGGTTTCAGCTCCATCTATTGTTTTTTGTAACAATGGGGAAAAATGAAATGTGTTTTTGAAATCAGCAATTTTATGACACGTTTAGTTTGCATTTCCTAATGAGGAAGCATTAGGGAATACAAACATTTATAAAGGAGAAAGAATATTAGCAAACAGGATTAAAAATAAGGCTAACGCATCACAAATTGCAACTCACTGAGCTACACTGAATACAATTAAATTTAATTATTCAGTAGGCTAATCACACATGTAGAAGCCTTGACTGACACCCTGTACAAAAGCAAGGACCTTCATGAGCATCAAACCCTGAAACTTTGCTCCCACCTGCAGCAAGATCCTCCTTCTGTGCAGAACTTCCTGGCCCCTCACTTTTGAGATGAGCCGTGCTGTCCTTTCCCTACAGCAACAGCTGGCACCACAAACGGCCTCCTGTTCCTGCCAGAACAAGGCAGGAGCAAACAGATGCTGTCCCAGGGAAGGGAAGGGAAGAGACACAGCAGGAGGGACGGCCAAGCCACATGCTATTCCGAGTGTCTGCAGTGTTCCTCTTTCGTCGGCCAGCTTCAGGAAAATCAAATTAGCTGACTTCCAAGTCTTATTTTTATCCACACTCTCCCCAGCTCCTATACCTTCAGCAGGCTCAGAGTGGATGCAACGTGGGGCTCTGTCCCACAGAATATATTTTCAAACTGCTGCCCCATGAGCCCAATGCCAAACTGATGCGTGCCTCTCTGAGGGCAGCTGAGACTGCGACGGGGAGAGCCTGGGATGTCTTCAAGGACCTGTCTGGGCCCTGCTTTGACTGTCAGATGCAACAGAAACTACAAAGCTTTGATCACCTGCAGGGACCTGCCTGCCTCTTCTCCCCCTCTCCCCCACTTCCTCCTTGGCAAGAAATTAAATCTGTGAGGAGTGTAGAAGTGTCTAGATAGAAGTGTCTATCACTCCCCAGTTGTCAAGATTAATCCAGACTCTTGCATTTTAGACTGTTTAATTCACATGAGCTGAATCCCATCCTCTGTGACTTACTCCAGAAAGGCAAGTCTTACCTCATGGGTTTTTTAATGAGTTAAACTCATTACAGCCATTCCTGAACTTGTATTCAGGATGTAAGTTCCCAAAACAAGCCTTGGTATACTCAATCTATTAAACTGAGCTATTTTAGACTGAAGCTTAGATGAAACATGGTAACAGATGAGTATAAAAGTGATTTTCTCCCTCCCACCCCCATTTCTCATAAAGTGATGTAACTATGACATTTCTGTGGGTGTACACATTAGAACAATTGAAACAAGAGTCTGAGTTAGTACCATCTGGTGCATCTGATGCTCTAGCAGATCAAGTCTATAATATTGCTAGCTATGTGTAGAGATCTTTCAAATTAAATGTGCAGAATTAGAGAGTTGGACCAGAAAGTAATGCTTTTTTATTCCTTCACGCTTTTACCTGGAAGTCCTACTGCCAGTCTCGTGCATCTAGGAATCCTAGATGTGATAAGTACTAAGAGACGGTTTGAAATAATTTATTTATTTATTATTTCTTTCTTAAATAATTACTTTATGGGTTGTCATTCACTGAGATCCATATCTTGAAACCTTTTCCTGCAACTATGGGGATGGAAAACTTTCTCTTAAGAGCAAAAAAAAGGTGAAGAAGAAAGTTCAAGTTATAATTAAAAAGAACCAATTAACGCAATATAAAAAAGGAGCTGAGGTGATATGGAGTTGAACCTAAATCAGTTTCATTTCTCCACAAAGGACTTCCCTCCAGTGAAATGAAAAAATCCAGCATCATCAACTGTTTGGAATATGACTGGTGGAAGAATCCCAGGCAGCTGCACTGACACGTCATGCTGCTGTCGCAAGATGTAGGAGAATCCTTCTCCGAAGGATATTGTGGCAGCTGCAGCACGGAGATATAGACTGCAAGCTAAATGTTTCCAGAACAACAGGAAAAACCAACAGGAAAGTGAGCACTCATTAAATGTAAAATGACACTTTTAAAAGTAGCTTGGAATGTCAAATTGTGGAAACTAGGAGATAATAGCATGAAAACCACTCTCCCCCTGCACAAACACTGTGAGAAAGTTTGCTCTTTAAGTACATAACCATATTGCTCCTCTTCCCTTGACCTCGGTCGGAGGATGGCTATTTCAAGTCTATCTTGGCTCTACTTGCCTGTATGGATGCAAAAGACTACTAATGTCAATCACACATGCTATAAAAGCAGGTTCTGTTGATACTGCTCATTGAAGCAGGAGCTTCATTAATGCACTCTCAGCCCCACAATCCCATTTCTTTTGTGTCTGCACACAAGACTAGGCACAGTTTTGGCTCAGTATCTACAGATAATCAGACTCAATTTGCAAGGGGACGAGCCCGGAGTACACTTGACCTCACCTCTGCCCCATCCTTCTGAAACCTGGAGAAGAGAAGGACACTGGGACAAAGTTTAGAAGACTTGGCTACGCCTGTGCCCGACCATGGACTGGGGTACGGGTGTATCTGGGCTCCACTGAAAGAGCAGCCGCAGGCAAAATGCAAAAAACGCGCCGGGGAATTGCCATCCCACGCGAGGGATGTGGAAGCTGCAGGGACCAGTAGCTCTCAGCAGGTGGTGCCATGGAAGCACGGGAGCTGCCATCCCTGGCTTACCGCGGTACCTCCAGCAGGACCTCGGCTCCTCCAAACTCTAGAAATCTGAGGGGTGTTTTTGGTTTGGTTTGGTTTTGTTGTTGGTTTTGATTTGGTCTGGTTTGGGTTTGTGTTTTATTTGGTTTTTTTTTTTAATTAGGTTTTTTTTGTGTTTTGTTTTTTTTACACAGAAATCAACCCTAAGAAATAATTCTTGCAAATCTGTTTCTACCCTGCTCTTTGGAGCTGTACTCTATTTTTCAAGAAACAGTGTAAAGTAATCATGAAGCAAAGAACAAGAAAGAAACTATTGATATAATTAATAACTTTTTGACACTATCTCCATGTACTTTTCTTTCCCTCAGCATTGACGAGCATGTATTCAGTCCTGAGATAAAAGTTTTGGTTGATGATTCAGAGTTGAAGAGCTTGTGCTTATCAGCCACGAGCAGGAACACTGGTGTTACAATAATGAAAAAGTTTTAGGTTTTGGTCAGCAAATATCAAGACTGACGGAACACAGCTTGGGACGGAAATATGTATCTGCAATCCCAGAGGAGGAGGTGAGCTCTGACATTCATTAATACTCTCTCTTTCTCCCACTTGTACTCACAGTTACTTTTACTAGCATGCCCTTCCCCTCTTCCTCTCCTTCCCCTCTTCCTCTCCTTCCCCCTCACGCCATCTTAAAAATCTTTTTTCAGAAACCAAAAAGGTTATATTCAATCCTTGGCCTTCCATCTCCTTCCTGAATTCCCCAATAGGACTGTTTACTCATCTATACCAAGCATTTGACTTCCTTTTCCATTTGACTCATGCTTCCCAAGTGCCTGGCATCCCTTTCTGGATACAGCTGATCCTCAGGGCTGAGGAGCCACAAGCAGTAGGAAAATCTGGTAATTTTGAAGGCAGGAGATAAATAGTGAAGTATAGGCAGAAGGTGAGAAGGTATTCTCCATGCATCTCACTTTAGGGGGTTTTTTTGGGTTGTTTGGAGATTTGATGCAAACGAGGGGAAGTGAGGAAAAACCTGATGAGTCCTTATAGTTTCACCCAGATAGTCCTGAAGTATAATTCAAAAAGCTTTAAAAAAATGACATGAAAATCTTAAAGTCTAAGAAGCAACGACCCACAATAGAGTTCTCAACGTTCAGTACTGTCCAAAGAACAACTTCAAAGGGAGCCAGTCCAATTCACAAACGCTGCAAGGGATCAGCACTCATGCAAAGCATTGGGATAACATGCACATAGCCATTTTCAGGTAGGACCCTAAATCCCCAGCTGAGGAGTGACGGAGCTTCCAGATGCTGAAAGCAAAACCCTCGCACCTACCTCTGGGCTGCTGGGACACTACCGGGCCCAGGGCTCGGTGCAGCTGGCTTGGCTTCACATCAGAGGAGATCCTTGGAGGAAGGTGCCTGAGATTCGGGGACAGAGAGGCAACGCCCTCATCTCAGCTGGTTCAAGAGCTGCCTCGGGTTGAATGGGGTCATAGCAAGAGGTGCTGCTGACTCAGTTTTGGATTCCTGGGGCTGGGGCAGGGGCACCTGCTGAAAACCCCTGTTGTTCACTTCCAGGGAATTGCTGCCAAGGCAGGGCAGGAAGAACACATTTAATGCCATGACTTTGCTGTATGACTGAATTGTCAGGTTTCTGAGCCCCAAGTGGAGGGTTGTAACTGAAAGCTCATTCCCATACTACTGTTCTAGTGACAGTAATAAAACACCCGAGACACACCTGAAGAAAGGGACTTTTTTACTCTGACTCAGACCAGGTGCCTCAAGACTTTTCATCTCAATGCTGTGGCTTTGTGCTGCTTTTATGCTGAACTTTAAACTCCTAAATACAACACAAGGCAAAAGATAGCGTTTGTATTTCCTTCTGCATTTCCTTTTGCTAGGTGTTCTGCATTGGTAAGGAACATGAGCATTTTTTCAGCTGTTTCACAAACAAATTCTGAAAAATGGACTTTGCATCACCTTTACAAGATGGCAGGAAAAACAGAAGTCCTGGATTGTGAATTATTCATTGCTTCCCTTTTCCCATCTTTGTGCCCCAGCAATGGGTCTTTGACCTCTACAGCTAGCTCATGACTTGTCTCTAAATTGCAGCCGAGACTTTGATTTACTACCAAGACAGTTAAACATCCAACAGTCAAAAACATCAAAGCATCTTTATCTCTGAGCAGCTTCACTGGCACAGAACCAGTTTCAAGCTGTTTAAAGCAAGGACATATCACAATTTAACAAGCTCAACGTTCGACCAATGTATTTAAGGCAGGAATTATTTCCTATCAGGTACATAGAAAAGGTAGTTTCCACTGTACATATGAAGATGAGGGCATAGAAAGTCAAATCTATTGGCTTTCATGTTATGGTATGGCCACAATCTCAATCCATAAATGAAACTTACACTGTCAACAAAGCTCTGTTTCCTCCCTGTAGGATGTCATCAGGAACAAGATGATGTTAATCTTTACTTTGTTGTATCCAGCTGAGGACAGAACTCCATCCCTGTGGCAAACTGCCTGAAGTAAAAGCCATTTAGGAGGGGTCAGACAGACTATACAGACCAGTTCCTGGAAGCCATTAAGACTTTTATATTGACATGGTTTTGGCAATGCAGCTGCTACTCCACAAAAGATTTTGTCCAAATAGCATCCCTACACTTGCCTGTGCATGGTGAGGTAGGGATAAATATATAAAAAATCAAAAAGCTTCTCTGATGAGAAACTGAGCAGCCTTGCACTGTTTATATTAGATCTTTTACCTGAGTGTAACTTGAGCTACATCGCTGCCTGGAAAGAGACTTTAATATCTAAAACAAGTGATAGGAAGCTCATTCACATGCTCATGACTGTTATATCCATAGTGATATTTTTTCACACTGAAGTATCAGGTAGCACATTGAAACTTTGTATTGAAATATAAATAAGCCTCACTGCTATCAACTAACATTTCTGTTATGGTCTAACCACTGTCTGGAGAGAGAGATTTTAAAACTGTCTGCCTATATCCTCTCCTGATAACAGTAACAGTAAGTCCATACCACAATTTAAAAAGTCGTTATCTTTGTGGCTGTATGAAGTAAATGTAAATAAGAGTGATCTCAGTATTCAAGGCTTTTACCTGCTCCAATTTTCCCTGCCTCATTACAGCTTTAGAGTCCTCTCTTTTCTCTACTGTGAAAGTCTTTTTTTTTTTTTTTTAATATATATTCTGTGCTGTAAAGTTCAGCTACAATGACTTTCCTGAAAAGGACTTGTGCAGAAATCAACTTTTTTTGTTCTAGAGAACAAAATGGTGAGTGGCAGGGCAAGTCTTCTTCCTGAGATGATCAGAAAGGGTTCTGAGGTTTCTGGGAAGTTCAAGTGCTCTTAAAATTTGGGTTTGTCTGAGTCAGAACAAAACTATATACACGATGATATCCTTTTTTCCTTTCATTTCTTACAAACTAACGATTCCAAGAAATCATGATGTTCCCTCTGAGGAAACACACCTTGGGTGGTGCCCTTCTTCCAGGAGGTTGATGTTTCTGAACGTTTCAAACCCCCAAGGATTTTATTGAGCTACTGAGTATGCCCCTTGCCTGCTGCACAAACACCTTGAAGTCTCTGTCCCCAGTACAGGCTCCTCAGGCCACGGCCCCGCTGGCCCCTTGCCGGACCCTAAAGCTTTTTTACACTGCTGGCCCCATGCTCCGGGACCCAGAGAGCCCTGCTTGGAACCCAGAGACTTTGCTGATAATGCAATACTTCCAAGAAGAAAGCTTCCAAGAAAATTCCTCAGGTAATACAACATCATTTCTCAGTGATCCAAGAAAACTTTAGTCCGGCTCTGCTGCTGAGCCCCCATTCTCCCAGGCCCTGAGGGCTGCCCTGGCTCTGCAGCCTGGCTGGGTTCACACTGCTGGGAAAGAGGTAGGGCAGAAAGAGCCAGGAGTATCACTGGGGTAGCTTTACAGCTCCCATTTTCTTGGGAGCTGCATCCATGACCAGATCCTCAGCCATGACCCTTTCCTGAGCTACACCAGAGCCTGTGCCCAGCCTGTACCTGCTGGCCATCACCTGCTGCCCCCACTGGGCTTCGCACCTGCCCCATCACTGAGGCCTTGACAGATGGTTGCAGGGCTCTGGGCTGGCCATGATCACCATCCCTGCCTTATCCCTGCTGGAGGGCACGGCTCCACCAGCCTCACAGCCACTCTTGGCTGCTGGCTTGCTTCTGTGGGGCAGCCCACCCTCACAGCTGCTGTGACATCCTTATGGAACAGGGGAAGCAGAAAGGATGCTCCTTTGCTCACCTCTCAGCTACTGTCATTTGTGAACATACCTGGTTTTACAGGTTCCAGTAATTTCCTAAATAAAATAAGGGAACAAAACTGAGGGAAAAACCCTCAGAATACAGCTACTCTGTGTGTGCATGAAGATGCAAGTACATGGTCAAAGGAGCACAGCTGACCAGAAAAGGAAGTATTTTGGACATTTCTCATTAGGACTTACCCTTTCAGCAGAGAGGTACAGGCAAAGGATATGATGTGAACTCACTGGCTCTGGCATCATATCAAACAGAAGTGGAGAGCAAAATCTATAAGACTCCAGGCTCTGCTTTAGTCCTTTAATGGGAGTTTTTACAGAAGGTATCAATTTACATAACATGTTATCCTTCTAAAAAAAGTCATATAAAAACCAGTGAAAACCATTGGACTTTTTCACTGGCTCCCTGGGGTTTATCCTAAGCTGTCAAGTAACTGTCCTGTGAGGAAAACAGTGGAGGGAACACAGAAACTAGACTTTTTCACATTAACTCTTTCACAAGAAAAACATCTACCAAAAAACCACTTCTGTACTAGCCTTTCTCTGTGGAAAGAACCTTTTGCCTAGTTATAATTGATTTCTTTATCTGAAATCCTTGAAAAGCTCTCTACATTGTCAACTTGAGTATTCATGAGCTCTGCATGCAGTGAGCATTAATTCAATAATGTCTTCACAATGTTTAAAGTCACAGATGTCTTTCCAGGACAGTGAAAATTTGCCACAGAAAAGTCAATTTTCTCCCCACATTAACCAGCAGACCATGGTGTGTCAACACCAGTACAGGTCATCTCCCTGTACTCCACTGTCCCTCAAGCATCCACGTCTCACCCACCTTCCTTTGTTCTCATCAGCCCAATCTGACTTTCCCTCTCAGCAGCTTGTTGAATTCATGTGCACGCAGGTGGACAAGAACAGCCCCTCTCCCTGCAGCAAACTCGTGAAGAACAAGCAAAATAAACTGAGCAGCTCTCTGAGGTTTGGGTTTTGTTGTCACATGGTTCTCATCCTACTCACTTCTGCTGCTGCGGGCACCCCGCCCACGTTTCACACCAGCAGGTCTTTGGAAAGAGACGCTGAGGAAAATGTTTCTTTATGAAGCCTAAGTGACTTCAGAAGGCAAAGTCTGACTTGGGCTCTTAAATTAAGAAAGCAGTTCTGAAAACTTCAGCCTTTTCCTGAGATGGATTTATGTATGTAAAGTACCTGGCATCATAAAACACAAGTGGAATTACACAACTGAGCAAGAGCGAAATACACAGTTAGCTAAATGAATTAACTACATCAGTAGCTATAACAATGAAACCCTATTTTCAGAAAAGAGCTGTTGCCTTAAACAGGCATTCTTTCACAACTTTATTTAACCGTGGTCAAGCCTGAATTCCATACAGACACTTTCAAGAAAATGTGGCTTGTTACAGTACAGCTTTACATAATTACACAAACAATATAGCAAAATAAAAACATGTCACTTACAATCCATGGGACTTTGGGTAATTTATAGATCAAATATTTGTTGGGGGGGGGGCAGGGGTTTACTCTTCTGGAATTTGTTCCACTAACAGATAGAGCAAAGGTAGACCAAAGCCCAGATTTAGCCTTGTGTAACTCAAAACAATACAGGAAATAGCAGCCACAGTTTCACCAAACAAATAGGGCTGGATGGATGGGCCATCCCTATTTATTCATATGCTTTATTTCTTCATATGCTTTCTGTATGGAAGAATCAGTTCAATTTCTAATATTAAATGTTTATCCAACATTTTCTTAGAGAGAATGATGGGAAGTGTAAGTTTTTCAGGCAATTTGTTCAAATCCTACGTATAAATGAGAAAAAAAGAAAAAAATCTTCCAGCTGTGACTCTTTGCTCAGTCTGGAGCCTGGAACTCCTGTTTAACTCACCCTGAACACAGATACTGAGCTCCTTCCTACATAAGCCCTCCAAACATTCTTCTTCTCCAGTCTAGACAAACTCAATCTTTTCAGCTACAAATACCGAACAAATACTACCACAAATTATTTAGTCCCATCAGTCAAGCAAATTGTGGAAGGGGTTACTTCTGCTCCTAATGACTTTATCAATTCTAAATAAATAAATAAATTATTGTCTTACCTGATTTTTTAACATACATTGAACTTCTTCAGTCTTTTCTCACTGAATGCATTTCTGCTGTAGGATGCCAATACAAACACTTGTTGTATTATTACACCTATTTCCTCTTTTCATTTGTTTTAATCACTGACAAAGCTATTTCAGAATATTTGCTAAAATATTCCGGTTCAAAAACCTGGTTTTGGATGATGAACCCATTACTCATGGAGCACTGTAGGGCTGTTTCACTCACCTTGTATCACAAATGCTGGAGTCACCACCAGAGGTATTTTTCCAGAACTGACATATGGTTTGCAGCACTGAAATTCCAATGTATACGTACCTTCCTTTTAAAGAAAGGAAAACTGCAAAGAATTTCTTAAAATATTAAGTACTATCCAAGAAGAAGAGGGAGATGAGTAGGAGGGGAGCAATATGTTGTCTCTGTATTAGCAGCCTGATCTGTCCCTGTTACTCACCCACAAGATTAATTTTCCATAGTGGAAAAAACAGGTAACCTGTTTCAACAGTGCTACTTTAGGTTAGCCATTCAAGGAGTCCTGATCTGTACCAAGGCTCATGCTCCGCAGCTGATCAGACAAACATCCAGTGCAGGATGGTTCCAATATGACACAGGTCTCCAAACTTCTTTGGTCATGTATCCCAAGTAAAAAAATTTCGAGCACAACCCCTCAATATGTGTATGTTTATTTATAAATAAGTTATACAGATGTACTATTGTAATAACATATTATGGACATTATAAAACCTATAAGAAATAGAAATTAAAAAGGATGAGATAAAGATGAAAGAAACACTACTTTAAAAACTCATATTTTTATTTTATTTGTTAATGGTACAAAAATATACTCTTCCTGCACTCCGCTGAATTGTCTTTCACACTCCTTGGGGTGCAGACACCTGTTTTGGAGACAACTAACAAAGACACCACATTAGGTAATGCCAGAAATGCCCACAAGATCCTGAGCAGACCTCTGCTTCCCTTGTAAAATTAATTTCTATGCGAAAGCTTCTTCCTAATGATAGCTTTTGCTTTTGTTTTCCTTGTTTATTAAACCAGAGAACTTGTCTGCACTGGTAGTAGTCCTCATGCTGAACAGATCAGGCAAGAATCCTTCCTGACTGGTGCAGATGTCTGAGATTGGGAACAGTCTTCTTCAAGGTCTAGCTGGGATGCCGAAAGAAATTATTACCTCAGCTATACATTTGTTCCTTAGCAGATAGATCGTTTAACAGGAGCTCCTCTAAGGAAATGTCGTATATTAAGCAGTAGAAGATAGAAGCAAAATCGATTGGAGTAGTAATATACATACGGCCTTCATAAAATTAGTAAAAATGAAAAAAAATTCCACATGTCCAGCATGGCTTTGTTCACACGAATAAGAAATACAACAACCTGAAAGCATCGGAGGTGAAAAGATTCAGAAGCGAGAAGTAAGCTGGGGCTTTCCAAGAAGCAGAAGTCAGAAAGCCTGATGATTAAAACCAGTACATATTCAGAGTTCTTAATATAGAGTCAAAACCTCAATGTTAGTTTTAGGTGTATGATTCTTTATAAAAATTAGAAGTACCTGGTAAAGATAGTGGTGCTAATAATAATTTCCCATAATTAATGCAGTTCTGAATTAGTAATAGAAGTGTTTTTCTTGCAGATATGTCTCTCTCTCTTTCACTGGGCTAGAGTCTATGCTACGGCACCCAAGCCTAGCACTCCTCACCCCTCTTGAGGTTTTGTCACTCAATTTAAGTTACATTCCATTTTTCCTGTATTAGGCTGTTCTCCTGCTAGTGACCTTCAAGGTGAAACTTCAGTTTTGAGTATTAATATTTGTCTTCTTTCTTGGCCATTATCTATATAAGCTAAATTTTATACTATAGTTATCTATGCATTCTTTGTGTTTTGCCTGTGTTTCATTACTCTTCCATGGGGCACTGGCACAGGCTCCCCAGGGAAGCAGTCACAGCACCGAGCCTGCCAGTTCAGGAAGCCTTTGGACAATGCTCTCAGGCACAAGGTGTGACTCTTGAGGCTTGTGGAGGAGTTGGACTTCAATGATCCTTGTGGGTCCCTTCCAACTCAGGATATTCTATGATTCCATGATTCTTGTTTCATCACAAGTCAGATACACCTCTTTTCACCTGTTGCCATGAGAGCCTGGTCACTCTGGAGCACACTGCTTGAACCCTTGTGGTTTTTAGGTTATAAATTAAGGTCAACAAAGAGAAAACATGCTCTGTGTGCAGAAGCCTTTCTAAAAACTGCTGCTCTATACAAGAAATTTTCTTTGCTTTGGTGAAACATCAAAATTTGCAGCCAACTTCCTGCATAGAGAAGTGGTGAGAGGGAAGTGGAGAAAGAACAATGTAAGATTTGTCTTTCTGCTGTTTCTCAGATCTACTTTAGTGCTCAACTTGATTAATGTGATTTTGAATCTGGCAGCAGTGCAGAACCCCAAGTCACATGCAGAAGCATTGACCTCAATTGCTCAATACACACTTCAGTGCACTTACAAGTGTTGGCTGCAGCAGACTGAAGTGTGGCATGTGCCCCAGCTCCCACAGTTAAACAAGCTGGGCTGTGCATGAGGGCAGCAGAGGTGTAAACAAACACTAATTTTTCCTTTTTCTGCTTGTGGTATTTAACCTCCAGCAGAGAGGCCAAATAGATCTGTGCAGCTGGTAACATCTTAACCTGAGGTAGTGCCTTCTGCCTGACTCTGGCTGGGGAAGGAGAAGGCACAGGGCTAGACTCCCCATGACCACAGACAAAATCAATTAGGTCAGCCAGGCTGGAGCTGGCTGACTGGCATTGGTCTTCTGCATGGGAAAGGGCTCATAGGAAGTGCTTCACTGACAGATCAGCAGATGTGGTTGTCTTTGACATCACTGAGCTCAGCAGGACACCTGGACTTTTATCTGAAATAAAATACCTGAAAGAGTTTATGACAATGTGAAAATAATTGGAAAACACTGTGTATACAAATGAAAATCTCCCCAAGTACGTCTTACAAGTAACATCACATGGACTTACACCTCATCACCACACAGGCTGTAAAATATCCCTCACTAGATTCATGCCCCAAGGTCAGTGACTGCTGGCTGAACAACAGACATCACAACAAATTTTGCATACTGGGCAATTTAGGTGCTAACCCAAATTTCCTTCATCTTTTAAACTCATCAGTTAATAAACACTACCACATTTCTGGTGCCCAGAGCCTGGACTGAAAAGTAGAGCTTGCTAGAAATCAAACACCTCAGGTGAACAGTAGCTTCTGTGTTAAGAACATCCTGTTTTGACTATGCTGTAAAAATGTGCCCTGACAACTCTGGTTGTGGGCTTGTTTCCCTCTGGGCTGAAATGGGAAATGGGGTTAGGCTTCCTACCTCACCTGAAGAGGCTGATGAATCATGAAGGTTCTGTGAACCTCCCAGTGGAAGGATCTTAACAAAAAAATCAGCTGTTTGATCCCCAGGAGAGAGAGATTCAGCACTCGTCTCCTGCAGAGAGCTGAAATGAAGACCTCAAATCCGTACCTGACTTCAGCTCTTGAGTAATTCAGGTTTCTCCCAACTGACTTTTTAAAACCTCACCTAAGGTGTTTGACTCCCTCTGTGTAGGTGTGCCTATAGGAAGCAATAGCTTCACACTTAAAATTTAACCACCACCATGCTTAATTCTTTTATCTAGAAAGTCTTTATAGGGAAGTTTTGACAGAGAAAGAAATTCAATTTCAGTCTGTTGGACAAACAGTTCAACTATCAAATTGCTTTTTCTGCATACTGTATAGTCACTATCAGCTGTCATGAACTCGGACTTGGCAGGCCTTGAGGGTTTATCCTTACCAGGATGCTGCTTTATTCTCAAACTGATGTGCCATATCCCTAAACTCACTATTTTAGTAAGAACATGCCAGGATGCCGGTGAAAGAAAGCTGAGTGCAAAAAAGGAGAGCTGAACTCAGAGTCAGGGCAACTGCAGTTGTTTGCCTAAAACTATACTTCCCTGCAATCTTCTGATAAGAAGAAAGTGCTTAAAAAGTCATGGTCCCTGAAAAACTGATTGAGATCACAGGAACGAAACCCATATTTGTAAAGAAAATTGGGGTGGCCCAGCTCTGTAGGGAAGAGTGATAAAGTTCTAGATTATCACTGTCATAGAATTTAAGTCCTCTTATAATACCATAATCCACAATATACAATACTGTGGCCATTGTGCCATATATATGTAAAATATTTAAACACATCATAGAATCACAGAATGGTTTGGGTTGGAAGGGACCTTAAAGACCACCTAGTTCCAACCTGCTGCCATG
The DNA here is from genome assembly GCA_013398855.1 of Mohoua ochrocephala. Lineage (NCBI taxonomy): Eukaryota > Metazoa > Chordata > Aves > Passeriformes > Acanthizidae > Mohoua > Mohoua ochrocephala. The sequence continues at coordinate 25,076 of VZTA01024000.1, read as the reverse complement.
GGCAGAGACACCTTCCACTGGGCCAGGGTGTTCAAAGCCCCATCCCACCTGGCCTTGAACATTCCAAGGGATGGGGCATCCACAACTTCTCTGGGTAACCTGTTCCAGTGCCTCATTACTGTTACAGCAAAGAATGTTTTCCTTATATAGTTTAAAGCTATGCTCTCAGTTTAAAGCCAGTCCCCCCTGAACTATCACTACATGCCCCTGTACAAAGTCCCTTTCCACCTCTCATGTTGCCCCCCTTTAGATGGTGTTACAAGGTCTCCCCAGAACCTCCTCTTCTTCAGGCTGAACAACTCCAGCTCTTTCAGCCTGTTTTCATAGGAGAGGTGCTGCAGCATTCTGACCATCTTCATGGCCCAGCTTGGGACCCATTCAAGGGGTCCATGTCTTTCTAGTGCTGAGCGCTCCAGAGCTGGATGCAATAATCTCTGGGATCTCATGGGAGTGGAGCAGCGGGTCAGAATCCCCTCTCTTGCCCTGCTGGCCACACTGCTTTGGATGCAGCCCAGGACATGTTTGGCTTTCTGGGCTGCAAACTCACATTGCCAGGTCATGTCCAGCCTCTCATCCACCAGCACCCCAAAGTCCTCCTCAAGAGTGCTCTCAATCAATTTTCTGCACAGCCTGTATTTGTGTTTGGAATTGCCCTGACCCAGGTGCAAGGACAGAAGGAAAGAAACATTAAAAAATGCTATCCCTCAGCTCATTAAGCAAAGGCTTTCTAAAAGAGGTAAAAAGTGCTCTGGAATACCAGCAAGCTTGTGAAGCCAGAGAAATATCACTGAAATCTAGTGGACATACCCATGTATTATACCACCTCTGCTTACCAGCAAAGGGTAAAGTGGGCAATTGAAGCTAAAGACAAAAAGTTTTCAGGCTTTTCAGCTTTCCCCAGACAGATTTATTTCTCACAAAGTCTTTCAAATAAGACCATCTGGCTGTTATGATGCCTTTCCCTTTATATAGGTCAAAGGATCTTGCACTCATGACATTTTCCCTTTCTAAATCACACCCTATGATTCATAATTAGGTCCCCTTGCACTAACCTAAATAACTTTTCTCTTCCTTTGGTGCAAAGCTTGCTGCATGTGGTTATTTCAGACCAAATTAGAAGTAAGACAACAATTAAACTGTAGAGTAAGTAGCTGAAAATACACTGTTAAGTTAGAATTAATTACTTCTTTTATACTTAAAATTACTCGATAAAGTCTTTTTATTCTCTCTCCACTTGCAGAAAACTGTCACTTTATCCTCGTAATGGGACTGTCGTTATATTAGGGATAACTACTGCCCAAAGATATGAAATATATGGCAATCTCCCTTCTCCCTCTGTCTTCTCCTCCCATCATGCCTATAACATTACTGCCAGCAGAATAAAGAAGTGCAGGTTAAATAGAAATAATGAAAAAATGCTTATTCCACCCAGTCATTGCACTGTTAGGAAAATTGGTCACCTACAGTGATGTTGTGGGTCTTGCAGCCAGAATATTGGAAACTCCCAGGATTTCTGTGAGTATCTAGAGATGGACAGAATAAGTAAATTCTATGCAGATATGGGTCAGACTTTCCTGTGCTGCAGCTCAGAACAAACTACACTACACCTGAAGCCGATGTCACCAAACCAGCCTTATGTCTCCTTACTTTTACATTTTCTGCTGCTTCTGGGTGACACGACAGGCAACAGCACCAAAATATCTGCTCACTTGTGGCAACAACCTAATCTTTTTGGGAGCTTTCAGTCTCTGGCTGGAAGTTGGTTGCTGTCCAATATTAGCCATATATAGCACCTCCATGACCTTCAGAATTTCATTCTGACTACCCAGACTTTTTTTCATATCTAAGTTGCCTCTTTACCTGCTGATATACCTGGGGAGGGAAGGGAGGAGAATATTTACAAATTAATCTTGGGTGACTTGTCATTCTGCAGCACAGAATCACCAGACACCTGAGGACTCTCCCTACACAAACTCGAGTGTCTCTGTCAGCTGCAGAAGGACCTTAGGAGAAAATCAGTTTATATATATACATGTATTAACGTTTGTATAAATAGATTGCTGTATAGTGATGGATATATAACTATGTATGCTTATATATACACATATACAGATACATATGTATATATATAATGGGCCAGAAATAAACTTTGATAAAACTTTGTCATTGATTTGGGCCACCTAATGATTATTTCAGCTGTCTCAATCTGCATCTTAGTATAAACTCAATATCTGGTAATAGAAATGACTAGAAGGCATTTTTTAAGATGTAATTAATGAGCCCTGGCAGCACATTCTGGAACATATTGACAGTACCTGTCTGCACGAAAACAGCAGCGTTATGTGCAAATCAAATGTGACCTGGCTTGGTCATCCTTCCTTTGTTTAGCTTTTCAGATTCCACAATCAGGCCCTGGGAAATGAGAAAAGGTTGCCAGGAGCAAAAAGAGTGAAAACTCAGCAGAGCATTCTGCCAGTGATTCCCCTGACATCCCTGATGACTGTGTTGGGAAGCAAGGCTGGGCTACAGACACTGCTGCTGAAACATGGAATTGATGCCAGTCATTTGTACTTATGCCAGATCTACCAGAATATCTCTGGTCTTTCTGGATTAGGTGAAACTTATAGTGGGCAGGGCGGGCTGAACCTACAGAGGGGATCTTGTCTGCTTAAAAGATCTTATCTTCCTCGGAATTGTAATTCTTCAATTGTAATAATGCAGTTTTACATCTTTAAAAAACCAAACTCTTTAGGGTGTCTACAGTTGCACTAGCAATGAATCTTGCAGAATCTGTCAAGAGAAATTTACTGCTGAGGAAGGTTAGTGTTATTAACCCTCTGCTCTCTTCTGCTTCAGAAAGGCCAACAGCTCTTGCTTTTCACTCCATAAATTATTAAGAAAATTTTTGGATTTAAAAAGTGTACATAAAAACCATGAGATGCTTTCATGATTGGTATCAACCTGTAAAATGTAAGACTATGGAGGAAATACTTAATTTTCAAGTGTTAATTTCAAGTTCCATTCAACTATTTCCCCCTAAACAGATAATGGAAAAAAAGTAGGAAAAAAATTCTAGATCTTTTAATTTTTGATTTATTTTAAGTGACAGTTTTTGAAATCTGTCAGTATGTAAAAGCATCTCACGGATGCCTGTATGAAAACTGAAATAACCAGTAATGCATCTGACAGCACAGTACTAAAACTTTTTAAAAAACACATTGTGCTAACAAGTACAGTACACTGTGTCTTGGCAATTAAACCTAATTTTTATGTTTTATAGGCTACAGCACACTATGGTTTGACCAGACAGCTCATAAACCAATACCACAACAGATGCCAATTCTCGGTGAGAGCAAAAAGCAGAAATGTTGCCATTTCTGTTTAGTGTGAGATAGATGGCAGCGGGCACGGGCACAGAGATAAATTAGTAGAAAATTATCTGCTCTGCATCCTACACAGTGCTAACAAGGCTAATCCTCTGCCAAAAGGCTGAGTTAGAGAGAGTGAAGCTGGATGTGTATATTGTCACATCCTATTGCTTTAAGCAGAATGCAATGGTTAGACCTGTAGAGAATCAGGCCTAGGAAGTGATTATTAATTCTGGTTAAGTGAAGTTGCCCTGCATCAGCATATTACTTCTAATGTTGTGTGTTGCTTCCAAGGCAGACGATCTGTCATACCCACAAACTTCACTGACGCACAGAAAAATCCAAACAATAAAGAGCAGAGCTAATGAAAGGAAACGGAATTATTTGTGGAGCTGTTTCTTACCATGGGAAATAAAACCAATATATTTCAGGTGCATTCCTCTGTTCCTACCCCCTTCAGGGATTAATTTTGCTTTGAGGGGAGAGGCTATTTAGAGCCTAAAACCAGCGTTGTAATGTCTCTTCAACAGTTAAGCAATCTTTTCATCTGAGAGATTCTTCTGTGCTCCTGCCTCCACTTTCAAATTCCATTCATAAACTGTTCAACTGCACTGTGAGTCACTCCGTTTTCCCTCTGTGGGAGAGAATAAAGGTATGTCCCCTGTTCAGTGACAACAGAAAACAAAAATCATATCCAAAGGAACCACAGGGCGCCACATACTCTGTTTCTAAAAAGATATGTACCAGGAGCATTTCTGGAGTACTAGAAAAGATTTAGATAAACACAGGAGATAAATCGTTCTCCAAAAGATACAGTAGAGTTTTACACTAAAAAGAGGTTTTCTTCTTCTTTGGTGTGTTTTGGAGAGGAAGGAAGATGGAGAGAAAGGAAATGGAATTATACTGGGTTGTTGTTCTACTTTATGTAAACACCCACGTAACATCTTGCACGCATTTCTGCAAATGACCACCGAGGTCAAGAAAACGGCGCATTTCAGGAAGAGCAGAAGAAGTACACAGATAGAACCGCGTGTAGCTGGGAGGCTCATATCCTCTTCCAAGAAAGAAAGAATGATCTGTATTCTGGCATGAACACAAAACCTAGTATCTGCTGTTTATAGCCTGTTTTAATTGTGTTTATGAGTAGATCTTTTATATATGTAAGTAACAAGCACTCCCTCTAGTGAACTTTTGTGGGATTTGGTGTTTTAAATACTGAAGGTACAGATGAGAAAGTTTATAGGCAGAATTGAGATTTCCATAAGAATATCTATTGAACTCAGAAAAAATGGTACAAGCTTTTAGACATGATAGATGGTTTTTAAGGTCAATAGCGCAACGTATTCGACAGAGTTGGGGAAAATCAATGTCTTACAGTAAAAACAGATTTACATGCACCGTTGCACTCAGATGCTGTCCCTTACTGATGTTTGCTTTTCTGGTGCATCCTTCTGCCTCATTGGTGTCATATCCTTGCTTCACTGACCTTAACTTCAGACTCTGAAAGCCAAAGGGAGACATTTCCTTTACTCATTTAGGTATCTCACTGAAAAAATGAAAATGAGAATAACACATCTGCCCAACGGAAAGGACTGCGTTTCAGCAGAGACAGTTTACCCTTTCTATACTTCAGTATTGATGCTCGATTACATCTTTTAAAAGCTGTGTACATTATCGATACTTCTTCTTGCCCATTTGTCTTACGATATCATTAAATACAATGCTTGTAACAGTTCTTTTGAGTGTATCAGAAAAATAGTCTGTGATAGCTTTTAAAGTTGTGGCTGATGTCCTGTCAGGAGTAACCTCAGTGCTGGTGTTTTGTAACTTTTCAGAGCATTGTTTTAGTCTTCGAGTTTAAAATAAAGAATATTGATTTCTGGCACAGTCTTGAGCAGTGGGGCTATCATTATGCACAGGATTCAAAATCATTGCCATATGCAGAGTCTCCCTGCACTGCAACTGAAACTCCCTGGAACATACCTGGCTCAGCTTTGTGTGCTCCCAAGGGCAAGTTTGTAGAAGAAAGTGTGACATAGGATGCAGGGGCTCTCAGACTATGAAACACACACAGTTTCAAAATGTTGTATGGTAGTTCCTGATTCTGTGTTTGTACTGCTACTTAACCGTAACAGAAACAGAGTAGGGCCAGCAGTCACCAGCATCTGTGGTGTGAAAGAGCACCTCTGTGCAACAGCTGCGGTCTTGCTGCGGCTGCTGGATTGATGGTGACCTCCTGCACTGCGGTCAATGGTGCTTCAAAGTCATTATTTACAGCCAGCCTGCTGCTGAGGGTTCCTGCAGTCACGGCTTCTCAAATGGTGGAAGTCTATGCAAGGCTAGACCTGGTGTCTGTCTAAAATGGCGGAGCAGGGGCAGGTGACCAGAGTTACCCCTGCTGTGCCTTCCAGGGGCAGGGTGGCCTTGGCCGTGCCCTTGTGTCCTGGGCTGACAGAGGGAAAGCGTGTCCTGAGGAGTGCACGTCCTAAGAGGAGCAGCTGAGGGAGCTGAGGTTGTTAAAAGGAGAAAAGGAGGCTCAGGGGTGATCTTATCGCTCTCCACAACCACCTGAAAGGAGGCTGAAGCCGGGGTGGGATCAGCCTCTTCTCCCAGGCAACCAGCGACAGGACAAGAGGCAAAGGCCTCAAGCTGTGCCACAGAAGGTTTAGGTTGGATATGAGGAGGAATTGCTTCACTTAAAGGATGATTAGATATTGGAATGGACTGCCCAGGGAAACAGTGCAGTCACTGTCCCTGGAGCTGTTTAAGGAACGACTGGCGGTGGCACTCAGTGCCAAGGTCTGTTGCCGTGATGGTGTTCGGTCATGGGTGGGACTCGATGACTCAGAGGGTCTTTTCCCACCGAATTGATTCTGTGGAAGGGGGAAAGCTGCCATGCTGTGCCCCAGCTGTCCCTAGTGCCGGGTGTGCGCTCGCACAGCACGCGGTGCGTGTCCTTGCGGCCGCCAGGAACGCGGGCCGGCGTTTCCCGGGACAGGGGTCCCCGTGCCCCGGAGCCGCCG
>VZTA01024000.1:0-18426 GCA_013398855.1 Mohoua ochrocephala | reverse complement strand
GACGCGTAGGGGCCGGCGGCGGGGGGTGCGGCTCTCCCTGGCTTCGGCGAGGGGCGCTTTCCCCGCTGGCGTCTTCCCGGGTTGTCCCCCGCCGCCCGGGCTCCGCCCGCCGGGGGCAGCTGCCGGCGGTGGCCGCTGGCTCCGGTGTGATTCGCGGTGCTACCCAGCCTTGCCCTGCGGAGGCCGCTCGGCGCTGCCGGCAGGGAGGGGCGGTGGGGCTTCGGGCTCTTAAATAAAAGGGGCGCTTTTCTCTCGTTGCAGACACCTTCCAGGTCTTCCTTCCGGAGAACGTGAGATCCGCCTCGGCGCCAGCCTGCTGGGGTTCACTGGTTGTTAAGTAGATTTGGGAGCGGTGTGACATCGCGCCGCCAGTCCCTTCCCTCCTGAGAAAGGGTAGCTGCTTTCTGAGCCATCACATACCAACTTCATGTATTCCTAAGATTGTCATCAGCTTCTTGTTTTCTATTCAGAGGCCTTACAGAGGTTTAATTGCTTACAGGCTCTAGTGGTTGTAAAGTAATTTAAGATGTTTGTACTACTCGGTTGTAGTTATCTAATTCACTCTTGTGTTAAGAGACATCGTTTTAACTTGGGAATGGTTAAATCGCCAAAGAATTAAATTATTTATGGATAAGGGCTGTTTTATTTGACTACTGTTGGCCTGCAACTTAAACTTGCATCTTTTATTTTTTTATCCTATGCTTTTTCTTTGTTATGGCTGCTGCAACAATAGTTCATGATACATCAGAAGCTGTAGAGCTCTGTGCTCCCTGTGGGTTATACCTTAAACCCATTACAAAAATGACCATCAGTGTGGCACTTCCTCAGCTGAAGCAACCGGGAAAATCCATTTCGAACTGGGAAGTGATGGAAAGATTGAAGGGGATGGTGCAAACTCATCAGTTTTCCACTCTGCGGATTTCTAAAAGCACAATGGATTTCATTCGGTTTGAAGGAGAGGTGGAGAACAAAAGTTTGGTTAAATCTTTTCTGGCGTGCCTTGATGGCAAAACAATAAAGCTTAGCGGCTTCTCTGACATTTTGAAAGTGCGTGCTGCGGAATACAAGATCGACTTCCCTACCAGACACGACTGGGACTCCTTTTTCCGTGATGCGAAAGATATGAACGAAACCTTGCCGGGGGAAAGGCCGGATACCATTCACCTGGAGGGCTTGCCTTGCAAGTGGTTTGCAGCTAAGGAGACTGGCTCGGAAAAGCCAAGCGAAGAAGTCCTTATAAAAGTTTTCCAGAAATTTGGAGAAATCCGTAACGTGGACATACCCATGCTGGACCCTTACAGAGAAGAAATGACTGGCAGGAATTTCCACACCTTCAGTTTTGGAGGCCATTTGAACTTTGAGGCGTACGTTCAGTACCGGGAGTACGCGGGATTCATCGAGGCCATGAATGCCCTGCGAGGGATGAAGCTGATGTACAAGGGCGACGATGGCAAAGCAGTGGCTTGCAATATAAAGGTGAGAGACTGCAGCCTTTTGTGTGGGAACCCACATGAAAGACCAAGTACAGCTAAATGTTATTTCCATAGTGCTTGAAACCTTTATCTGTATACCGTAGTGATGACAACAGGCGATACTGACAGCACTGATGTAGCTTTATGGGACAGACGTAATACAGTTTTTAAAGGAAAATGTTGGCAGAAAAATGTGTTGTTAGACTACGTGAGCAAAGTGAGTGGGGTTTTGTTTTTTTTTCTTAACAAGACAGTTCTAGAAATGAGACCTGCTTATGGAAGGATCAAGTTTATGAATACGATTTTCTAAATTGCTTTGGAAAATAATATGTGTTTATAAATTGTGATTTCACTTAAAATTCCAGTTCTGAACAAGTTCAGACAAATTTCACTAGGAGATTGACTGTAAAGTGCATTATTCTTTCATGTATTCACTACAGAGAGACATTTTGGGGGAGAATTTCACAGCCTCTGTATTTGATCCCTGCATTGATAACTACGTCTACCAGTCAAAGGTCAGATCTAAAAGGTTTAATAGCGTGTGGCCTTTATGGCCTGGGAAATACACAGTCAATCGTTGGCATACCTCACGTACAGGAAGGCCCCACAAAAATTTCAATGGTAATTTTCATTCCTAGCACAGCTTCCTGTGAATGCTCTATGCTTATTTCATAATATTTGCATACGGAGTTTTCCAGAAGTAATTTTCTGTAACCTCATTGTCTTAGAAATTACAGCTATGACAGGAGGGAACAAGGCAGTCTGTTCAGATGAAGTATCTCTGAAAGCATGGCCTCAAGAAAACTTACTCTGTTTGGAGGTGGTCTGTGCATTTACATATTGGTTGAGTGAAATGTTTGTGGAGGTATTTTGGTATGCCCAGTAGTCATTCATCAAACCAGGGAGGGTGTTTCAGAAAAAAAGCTTGAGTATTCCTTTGTGCAGTGTGGGAACATGCAGACATTTATTCAAGTTGTAGTTTAGTCAGTGTAAATAAAATGCTGTAATCTTTTATCTTGTTACCAAAGCTTGTCAGTTGCAGGATAGAAATTGTGCCTTGACCTGGTGAAATTCAAACTGTCATTTACATGCAGGGGATCAGGGTTCCCAAATTTAGTTTGACTGTGCAAGAGGAATCAAGTCTTCCTGGCAGCTGCCCTGTCAGGACAGCAGCGCTCCGTCATACAAGGTCACAACACCTTGTCTGTTTTTCCTATTTGTCCTTTCAGTCTGTCAGTGAAACATCATTTTGCATAGAGCCTGGGTAGAGTAAACTGCAGAGGATGTGCTTTTTGTTCTCTGCCCCATGGTTCATGACCGTGGGTCTGCGGACATGTGTTATAGATCCCTGCCTGCCTGCACTCAGAATTGGAGATTAGGACACCGGGGCTGTGGTGTCTGGTGGTGTCCTGTTCCAGCACGCAGCTGGCCGTGACCAAGGTGCGTTCACGTATCCTGGAAGCTGAGTGCCTCTGAGGTCTCATTTTTCAGATGTGTCTGTCTTTCTTTTCTTCCTGTTCCCACGACTTGGGATCTTAAGCCCATTGTACCTGAATTGGGGTTTTAGAACTGGTGGGGAGGCTTAAACCACGTGCTGAATGTTGTAGAACTATTTCTTCTGCTGAATTTAAGTATCACAGTTTTAGACAGAAAGGAAGGCTGTTATTTAAAACTATTTCTACCTAGTGCTGTACAGTACCTAACAGCATTCATTAATTAAGAGTTTTGTATGTGCCTGTTCTGATACATTGGAAACGTTGGACAGACAGGGTCTCAACCACTGAAAACATTGGACAGACAGAGCCTCAGTCACACTGGGGTTTATTTTTGGTTGTGAGACACAGAAGTATGAAGTGGTATCTGATTTTGTTACATGTGTGCACACATTTAATACCCAGTTACCTGGTTACAATAGGTGGTGCTTTCTCTGGGCACATAGAGAAGTTCCCTTTGTTTTGGGAAAAAGTTTTACACATCTGATTGTATTTACACCGAGGTCTAAGTTAAAATTTTGTGTTGTCAGGTTGTTTTGGGTTGTCAGGTTGTAATTTTAAATATTTTTTCTGTCTCCTTAAAACTGTTTTCGTTTGTATCATGTAAAGGTTTCTTTTGACTCAACAAAACACCTCAGTGATGCATCAATTAAGAAGCGTCAGCTTGAAAGGCAAAAGCTGCAAGAGCTTGAAAAGCAGAGAGAAGAACAAAAACGTAAAGAGAAAGAAGCTGAGGAAAAACAAAAAGAAGAAGAAAGGTATTTATTGCTTATTGTTCAGTTATGTTTTTAACAATCAGGCATAACAAAACTACTCCCTCATATCAACTGATATGCGTCAAAAGATAGAAAATAATTAAACACAAGTTTCCTGTAGCTGAAGTGAAGTACTTAAAACTGAGTGTAGTTATTTAGTTTACCACTTATGCTTATGTTCGGTTCAAAATATTAAAACTGCAAAATACTCAGTTTCCTAAAAATCTTGCCGTTAGACACCTAGTTTCAGAAACACTTGGCCTTTAGCATAAGCTACCGTTTTGTCCTAATCACAGATATAAAACCCACCACCACTGCACACATTCGTTGGCTTGGTATTTTTCTTCTTGCCGTGATAATTCTCTGCCCAGCTGCCTCATGCATTGTTATTATCTCTGGTCAAAGTAGTTAAAAAAATAATTCTTTGCAGTAGCCATTTTTGTCTTTGAATTCCAACTTGTTTTTAAAAAGAGACGGAATATGACTGCTTGCTGTCACAACTAAGGGTTAAAATGTTCAGTTTTCTGCTTTTGTTCTTCAGTAATCAACATGACTTATTTAGAAACAAATTTACTCCAAGTATAAAATGTATTTTGCGTAGAGTAGGAGTTTGAAATTGTACTTGGCCTAGATAAGGCAAAAATATTTATCTCTTTTTAGGAAGCAGAGAGAGCTTGAAGAATATGAGAGAGAGAGAAAAAGAGAAGAGAAGTTGCGCAAGAGAGAACAGAAACAGAAAGATCGTGAAGTTCAACGGAACAAAAAGCAACTTGAAAAGCTTCAAGCTGAAGAACAGAGAAAACTTCAAGAGAAGATAAAGCTAGAAGAAAGAAAGCTCCTGTTAGCTCAGAGAAATCTTCAGTCCATTAGATTAATTGCAGAACTGCTGAGCAGAGCAAAGGTAACTTCAATATTTATTTCAGAAGCTAATGAAGAAGCCAGCAGAACAAAGCCCTTTACTGGCTTTAGAGGAGGTGGGGAGCGCTGTTCATTAAACAACAGGTTTACTACCTCTGCAGCTGCTATTCCTTAGACCAAAATTTCAGAAAAGCGCAATGAAACAGTGTTTCTCTCTTGGTAAAATGTGCAATTGTAGGTAAATGGAAAGTGAACTTGAACCTATAGTCCTGAATAGCATTTTTTACCTGTGCATTAATCGTCGGGTTTTCTTAAGTCCAGCAAAAGAACGTGTGAGCATTGATGAAGTGAACTAACCACAGAGGATAAGATGCAAGACTCCTTCCCTAGTTCCAGTTTGGATGCTGTTTCCCTTCTGCCTTGCAGTGATTCTGTTCACTGTTCTTTGCAGTTTCAGAGATTGAACTTTCATTAGCCAGCGTTTAAGATGTTCAGAATGTTTCTTCTGTACGAAAAGTACTGTCAGCAAAGGTTTCAAATGTTAGATCCTGTCTCTCTAACAGTATTTTTATGTTTTCACTGAAACACTGAAGCTTAAGACTTGGATAAAACCATATTAGGGTGTACTGTATGTGAAATATTTTCTGTAGAAACAAAAAGCTGTGTGGAAAAGCGCAGGGTTTTTTTCTTGATGCCAGTGCACTTCAGGAGTGTTTTTGAACTCACAGTGCTATGTACAGATCAGTTATGTACTAGAAGAAGGGAGAAATGCCTTTTGTAGACTTTGTAACTTTGTAGCTGTGGAATAGAAAGGTTGTCTGATGAAACAGAGAGTGCATTTCTTTCATTTAGAGAATTTTGAGGTCTGTACTAAGGCACTTGACTTAGGTCAGAATAGAAAAAAGTTTGAACCTTTTCCAGTATCATGAATTTTTAAAGTGGTTGACAAAACAACAATCAGTTTCTACATAATATTTGTCCATTTAATTACTTGCTGTTTGTATGAACTCATTCTAAAGTCACCTATGAACCACAGATGGCAATCATCTAAGAGAAGTTCTTCTCAATAAAATTTAAAACATTTTTAATTTGACTGAAGCCTTCAAGTGTTGACCCTGATAAATGTATTTCAATATTGCAGATTTCACATGGTATTACTTTTATTATATTAAGGAGCCATGAAGACAAAGCTTCTACTCAAGAATTGTGGACAAATAGTGTTTCACCTTACAGCAATTTTGTATTAGTGGGTTTTGTTGGTTGATTGGTTTTGATATTTTTTTCCCTTTAAGAAGGAAACACCATTTTATTTTGGGATGGTTCTGCTTGTTGGATTTCATTTTCTTGCCATATTGCTGCCTTTGTGTTGTTGTAACTTGGAAGCACGAGCAGGTATTTTTTGTTTACTCTTGCCTTGCCTTTGACTGTCTTTCAGACAGTAAAGCTTTTGGAGCAAGAACAGAATGAAGAAAAGATTTGTCTTCAGCAGCTGGAGGAGAGACGAAGGCTCCAGGAGGCTGAGCTTAAACGTGTGGAAGAGGAAAAAGAGAGAGCACTGGGGTTGCAGAGAAAAGAGAAAGAACTGAGGGAGAAACTACTGAACAATCTTCTGAGCAAGAAAATGGATGCAGTTAATCAAAACAAAGAAGAAACCGAGGCGTCTCAGACTGATGTGCCGAAAAGCCCTAGTGCTGTTCCACACACTGTGTCATCCACCTGCATCACTTCTACCTCAGGACAGGCTGTGACAGGCAAACTGGCTCCTGGCTCTCAAATAGACGTAGCATCCCCTGAAAGTGTAAACACTCAGTGCAAGTACTTAAATGGCAACATTCATGACAAAGTTCATGTCAAAGAAGGTCAGAATCTCCATACTACAGACTCTGAGAGGTGTTCTGACAAAAGAAGTTCGGGGGTACTTTCCTGTGTTCCCGCCAATAACCAGGACCAGAAGAGCCTCTCTAGCTATGACCAGAACACTTGCAAGAAGGACTTGCACTGTGAGCAGGACAAACGCGGCACAGAGCCAAGGAGGAGAAAGAGCCGTTCATATAGCAGCATAAACAGTGATGAGAGTAAGGGTAGACGAGAGAGCAGCAGACACAGAAGAGATGCGAGTTACCGGGATGAAAAGCGCCGGAAAGAAAGGAGGCGTTACAGACACTCCAGCAGAAGTTACAGCCCGCGCCGAAGCCGCAGTCCTCGTCGGAGAAGCGCAAGCCCCAGGCGTTCCCGTTACAGAAGAACGCGCAGTAGGGAGCGTAGGCGGGACAGAAGAGAAAGGAGTCGGAGTCGCAGAAGCGTGAGCAGGAGACGAAGGCACCGGAGGTGATCGCTGAGTAAGCAAAGGAGTATTTGGAGTGGGTAGCGGAGGCCTTGGCTCCTTTGAAAGGCTGTGGTAGGACAAAAGGGCCAGAAAGTTGTGAACCAGACCTCATCGGTGTGACTGCTATAGAAAACACAATTGTTTTAACCAATTCTTAGCTTGCATCTAGTCCCTGAAATCAAGAAAAGAGATGCCTGATTTTTTTGACCTTCCTTCCTTTGTTGTCTCTTTCTAGGTTTCTGCCACAATGTAGCTATAATCACCATGCTTGTGCTCAAGTTCCTAAAGTGCTAAAAGACAACCTGTTTCAGTTTTCTAAACCTTAATTTTAGTGTAATTAGTTTTTATCTCTGTATCACCTAATTTGGCTTAAGAAATACATGGGTGCCAGTTATAGGAACTTCAGAGGTGACAAGCTATTACATACGGATTTGATTTAAAGTGTTTTCTGGTGCATTCAATGAAATCATGTTTAACGAAGTAGAGTTTTTATTGATTGAGGTGGATAGCAGGACTTTCACATTTTTCTTAAAACTGACTATAAAGATATGCAGGATACCTTTTAAACTGCTATGATTCCTTCATATGTCTGTACGATGCCAAGCTTTGTGGCCCAAATTATTCTGGCATGTAATGCCTTTGTATAATAATACTTTCCATGTAAGAGAGGCACACTGGTGTAGGAAGTAACAAGCAGTGGTGAAATGGTTGAAAGTTGTTCTGATATTTTGTTGACATATTTGGCTTTGTAATTATTTCAGGTGGCATAGGGCTATTTGAAACATTTTTTCAGGTACATAAAGAGCTAGACATTGTCTTGAAAAAGGGGCTTTCTTGCTAAATTATTTCTACTTGTGTTGTTGAAAAGTAAGGCTGCAGTGTCTCTTGTTAAATCCATTTAAGAATACTTTTGCTTTTAAAATGCAGCTCAGGAATATTAAAAGCTATAACGTTACAGTGAAAGAGTTTATTTTGCATTTTTATGGTAAAATTAAAAAGAAAACTGTTTCCAGTGAACTGAAGTTGCTGTTTTCCTGTGTCAGTATATTAAAATCTGCAGAAGTGTTGTGTTAAGAACCTGTTTGTTGAAAGCATCACTCAGCACATTTGAATAATGAAGTTCAGCTTCTCTTCTTGATGGGCCTGTTGCGTTATAGCCATGTCAGCTGTTAATTCAGCAGGACGTGTGCTCTTTAACTGCAGCCTTCAGATGCTGTTTTCCTCACACTGATGCATGAAATCAAAGTGCATCCATTTCCCGGAGTGTCTGAGAAGCACATTAGCGCTGCAGCTCAGCTGGATCCTTGGCTGACTGAGTGTGTCTGCTTTATTTCTACAATCCATGTGGGTTTATTTCTTACTAGACCATGCTGCTGAAATCTTTGTAGTTACTGAGACAGAAAAGGTAAGACATTGACAACATTGTGAGGAGCTGTTGTGTCCCTCGAAGGCAGAGAGGCACAGACAAATCAGAGGGCTGGGCAATCACCAGCCATATGAAGTTTAACAGGGGCAAGTGCCAGGTTCTGCACCTGGGATGGGGCAGCTCTGGATGTATGGACAGAGTGGGGAACGAGACTCTGGAGAGCAGCCCTGCAGAAAGGGACCTGGGGGTTGTGATGGATGGCAAGTTGAACACGGGTTTCAGTGTGCCCTGTCAGCCGGGAGGGCCGACTGTGTCCTGGGGCACATCAGTTACAGCATTGCCATTGGGTCAGGGGAGGGGATTGTTTCTTCTGTGTCCTCCTTTCAAAATCTGGAGTTCTTCTCTCGCAATGCTAAGAACTCAATTCCCAGCTTCTTGCCCTGTGTCAGGCAGCCACACCTGTCAGTTTAAGCTTACTTTAAAATCAGGCTTTATTGCTGGGGAAAGCTCAGGTTCACTCTTAACTGGTAGGTTTTTTTCCTTCAGTGGCAAAAAAATTTCCCCAATTAGCATGATTGGTTTGGTATAAATACAGGGTGTAAATCCCATTAAATCATGGATTGGGCAGCTTCACACTACAGCCCTGTGTTCATGCCTGCTGGAAAGCCCAGCAGTGAAGGAGACCTCTGAGACCTATTTCATGTACTGAGTCCCAAGGAATGCCCCGTGTTTCTTCCAGTGTTCTGCCACCATTTTTCATCATTCTTAAATCACATGGTGAGTCAGGAGGAGAGTTTTCGCAGTTGTGAGAATACACCTCTGGTTTTGCCCTCGGCTCCAGGAGAGATTTCACATCTGTCACCACAATGTCTCCTTTATGTCCCTGCAGAGGTGCCAGAAGGATAGGATCAAGTGGGAACCCACTTTGCTTTTGGGGATGCATAGGGTTTTGGAGTGTACTGATCATCTAGTGATACTGATGCCTTAAGTGGCCACCTAAAACACAAAGACCAAACAAGAATTAAGAGAATAAAAGAAGGTATTTATTTCAAGGGCCTTCAAAGGTACACCCTGGGCAGTCCAGAGGCTACACCCCAGATGGACACCCAAGATGGACCCTGGGTGCATCCATCACACTTCACACTTTTATAAGTTTGGTTCATTTGCATATCAGGGTTAATTCTCCAATTATAACCTCAGTTTCATGATATAATTACCCCAAGTTTGCCCCTCTTTAGAGGATTTTAATTTACACATTTGGGGCCTGGTGTCCTTGGAGTGGAAGCCTGCAGAGGTTTGTTCTGTCTAACCAGCATGAGAGAACAGCAGCTAACAGGCCACAAGAAACTTCAGAGTTACACACCAGGCAGCACAGGACCTGAAAAATATAAAAGTTAAAACCTAAGACATCAATACAAGGGAGCATGTGACATCCTCCTGTTGGAGGAGGTGAACCTTGCTCATCACAGACTGCTTTCAGCAAGGTCTGAGCTGAAGAGGGTAGGAAGTTTGTGGGCTGAAGCTGTTGAGCTCCTTGTTCTGGGTAGGAGCTGGTGCATGTGCTCTCTGCATGTCCTGCTGCCTCATTGTGGCTGTTGGCAGTGGCAACCAGGAGCGGTTTTTCTGCAGCCCTTGAGAAGCAAAGAAGAACAGGAGTCTCAAAGGGGTAAGAAATCTAAGTTCCTGTTGCTATGGACAGTGTTACTGCATAGTCCTGTTGTTATCCTCAAAGAAGAATGTCTCCTCTTGATTCTGAGAGCTCATGAGCCTCTGCACGTACCAGCCTTTCGACCCGCAATTTTCTTTTTATCTCCCGGCCTGAGCCTGCACTAGGTGACTCAGGAAGAAGCTTAGTCAAACAACAGCTTTGCTACAAGAGCAGGGCCAAAGCCCTTCAATATGATTATTGTGGTGTTTTCCATCTGATTACTGCCCGCTGTGGTAAAGTAATTTTGATAATGTATGAGTCAAATTGCCAGAAGTAATTGATATTACTAAAAAACTATTACCAAAGCTGAAACCATATTCAAATCCTGTTTCTTATTGGCCCTACCTTTGTAATCTATTCAGTGACCTAAAATAAAGACATAGACATAATTAGGTATGTGTGTAAAAAGTACTTGATATGTTATCTGGAAGCATCGTCTCTAAAGCTGACAGAGAAAAGGGGAATTTTTGCAGTCGCTCCCAAAATTGTGAACGCAAGATTCTGTCAGTGGCACAAGGCTATAAACACAAACTAATGAGAGTTGATTGGTGATCAAGACTACCTGGATGTTGCACCTATGTCAGCTTTAGGGCAGTTCTTGTATAGGATCATGTAACAGACTATTGTGGCTACTCATGTTTGATAGCAGAGGTAGAGATGTTCTATATGACAGCAATTAAACCATCCAGCTCGGCAAATACCTTAATTTATAAATATGTGTGCAAAATTGGCCACTGATGTCTTGTATTACTATACAAATCAAATTTGTCTTTATGATGTATTGTCTCTGTCTTGATCTGGTATCCTGCTTTTGAGGTTTGGTTATTCTGGATGCAACACCCATTTCAGTAAGCTTACATTGCATTGATCTGGCCTTTCCCCAGCCTAATGAACATATTATTTGCAGAAGGTAACTTTTGCTGCTTCACAATAAATTTGCAGTTGTCCCTAGTGTTTGTATAAAGCAGCAATCTAGTTGCAGTTGATTCTTCAGAACTGGGTGCACAGAATTGATGATCAAGTGTCTTATATAAATCTAATACTGGGCTTTTGAGGCTTGTTTGAAGTGATGTACATCACCACCCTTCTTTAGTGGCAGCACAGAAAATGAGTTTGGTCTGGTTCCCTGTCACATGCTGCACCTCCTGAATCTCCTGCTGCCTGACAAAAAAAAAAAAAATCATAGGTTAGTTCAGGCTAATGCTTTGTCACAGCATATGTTATGAAACTTTTAAATCAACTGCAACTAGATTGCTGCTTTTTAAAGGGCTAAGGCTGATTGGAATTGCTCTCTAGCTGATAACTTATCTAGCTGCATGTGCACTGTGGCACCTGCCAGGTGAGATCTGCCTGCTCTGCAGGGGATGTTCAGGAGTGCTGTCCATAATATTGGACTACTTGTAGGACAATATGAAGCGATGTCACTCCCAGGCACTGACAGCAAAGTGTCTGAACAAGAATTGGTCACCTTCAGATTAGATTTTCCCTGCAATTCTGCATATGATCCTGGACATGTGTTTGTCGATGCTCTGAAGAATTGCCTAGTAGTGTCTGTTACTTTTTACCTTACCTGTAAAAGAGAAAGCCTGGAAAAATCTCTTCTGCTCACTGCACATTGCTTGCTGCTGTGATTTATAGCAGCTGGCAACTCAGCTCCATGCACCTGCTCATGCGCCCCTGGTGGGATGGGCTAGAGAATTGTGAGGGTGAAAGTGAGAAAATTCATGGATTGAGATAAACGTGAAATAAAGGTAAAGCCAAAGCTGCATGCACAAGCAAGGCAAAATGAGGAATTTATTCACCACCTCCCCTGGGCAGGCAGGTGTTCCTGCCACCTCCAGCAAAGCCAAGCCTCTAAAAAGGCCTGTTTAAGACAGTTGTATATCCATAATTTTCCTTTGTGATGCTTGACAGAACACAAATAATTTCTGAAATCAGAGCCTGCCTCAGCTGCTATCCATCTTGGTTTTCTGTTTGCGTCTCTCTCTCTCTCTCTCTTTAAAGTTTCTGCATCTACCACTTTTAGCTACTGTACCTGGCTATTGTCAGGAAGACTATGACTCTTATCTGCTGGGACTTTCCTCTGATAGAAATCTCAATGACTATTTAGTTGAATTATTTGTTGAGAGATTATTTGCAGTCCACAAGTTAAACCAAGAACAACTCTGGATTGCCTGAGATGCACTTTAAAAGATGTTCTCAGTCAGAGTTTTTACTGTAAGTGAATCTAAAGAGAAGGGAGGGTTTGCTTAGAGAATGAGCTGGATGTACAGGTTTTCCTGCACACTCCAAGTGTTTGTCATTAGTATATGTGATGAAAACAGGTAAAAAAAAAATTGGTCGATGTCAAAAGTGATGGAAATAATAGTCATGTTACTAGGAAAATGCATCTATTACAAAATATGAGAATAATTAGAAGCTACAAAGAAGAAAAGGAGCATTTTGTTAAAACTGGATATTTTATTTCAATGAAAAAGTATGATACTGAGGATCTCGATTTTTTAGGATTGTTAAAAAAAAAGGCCACAAACTGTATTACCTTAGTGCCCTTCCAGGGCATCTGTTACAAGCTGGGCATGCTTAGAGACTTAGTAATGATAGCAAGGCACAGTTGTTTCCCTACTGGCATTATTGAAACTCATTGTAGTCACATCCCGCGGATTTGTAGTTTTTGCTTATAAGGAAGGTTTCATGTGTGAAAATAGTGTCATCTTCCGTTTCTCACTGGCAGACACATTCATTTTACTAAATCTCCTTTGTTCATAGATAATTTCTTACTCTCAAATGTTATGCAGAAATGACATAATTGGTTTTTTTTTGTGTGGCATTTGTCTGTAGCGAGTCATTTAAGCAAAGAAAAATGCATCACTGAAATAGAATTGTGGTAGTAAAATAAGGGCTTTAGCCTGCACGTGGTCTAAGCCCTGTGAGAGAAACCTTGATAGGGTTTTCAGAGAAAGCAAGCCATTGCAATTTCATCTTCATGAATGCATTTGTAGCTTAAAAGGAGCTTAAACTTTAAGCCTCACTTACAATTTACTTGGAAACAGCTACACACTGCATGTGGCTTTTTTCAATCTGGTGTGGGTTATCTGCAAGCCTCTTCCCCTACATCTCACTCCTAGTAGTAATCCCATTAGATGATTATAACTGGTGTCCTCAACAGGCAGATTGAGTCATAATTGAAAAAGAACTTCAAGTGCGTTTAATCAACTGTGTGGTCATTGTTTTAGTGCAGACTCATGTACTGTGTAACTTTGCCTTAGTTGGAGTGCATTTATGGCCTGGAGCTGAATAGATCTTATGATCCCAGGAGTGGGAAATCCTTATGCTTGTGTGAAATGGCACCAGTTTCTCAGTAGCAGGTAGAGCTGGCCTTTAGAAGAGAAATATTTTTATTTTCCTACAACTTTCTAATCTCTTTGGCTAACAATAGTTACCTTTGGCTGGTGATGTCTGATTATGTACAGTTTAGTTCTCTCTTTTCATTGGAGGAAAGGGAGTGGTATTAAGGAAAATAAGTCGACTTGGTTACCCATGCAGATAGAGACTTAGTGAGAAAGTTTTAAACTTTCTCTTTCTATGGAGCTGTCTTTGGAATGAAACCAAAGCACTGGGAAAGCTGTAGTGTGTTCACCAAGAGCGGATCTAGATTTGTCCAAATAAATGAACTCTGCTGACAGCTTATTGCATATGCAGACACAAGTTCATAAATAGTAACTGAGCTCATGTGCTCTCCTTGAGCGGGAGGTGGCAGGGCAAGGTGTCCATTACGAATACAGCTGTGTATTTGAAACCTCCAGTGTCTTGTTAAATGCAAGCTGCACAGATTCACAGTCCCTCTGTCAGAGGTGTGCTGGTGCTGGGATGCCCAGCCTGCACATACAAAATGCACAGAATATTAGTGTCTAACCTGTACTGAACACTGAATCTGGTGCACTAACAAGACAATAGCACTATGTTTATAGGCTGTGTTGGCCAGGAGGAGCAGTTCTACACGTTTCTGCAGTTTGGTGTTTGCTGTAACTCTTGTAATGTTCATACCTAGTGCTCTGGTAGCACAGGGAACTGCGGTGTTAGAACCTGGGCAACGGGTCCTGTTTCTGAGTTTGCCTAAGGAGGGGGAAAAGGCTGAAAACTGTTACATCTGCCTGACCAACAGCTAACTCTGAAAGAAAGTTGCCATTTCACTACTGGCTGAAATAGAACATCTTCTGGTTAAAATGTAAGGATTTTAATGGAAAATACAGACTCAGAGAAGGATTACACAGTGGAATCTGAAGCATGGAGAAAGCTGTCACTGAAAAAATTCTGGTTTGTAACATTTTGCCTTCAGTGTATTACCTAAATAAGGTCTCATTTAACATTGTTTCCTGAAGGGTCACTAAATGTGCGATATAAAAACTGAGTCTTTTCCTTGATGGAAAGGATCTTTCCTCACCTGATCGTTGCCTTATCTGCTCCAAGGTGACATGGGCAAGATGTCAGGCATTTACAAGATGGAGAAATGAACAATGGGGCAGCGAGATTTCAGGAAAGTAATCCAGGGGTTTAATTTTCTGATGAAGACCTATGAGGTATGTCCTGTGTGAAGCTGAAATCCATTCCCCATCTTGCACTTGGCAATCATTTCATTGTTTCTTCCCGAGGGCATTCTGCTGCCCATGGTTAGTTTTGCAGAAAAGGGGAGGAAGACTGTAGTAGTCATCTGGAAAAAGTAAAATGTCTCGTCATCCCTCAGCACCCTGCTCTGTCAAAACATGGTAAAGCACAAGTAGGGCACCCCTGCTGAGGTGCCGCTATCAAACAGGTATTGCTTTCTAAGCTGGTATCAGGGTGGGTGGGAGGATCTGCAAAATACAGAAAAGTAACAAGGATAGATTTAATTCCTCATAGCCTTCACCTGAGTGATCATCGTCAGAGCACACTAGTCTCAGTGAGAAAACAGCAAACAGACTCTTAAAGCTTCTCCTTGGACTGGCTGCTTCTTCGCTTAGGGATGGGGTGTACCCTACTGCCAGCCCAGGGTCCCCTGGACTGTGCCCATCACAGCAAGTTTCAAGTCCCAAGTAAGATTCTGCTTTGGTTTGTGAACTCTGGTGCGTCGTGCTGAGTTCAGGTTCTCGGCATTCTTCTGTACTGATTCCTGTTTGGCTTGTTGCAAGCTTTCAAGTGCTTCTGAGGTGCCAGCGTGTTGCTGACTGATGAACTGACAATGCAAGCTTTAATCCACATGGCTTCTTTAGCCTTATACTTGATGATGGAAGAAACAGCTGAACCTGATGGAAGAACACATCAAAGCCAAATAACTCAGCTAACACGTTTTGTAACCAGTATGTTTCTCAGAAGCAATAAGATTATGTGGATCAGCTGCTGCGCTCTGTGTCTGGCAGAAAGAAGCTTATTTAAATTAAGAGAGCCAAGAAATCTGTGCCTCAGTCCAGAAGGAAGATGGGTTCCACAGAAGACCTTGACTATCCTCAAATCATCGTGCAATACAGCAATGGATTTTTAGTCTCCAAGGTAAGAAATATAACTCACTCTTAGAAAGAGTATGCCTCTTTACACAGAAATATTCAAGGATTTCTCTTTACATCCTGAATGTAAGTCTTTGGAAGAGGTAAAAACACTGGTATAATGACTGTTTTTCCAAACAGCATATTTTTAAGGCACAAAGGTAAAACTAGTAATTCCACTCTTCTTATTGTTTACTGATGTTATTTGCTTAAGCACACAGGCATAAAATTACAGTATCCAGTGCAGTGGATGATTTTTTCCTCATTTACTACTTAGTTTCCTATTGTCCCTTGCTGCACCTCTGGCCAACATGGTAAGAGAAGGAATGCTCTTTGGGTTGTGCAAATACCGCTGCACCTTAAGCTCCTGAAAGGCAGAGCTGACAATAAAGAGAGGAAAAATAGGTAATGAAAAATCACCTTGTGAGAAAAAGAAGTGTCCAATGCTTTCCAAATTAACACTGTCAATTTTTAACACTGTAAACTATGTCTTTGAGAAACAATTTCAACTTTGGTTAAGCCATGTTCTTACTCAGGGTAAAAGGAGCTTCATTGTACAGGAATCGTCGTAGCTCAAATCATTGTAGATACAGGCAGTCAATTGAATTGATGTCTTTGTTACTGTTTCAGGAGTGCTTATGTGACCAGAGCAATAGGCTAATACTTGTAAAGTTGACTGTGTAAAGTAAAGAAAGGTGGTTGGGGTTTTTTTCTGTATGGTTAGCTATGCCTGTCTGAAGGTTGATGGATGTTGCTGGAGAAGTTACACACCTTCTCTATGGAAAGACTGGGCAATTTTGCTGGCTTGAATGAAGCCGCTCTTCTGGGTGAGAGGGAACTCCCTGCTTCTGGAAGACCACTGTAGTCCTTCACATCAGTCCCTGAAAACAAGGTCCACAGAATGGGATATTACCCCTATTGCAAGCCATGAGAGAGTCTCCAGGGTTCACTGAAGCACGTGTTAGACCCTTAGTTAAAGAACAGAAACATAAACAGAGAGCAAGCCCCACCACCCAGTCTTGCCTTTGTTCTTTCCAGGAGATTGTAAGAATGCACTCCTAAAGTAAGGATGTGGCAGGAACATTTACACAAACCTGATCTCTAAATGTGGACTTTTGGAAGCCAAAAAGCATTGGCTGGCTTCACAGGAAAACTAAAAAGGAACTGAACAAAGAGTGCATTGCATGGATAGTATGTTATATCAGTGCTTGGATAAGCTACAATTTAATAATCGGACTTGTTTACATGAAATACAGGTTTATCTGAAATAAGTATCATTATATGTATATTTTTTCTAATTAAGCAGCTTGTGAAATGCAGTGGCTTTAGTGCTTTCACCTAAGCCCTCAGTCTTACCTTTCCCTACCCCCAGGTTATGTTCACTGCCTGTGAGTTGGGGGTGTTTGATCTTCTTCTGGAGTCAGGAAAGCCTCTGTCTTCAGATGCCATTGCTGCACATCTGGGTGCCAACACCATAGGGATGGAAAGACTGCTGGATGCCTGTGTGGGATTGAAGCTCTTGGCAGTAGAGATGACACAAGAAGGAGGTAATAAAGGCAGAGGAATGTGAATAAGCTAAAAGACTTAAACCTCTGATGGTTTTGAAAGTGAGGTAAGATGTGTGGGCAAAGGTGATACCAAAATGTTAAGTCAGTTAATGTAGCTGGAAGAAAGAGAGAATCACTCTTGGGATTCACTCTTCAGCTGAAAGAGAAGAGGCAAGTGTCAGCATCCTCAGAGGTATAAAGTGAAACACAGGTGCAGGGCTCTATATCCCTAAAATTCTTTGTGCGAGAGCCTCATGTGATCTTGGAGAAGGTATTCAGGATCTCTGCAGATCCTGAATACCTTTCTCAAGAAATCTCTGGGGTATGGGCAGGATTTTAAACCTTAAAAGAAAATGCCAGAGTGGATGGGTAACAGCATGATTTAAAAACAGGTTTTGGTTTATTGGGG
Source organism: Mohoua ochrocephala (assembly GCA_013398855.1). Lineage (NCBI taxonomy): Eukaryota > Metazoa > Chordata > Aves > Passeriformes > Acanthizidae > Mohoua > Mohoua ochrocephala. Next base: position 976 of record VZTA01024000.1, on the reverse strand, counting down.
TTTTTGCTATCATGTGAACTATTTTGTTAGGTTATTGATCAGAACTGAGAGGTTACATAAGTTTGTCCTTACATCAGAAACATGGAGTCCACTTGGACAGAAAGGATCTCTGGCCATCAGGCAGCTGTTCAGGACTAGCTAGAATCTCACAAGTTGTGTCCCCTGCTCTGCCTTGTGTTGGCATGCTCTGTTTTAGGGATTATAGCTGTTGCCCAATGGGTTTGGGGAGAGCAGGATCTGTCTTTTGTATTCCTTTGATATGCCAGTCCCGTGGGTGAGTGATGCCACTGCAGACACATTGGAGGGAGTGGAGGAGATTTCTGGGAGTCCTTTAGCCATTCTTCTGTCTGCAGAAGGTCCTGCCCTAATGAACTGAGAGAGGGTAGGGGTGGCTGGCCTGCGGTTTTGGGGACTTGCCCCCCACCTACTGACCCTGTTGATCAGAAAAAAGACTTGTCTGCAAAGACTTCTCATTTAAATAGAGCACACTGAAAGTTTCCTCTGAGAGCAGAAGCTCATATGTAAATAATAACGCTTGTAAGGCATTTATTTTGTTCTCCTTGAAAGAAATGTTTGATGCTGGAGTTAAGCGTAGGGAGATAGTGTTTACCCAGATTGAATGGGGCAACACAGATTTCAGCAGCCCTCAACCACTGCTCATGGCCGTGGAAGGATTTGGTTGTAGAAGTAATGAAGTTGTGTCTTTGGCTCTACAGACATCTTCTGGTGATAAACACCAAGCTGTAAAATAGACTTGGCAAGGTGTTATATCATACATGTTAGTAAATATATTTATTTTACCCTTTAGCCCTCTACAGAAACACAGAAATTTCCAACATCTACCTTACAAAATCAAGTCCAAAGTCTCAGTATCATATTATGATGTATTATTCCAATACAGTCTACTTGTGCTGGCAGTACCTGNGTGTGGGCAAAGGTGATACCAAAATGTTAAGTCAGTTAATGTAGCTGGAAG
>VZTA01023999.1:1385-33934 GCA_013398855.1 Mohoua ochrocephala | reverse complement strand
ATAGTGAATTAATCTGTTTTACTTTTTAATTGATAACCTTGGCCATAGGATATCAATTTAATGGAGCTACTTCTGAAATGAATCCAGGACTCCACATAACTCCAGGATTGCAGACCTCTATTCCAGTGAGTTCTCTCTAGCTTCCTGGTGTTATCCTGTGTGGTATGTGTTAACATATCAATAGTTTTAAGATCTAAAAAAATCTTTGTACTGACTTCCCCATTCTGGACCATCTGTTGTCCTCAAATCACATACGCAGTTTACTTTTCCCTCCAGCTCCACATTTGTTTCTACAGTCAGCTTGGGCAACAAATTCAGAAGCAAAGTATAGGGTATATGTACTTAAGTATCTGAATTTTGTTGAATTAATTATAGGATTGTATTTTGCCAATGATGCAAACAGAATTCTCAGTCAGAATGAAAAGCATATTTTAATCCCTTTGTCCAGTGCATCAATTTAGTTTCAAATATAAGTGTTACATTATGACTCTTCCTTTTTTTTTCATCTTTTTTTCTTTTTTTTTTTTTTTAATGCTGTATAATGCGATTAACACAGACCTAAGGAAAATACTTTTAAGCTCTTTAAAGATAAATTACGAAATCATGCATCAGAATTACGCTTATACTCCCACAACACTGCAATATACACAATGGCAGTGCGTAGGTAAAAGCACAGTCATTATACACTTTCTAACCTTTTCTCAGTTTAGAAAATACAGATTAACAAGTAAGAAAAAGAGGAAAAGAGCAGGCACAGCAGTTTCCTCTTTCGTTCATTCACTGCCATTACTGAGTCAGATTCTTTATTTTTCAAGACCGCCTTTTTCCAGCAAAGTGAAATGCTAAATTGCTCAAACCATGAGAAATAATCAGAAAGAAATACATTCATCTTAGAGCACTGAGTCAATTTGTAGTGGAAAGTGAGAAAAAGGGGCAACCCGTTCCCTCTCCAGTGTAAGTAATGTGCCTGATTTTTATCTCAATTATATTGCTAAGAGAAAGGGTAAGTTCTGCCGGAGACTTCCACACCAGTTATGTGTCACTTTCCTGGGATCAAGAAGACAAAATGCAAACACATTTTATTCTTGTATTATTCAAAGAGTAAAGTTGTCTTCATGGTTTCATATATAGCAATAATGCCAAAATGAAGTATATCTTTAGTGCTACCAAAGTTTCTGTGAGAGAAATGTATTAATGTTCTTTTATATGGCAAGCAGTTATATACTTGTAGTGGTACAATATTACTAGTCAGAAGTTTGGTTATTAAATTTTTAATTTAAGACTCCTATAGGAGGAAAACAGCACTGATTTAAAAGGCAGGAAAGAGAAATTCTCTTTATGAGAAAACCGTATCAAAGCAGAAAACTACAAAGCCACCTCCCATCCCTTCTCAAATTTCTTTTCACAACATTACCTTGCTTTTTTTGCTGCTAGAATGCCTTTGAAGGCAAGGAATTTTTTTTTTTGGGGGGTGATGGATTTGCCTGTTTCATAAGGCAAATCAGTTTCTGGACTCCTGCTCTGCCTGTATCTCACAACTCAAGACTTTCCAGCAGGGAAACTGAGCTTCTGCAAAGTAGAAATTGAATATAAATCTATAAAGAGGCAGGGCAGAACACTCAAAACTAAAGCCTTTTTTCCCCCACTTTAGCAAATTTGCATTTGTTTACAACCTAGTTTAAATCAATCTGATTAAATAAGAACATAGAGATGACTCAGATGAGCATAACCTACATAACCTTGTCTGGAACACTTACATTGTTATTTCTGCAGCTGAAGCATCAGCTGCAAAAATTTGACAAATTAAAACCTTAGCTAAATCTACATGGCTTTTAATGTTAATGAAGACTTTACCATTCTTATTCCTTCTCACTAAAGTGCCTATATTATCTCATGAGTATACATCAATTAACCATAAGGATGTAATTCAGAATAAAATCTTCTTGACAGTGAGTGTAATCCTGCCTAATATCAATTCTCCTCTTGGTTAAAGCTATTTCCTGTCCTGGACTTGCCACTGTGCAAACAATCCTAATCAATACCACAAGAAGTCTTAGCCAGAGAGGTCAACTTCCCACAGAAAAAAAACACAGCACTAATTATTGCTGAGAATGATTTTCCTTTAAATGCTTAATTTCCATTCAACCTTGAAAAGAATCTGATCCAAAATTAATCTAGAAAAACAGCTGCTTACATCACAAAAGCATTACTATTTATTTGGAAATTATATCAGCAGAAAGAAATTATAAACTAAAAATCTTTTAATGTTGTTGGAAGTGGGATTTCCTCCCCTTTAGATCAAGATAAATTTCGAAAAGATCCGTAAGTGAAATACTGTATCCCTGCACTGTGGTTCTCCTTAACTCCTAATATTCAAGCTGCTGGTTTCACCATACATCATAAAATGTATGTTCTTTAAATGCTAATTGTTAAACTAGAATCTAAAATTTCAAAGCATTATAGATAGAAGTCATGGCCTAACATTTGTACTGTGCAGGTAGGACCTCAGACTGACATTATTCCTGAGCGTTTAAAAAAGAGATTTTTTGGCTTCTCTGCCCACAGTTGCAAGGTACAGCTTGGATGCTGAACAGAGCTAATCTTTAAGGCCATCCAAAATACAAATGAATTGTGCAGCTTCAACTGGTATATCTACAGTGAAAGAAGGGTATATGAACCACAAGTGTNTCCAACCTGCCTAGCCATAAGAATCAGTCCCATATAGTGCCACTATCCATCTTGATTTCATTCATTTAGGTAAAATTGAAATGGAGAGTAAGAGCTCTTGTTCACTTACTTAATTTCAGTGTCCATAATTATTATTTGAAGAAATTTTTGCCCAGCCTCTGGAAATCATACTGTTATTACACGTAACAGCTGGCTATGTCTTCATTACTTCTCACAGTGGATTATGTCGGTGTCACTCTTTTCCAAGCAGCTCCATTCACTTGGTTTCCTCAGGTAGCCTTTTTTCTCTCTAGCAGTAAAGGGACAGGAGAACATCAGTTTCAAGATATTGTAGATCACCTGTTTAACATATTCCATGTGCACTGGTACAGCTGCTGAAAACAGGGAGCAAGTAGGTACCTTCCTGAGTAATCAAGTTCAGTAATGGTGTCCTTTTTGGTGTTAGAGCCAAAGAAGGACTGAGACAAATAAGCAGAGGAACTTTTTTTTTTAATCTAATAAAATAACCATTACTTTCACTAAGGGACAATCAATTCTTGAATTGCTCATAAATCTCCAGAGAATAATATGCAAGTTTTTCAGTATTTCACAGCTGTATTCTGCCCTCAGAGTATGTGGGCAGCTCTATTCAATTACAAAGGATGCAGATGAAGGGTATGATATGTCCTGAAGTGATGACAATTTGATGATTATTGTATTTGATTTGAAACTCTACCCTTACCATTGAACTTATATTTCTTTTATAAGGCCTATTTTAATGTGGTTATAGAAACCTTTGTCTCATTTCACCCAAGGCAGAAAATAGCATGTAAGCCTAAAAGAAGTATTTTCCTTTTTTTCCACCAAAATTAAAGATAGAACATAAGAAAAAAACAGCCATGTCTATTCTGTCCTCCATTTTCTATTAAGGCCTTGTTTTCTGAGATATCGACACTTCAATTTAATAAATCAGAAAATAAATAGCTTGATGTGGTCCTTTTCAGCCTTAAAAGACACTTCATGAAGGTAGCTAATTTTTCACAAAAAATGTTTTGTCAGCAGTATATTTTGAACTCAGCTATGAAGGATTGATACATCGATTTGAAGAAATTCTGTTCATTTGAGGAAGGAGAGAAATATCCTTCCATATTCCTCCAAATCTGAAAGTTTTAGTTTCATCTTTGAAGTCAAATGTTTGGTTCCTTCAGTTTGCAACAGCATTTAACTTCAAATTTCACGTAGTTTTAGCCCATGAAATAACCCCAAAATATTTTCTTAGATTCAATTACAATGTATGGTTCAATACAAAGATAGAATCTTTCTTTCTCTTTCTGACTCTTCAAAATTCATAGTGATTGGATGCTTCTTTTTCCCAAAATTTCTACAAAAGATTCAGAATTTAGCCATAAAATCCTAAAAGGCAAATGTTCTAAAAATCTATTTGGTTTGCTGCTTGCACATACCTACCTTTTGGGTTTAGTTTTGAAAACATATATGTAGCTAACTATATTAAATATTTCCACAACATAAATACTCTCTCCTGGATTGAAAAATTATTTTTCATTTGCCCAAGATGTTTGTTGTTGTCACCATACATTCAGCCAGAGAACCCCATATCAAAAAAACCAAGATATGCCTTGTCAGTGAAAGATGACTGTCTCTGGTCAGTGATGCTGACTTTCCATTTAATGTGTACTTTCTAGCCGTGAAGAGAAGAGCTCAACTGTTCCCGCTATGCGCGGAAAACATTTACTGAGTATTATGTCTAAGCAGTGTTTTAAAGAAGCCCATGCACACAGGGGATCTGTCTTCTATATGACACAATGATTCCTATCTAAATAATTTAATAGAATATAGCAAAATTTAGACATCATGCAAAACAATAAATTGGCAATTCCCATCAAAATAAAATGCAATTCCAACTAAAGCAGAAGCTATAGCTGATTTCCTGGCATGAACAGAGTGGCATCAAAGTCTTCTTTAAAAACAAAGCAAAACAAACCACAACAAAGTAGCTGTAATTTTCAATCTTATCAGCACAGACTTACCTAATTAATTTCTTTCTTTAAATTATGAGGCAAATTTTGGATAACTGAACTTTGGTAGTTTTGTAAAGAAAAAGATTGCACTAAAAATAGAAAAGCTGGATGTTAAAGAGGGAAATATTGACATATTGCATTTCATTGGGAACTTCAAAAAATGTACATGACTGAGAAGTAGCATTACATTGAGTACAGAAAAAGTTCTGGACCTGTTGTTAATTTCTTTCTACAACCCTTACATGTACCTTCTTGCTTTATAGTAACCTTCTGATTTAATTACCAACTCTGTGTCTTTTTTTTTAATGTATGATGTTTAGTCATGTTGCATCAACAGACGTGGTTTTTGATGTATACAAACAAAAAAGATAAACAGAGCAGGCACTGCAATTCAAGAATTGTTTGCTAAACTTCACTATAATAAACTGGTTTTATTTACCTCAGCAAAATTTCACATAGACTTGAAGTCTAAAAAATTCCACCTTCCCTTTGGCTAAGAAGTAGCTTTCGTAGGTAATCAGTGCTTTGTAAGAGAATTCACCGTTCAATCAGCGGTTTACCAGGAAAATTACATAAAATAGTAAACCTCTATGGGCTTATGTAGGAAGTATTGAAAGGAGAACCCTCTTCTTCACATATTTACAAACTCAAGGCCAGGAACTTACCGGTTTAGAATGTTTTCTAAAGGAACTAGCAGCTTGGGATCTTCCATTTTTTCAATGTTCAATTTTAGAAACTTATGGGCTCATTAAATCCCACAGTAGTAAGTACTTATCTCATGAAAATCCTTCACAGAGATACTCATAATTGCATGTGCTTATAAGAATTAGTTGTCTATAAATGTTAAGTGATAAATTATAGAACATTCCCCAGTAAAGATCAGATGTTTGGATATGAATGCTCATTTTTTTCTTCTCAAATCATAGTTCTTTTTTTTTAATGCATATACAAATCACTATCCAGTGGTTATTAAAAATCATTAAGAATATAGAGAATCAGGAATTCTAAATCTCAAATAACACAGGAAAGTATTGGCATGACTGAGGATTTTTTAAATTTAACTTGGCTTTAGCAGCTGGACAACTCTCAGAGATTTTCTTCAGGCCTTTCAGTTTCTCTGGTCTTTTCTTCCTACATATGTTTGCATAATTATAGGGATATTGTCAATTGTTTCATAGGTTTAACTGCAGAACAGAAAATTGCTTGGGTTTTTTCACTTTTTAATTTGCTTGAGCATTCATTCGACATTATTTTCTGGTCCCTATCATGTATTTTGATTTTCTTTAAAACAGAAAATATTTCTGTTTCTAGATGCCTTTGTTTGTACAGTGGGTTCTCTGACAAATAAGTATGATAATGTTCTTCTCATTTCCTTCAAATTTATAATCTGTAAATTGGTCTTTCAATAGCCTTCAAGATTTTGCAAGCTGTGCCAATAATTTGCCACTTAACAGTAGAAGTGCAGCAACTGATCTTTCATCGTTCTCTTGTAAAGGAATCACTTTTGCTAGTCAAAACTGCCTTTCAGTTATTAGAAACTCAAGTTGTGATATGCATTCAGAGACATGAGGATAAAGAATTGCGGAATAAAACAAGAGTTAAATTCCAGTTTAATGAATCATTTAGAAACAATACATCTTTCCCAAATAATCAGCAATCCTCCCTGTCAAAACATAATTTTGCCAGACTTTTCGTCTGACATGCTATTTAAAAGGAGACAAAAAGCTTATAGTCTATTTTTCTAGTTCTTTTGAAAACTTCTCATTTTACAAAGGGAAAATAAGTCATTCACAATTTTCTAATCCATAAGTGCTTGGAGAAGTAAAAATGAAAGTAGAAACTGAGTACGTTGCTTGGTTATAGCAAACACCAACTGCTTTGGTAAGTGGCTAAGTGGACACTCTCCTGTTTTCACTTGGTACATGCATGGTTTGAGGTAACAGAGCAGGCCATTCCTGAAGTCACCTTCATTATAAACTGAAGCCAGTTGCATTAAAAGTGCAGTTAACATTATTTTGGTCTGTATCATCTTATTTTCTTGAACGGGTAACAGCCTGTTGAGACAAGCTCAGAATTCAGCTTTTTCATACGCAGTTAAACAAGGGGCTGAAAATAACAATTATTATTTTTAAACAAAACTACTAAGTTCCACCAAGAGTATACAGACTAGCTCAATTATAAGTCATTTTCCTTGAGCAGTTACTCTGTTTTCCTTCATGTGAGTGCTCTGTTTACTTGGCAGTGATAGTATCTTTCTCATAGACTGGCTTGAGAACACGATTTTCCTCACTTTTCTTCTGTAAAACCATAGAAAAGAACCAATGCACATTTCTTCCAAGACAGAGTCTTTACTCAAAGAAGCATGGATAGAGGATAAATCCAGAACAGAACAGATTTGATGGATGACAATCTTGCTCTGCTAAGTCACATCAACATACTAACAATGTGTAACATACAATGGTGAAATGGGAGAAGCAGCAGGATAATTCACATCCAGCCAAATCAGCTAAAATGTTCCCATTGACTTCAGATGTGACTACAGTCATGAAATGTCTGATCCTTGTCATCTCCCAGCCAATAGAAGAGATGTGAGATAAAGACAAATTTCCAGTACCCCAAAATAATCTTGCAATGGGTAGTGTTATTGAGGAAATTGAATAGTGGATGTATAATGAGACTGTAAACTGGCAATGAGACTGTAAACTGAAGAATGGTAGACAGGATTTTATTACTAAATATTAGCCTTTACCCACTTGGTAAATAGGGATTTGATTTTTGCAGTTAAAGATATAGGACCAGAGATCTCTGCCACACTTATTAATCACAACTTAAAATCATCTTAGCAATTCATTATTGCACCCATATATCAAAAAACTTCAACGTGGTCCCAGCTCATTTCATGATAAAATTGAAAACTACCTGAAGATTACACTGGAATTCTTCAAAAAGATGAAGTGTCACGGTTTAACCCCAGTTGGCAACTATGCACCATACAGCTGCTCACTCTCTTTCCCCAGCAGCAGGATAGGGGGAAGAGAATTAGAAGGGTAAAAGTGAGAAAACTATTGGGGTTAGGATATGAATCGTTAAATAACAGAAATAAAATAAAATGATTAATAGTAACAATAATAATAAATTGAAATGAGAAGGAAAGTAACAAAGGTAGAGAAATAAGACCTGGAAAGGCAAGTCATGCAAATGAAAACAATTTCTCACCACCATCCAACTGATGCCCAGCCTGTCCCTGAGCAGTTGTCCCCTGGCCAAACTGCCCCCTAGTTTTATTGCTGAGCCTGCTGCCACATGGTCTTGAATATCCCTATGGGCAGTTGGGATCAGCTGTACCAGATACGTCCCCTGCCAATTCCTCGTGCACCCACAGCCTCCTCCTGGTGGGGCCACCTGAGGAGCAGAAAAGGCCTGGATGCTCTGTAAATCTGCTCAGCAATAGCAAAAACATCCTTGCATTGTTAATGGTTTCCAGCACAAATCCAAAACATAGCCCTGCACTAGCTGCTATGGAGAAAAGCTGAGACAGTTCACACTGAAATATTTGGTTAATGTTACAATAGAGGGCAATCCTAAAATGGAAGTCCCATCCCTGTTGCTTCCACCTGGAAAGATCCTCAATGTGACTGGTGAGCTTTTGCAAATGTAGCTCTCCATCTATCACCATACACATTTTTTTGCAACTTCAGAAATAGCTCAAAAGGTTTTACAGTCACAGGATTTCCCACTCTGTTATACAAAATTTTAACCCTTTAGTCCAGAATGTCAGAACAAGTGGAGTCCTGCAGGACAAGAGTGAATGTATGAGCAGAACGGTGTTCAGTTCCTCATGCCAAATCAATCTGTGCCTAGTTCTCGTTGATGTAGCCAGTTCCACTGGTTTCTACTAGTTTCAGTCAATTGTTTTTTTAAGGAGAGAGGAAGAGGAAAGAAAGGTCACCGAGGAAAGGTATTTATTGACATAAGCCTATGTTCAGTATGTCAGAGAAGGAACAGCAAACTGGACATTTCTTTTCCCCTCTATGGCTTTTTTTCTATAATGTCTCTTAAAACTCTATTCCCAAATAGCAACAGTCTCGGTAGTATTAGTGACCTTTGGCAACAGCCTTTCTGTCTTCTGGGACTACATCGATTTTTTTTTTCCTCTGGCTCCCATATAGCAATTTGGCATCTTATTGACCCAGATCTACAAAGTGGGCAGTATCACCAGCAGCAAGGGAGTTTGAGAGCTTTTTTTAGTACAACAAATTAGAACATGAGCTGGCACAGGCTGCAGTGAAAGAAGCATTGATAGTACTCTAGATTCAGGCAGCTCTAGTGGACTGACAGCCGTGTTTGGTGGATGTGGCATTGGCTGATTTGTCTCAAGATTAGTTTGTTAGCCACACACAATACTTGGCTTGTTGGTCTTCCCGTGTGTCAAGGCCGCAAAGGCTTTAGTCTCAGTTTGCAAAACTCCAAGTGAGTAAAGGCTTATGTGCTTGTATAGTGTATTAGTATATTAACACATAAGAGCACAGAAATTATGAGAAACCTCTCACCTTCTCGTATTTTCTTGTAATTATTGAAACATTCCTAGGGATTTCTTTTATAAACAATGGGCCTTGTACATGCTTTATATTTTTCAGGGGTTTTTAGAAAAGGTTAATGCATATTCCATTTCCCTGTAGAATACAATAATTTTGTCAGCAGTAAATTTTGGAAATCTTTGCATGGATTTATTCTCATAGCAAAATTATCCTGTATTCCTATTTAAAACTCTGTGCAATGTACCAGCTTACTGAAGGCTTGAAATTGATTGCTTTGAACTACATCCTGTGGAGGATAGTCTGCAGCTATCCAGCCTAGTTGATTTTAATCCTACTCAACACTATTACTCAGTAATTACAAATTAAGCAGGTCTAAAACTGAATGGTTCTATCACCTTCCAAAGACCCACACTGATGCCTCCCAAGAGAATATTATTCCCCAAGTACTGTTTGTAAGCTCTCTTATTATTCTGTTAGAGGAAACCAAGGCTGTTTTGTAGACTATGAGAAATCTTTCTAACTGTTTAGCTTTACAGTGTTGTGAAGAACAGCATGGGTCATGCGCAAATCACAGCCTTGAGATTAGATTCTTACCATCGCAGCAAGCAATGGGTTCGATCCTAGAGCAACTTTTCTTTCTTTCACAGCTGTTTTTCTTTACAGTTATATCAGCTATACAGTTATCGCTCTCTGTATTCAAACAAGTGTACTGCAACAAAAACCCACAAAAAAAAAACCAGCAAAACAAAACCAGAAAATTAAGAAACAGAATGACCAGCTTCAGTGAGAAAATAACATGGAACAATATGAGCTCTCTTTGAAAATAGTGACTTATTCCAGCTAAAAATGTGTAGGTGTGTACACTTCAGTTGAGGATACATTTTGTTCAGAACAAGGCTCAGTTTTGAAGTCTTTGTGTATGGACTCAGCTAAAGGAACATAGAAAGTAAAGGACAAAGGTTCTGAGTATTACACAGAAAGTATCTGAAAGTTTTATGTTAGTGTTAATATTCTCCTCTCAATTAGGCAGATAAATTGCTGGAACACCCACTATCAGAGACTGATATATTTTTAAAATCCTCAATTTTACACTCTTTACTCAGTTGCAATTTTTCCAGATGTCTGCCCGAGGGCTTAAGAATTCTCTACTCCCTGCTATCCATTTTGCAACTCTTCTTTATATGTTTAATAGAGTTTTGTACTCCTTTGACATCAGTTCGTTCCTGAAAAGCATAAGCATCTGACACAGAATTTTAGTGAGGTACTCCAGGAAATCCCCTCGGCACAAAAGGGATATAATACCTCTTATTTCCAAATCTTCTCATGCATAACCAGGGTTAGCGTACACTTCCTTAGAGTATATTTGTCTTCAGTAAGGCAAGAAAGGAAAAGACTCCAGTGAATTTATTTAATAATTGATAGTGGAAATAGACTCTAATGAAATTTCCATCATCCAGAAACATGAACTCTACTTCATATATACTGTAATTCATTTGTTGGCTAATAGCTGACTTGGCAGCTTCCTTGAATTCCCTACTTGGATACAAACAGCCAGTCCACTCCTCCTATGATAAAGCTCTTCAAATCTCAAGGGAACCAGAGAACTGTTAGGGCTGTATCCATAGAGGCTGTGCACCTCCACAGAGACACAAATCTGCAAGGGAAGCCACATTACAGAGATGAAACCGAATGTTTCAAAGCGTATTTATCTTTTTCTTTGTAAATCCTTTATGGATTGGAGCCAACAGAGGATCCTCCAGAAAAACACTGAACCCAGTCCATTTTCCAGTCCAGATTCCAAGTCCTTTTATCCCCTATTTTTACACATGCAAGATTTGTGGGCTGGAAAGTGGATATATTTAGACAGAAACTCCCAACATATGATGGCAAACTAATTTCTCCATAGTACCCATTCTTTATCTTCTTGTATCAGGTGGCAAGTCTGTAGCTGCTTTGACTTCTTAAGACACCAACAGGCACTGTGTACATATTAAATGCTGTATTTCCACAAAGCTTTAATGTTTATATAACTTCCTGAATAAAAATGCATGTATTGTGTATATGCCATGAGAAAGATGAAAAATATATGCTTCCAACTGTAAAGAGCCAAAATATTTGGAGACAGTGATACTACCTGATACTTAATGGCTGCCTAATGAAATATATTTTACAAGAAACACTGGTCTTAAACTTCTTATTTGACTATGTTTGAAATTTTAAGCCTTCCAATCTTTCCATGATTGAAAGAGATGAAAATCATACAAAAGACAATACTTTGCTAAAATAAAATTCTATTACCACTATTTTTTCTTTGAATCAAATATTTCTTATCCCAGCATTCCATTAGTGTCCCATCTTACTATAAACAGGGTAACTAAAATGTACAAAGTAGAAAAACAAACCTAATAATAATTTTCTAATAGTTTTAATAATAGTTTTCTAATAAAGTATTTTTCATCTAATGTCATCTTCTTACTACTTACACAGATTTCCTCTTTGACTTCAGTAGGACTAAACTTTTGTGGGTGTCTCTAGAACCAGGTCCTTTAAAACGGTCACATCAAATGCCTTCAAAAGACAGTCTAACGATAAATTTGTATCAGCTTTGTCATACAAGAAGTAATTTTGTGAAGTTTAAAACATGCATCTGTGACTACAGATACACAATTTATGGTGCATATTTTATTCTCTGCTAGCATGTGTTCAATCCAAGCTTTAAACACCACCTTAGTCAGAGAGATTTCAGGGCTTAGTTTAATTTTCCATGACAGCTAAGCTGTTCCATGGCTGACTACACAAGGTTGCTATTAAAATACTTCTTCACCTGTTACACTCAGTAATCAATAGTCTGCTCTAATATTTATACTGTCAAATACCTCAGCTCATTATTGTAGCTTTTATATTACCTGTATGTCAACAACATGTACATGTGCATGTGCAAACTCAAAAAATGATACTTTTTGTAATCTCCAATCATTCAGTCTTTTTAAAAAATGCTTTGGAAGCACTTTTAAGAGCTCCTAAGATCAAAAGGCCCTGGGGAATATACAAAACTCTGAAACTATAAATAGGAACCCTAGAGGAGCATTCCGTGCAAAAAAATCCACTTTGCATCTACTGCAATAGATCAGGTTCATAGCAAGCACTTCTTGAGGGAAGCTTCTTCTTGAGGTCAGAAGCAAAGTGAGCAAATTGAAAATATGAGTATTATGAACACAAAAGAAAAGTAAAAATCTTAGTAATGCATTAAAGAAATAGAACCACCACCAAAACAAAAAGAATTTAATAACCTCCATCTATTCAAACAAATCTGTGTTGATCTGGTTGTCTTTCTTTTAAAGTCTTTAAGAAAAGCTTTAATTATTAAAAAATGGTACAGACTGAAAACAGAAATACCTCATTTTTTCTTGTATATACCAATTTTAAATAATTTCAAATAAAATGTGATAAGAACAATAGCTCTGATCTACAAGGAAAAAATTATTAAATCTATTAGCACTGACTGCACGAAGTAAAAGTGGGAGAGGACATGAAAAAGCAAGCACCCAGCTAATACTATTATGCTTTTTCTCAAAAGAAAAGAGAAACCTTGCCCTATAGAAATTTTTGTCTACTTCTCTTCAACGTTTTAGTATCATAGATATCCAGATTATTACCAACTTTTGTCATATATGCAACAGCTCTGGAACGCTTTAATAGTCTTTAAAAGATGTATAATTTAGATATGATACTGTAAAGATGCACACAAAGCAAACATGGATGAGCTAGACATTATGAAGGTGGAATGCAAGACTCAGCCAAGTATGATAGCATAAAGATCAGGAAAATTAACTGAAGGTTGAGCAAACAGAGCGTTTGAATGACAGAGGAGACAGCAGCCTTCAATATACAAGTGGATTTGCAAGTGACAGACACCTAGCCGCAGATACAACCGATATCTTACGAACTGACAGTATGATCCAGGTGAAATTTTCCGCACTTCAATGGAGCATTTAATTCAGTCAATGCTTGCAGCAAAACAGCAAAAGAAAATCAGAAGAGAAATAAAATACAGGAAACTTAAGCACAAATAGAAGTGACAACAAACTTATTTTCAGTGAATATTTTAGAATTATTCTGTAGCCAATGGCAAATCAAGTTCAGAATGCGCAGCATGAACATTTTATTTTGACACTAGGCAAATACATTTTGGAGTCACTGAACCTTCACTAAGTAAGAGACAAGAGGACTTCAGGCACAGACCAAGTTCTGTCCCTTATTGTCACTACTAAGTGGAAATCTTTATTTAATCAGGAGCTCCACTAATACAAGCCAGACTACCTCCATTGATAATAATGGCATTATAATGATTTACTTCTCAAGAGATTGATGCATTGAATATTTGAAAATACTAGAAAAATAATCTGTTTTCCTAGAAATAAGCATGACTGGGTAGTTCCAGCACTTCCAGATCCCACATGTGAAACTATCTACATGTCTGCAGATGCTCTGAGATTCTCTGTGCCGTGTAACAGGAGTGAGGAATTAAACAGGAAGAACACAAAGGCTGTGGTTACATACCTCTGGTTGGTGCATATCCACTTTTAGGACTATATTTCTTTCTCTCTTCAAGTCATAACTACATCAGCTGACAAGCCAGCTATCTGTCAAGAATACATACAGCGAGTGGTGAACACTGTGACACGCTCTTATGGAAATAGGAGTGTTTCTGAACAGTCTGCAAGGCGCACTCATTGTGGATTTTGCCAACCAGGGCTTTCCACTTGGCATTGACCACCTTTGTGTAGCTGGATTTTGTCTCATAGCATGACAGCCAAGCTCTGAGTGTTACTGAGCATAAGGGAACCATTGCAAATACTTTCAATTTGTTGGTAAAGTCACAGAAGTTCATACACTTCTGAAATACTTAGGCACAGGACAGGATCTGCAGACTCAGAAACAAGGCAGAACCTGCAATAGAACTGGAATGGACCGAATGTTCAGCAGCTGATGAAACCAGACACAGTCTTTTGGCCGAACGTATAGCTAAGCAGAATATGTTTAGTAGCAATATACAGTAGCAGCTAAAAGGCCAGAGAGGATGAATAGGAAACAATTCCCTCCCTAAAAAGAAGGAAAAGAGAGTAGATACATTTTTCTCAAATAAAAAGAAACAGAACAAACCTAGGCTTAACTCACAGCTCCCAATGATGATACCATGATGAAGAAAAAGGCAGAGCCGGGAACCCATTCAGGAGCTCTCTGGTTGCATTTCATTCAGGAAAGGTGATGCTAAAAATAAAGTATCAGATCAATATAGATGTATCTTTATATCCAAGAAAGTGTGAATCACATTCAGATGCTTGAACGGGCTGGTAGAAATTGGAGTTAACACTTTCCAAACTAAGTGTTCGGAGCTAAATGAAAGTCTAAAAATGACAATAGAATCTACAGCGATTTGGGGTTATCCAGGGCAGGAATTTCAGCTAAGAATGCAAGTTAAAGCAGCATGAAGATGAAGCAGTTAATGCTTGTAGAAAACTTAAAAGAAATAATAAACAATCTACTGTTTTATGTGGTTTTTATAGAAGGTGC
This sequence comes from Mohoua ochrocephala, assembly GCA_013398855.1. Taxonomy (NCBI): domain Eukaryota; kingdom Metazoa; phylum Chordata; class Aves; order Passeriformes; family Acanthizidae; genus Mohoua; species Mohoua ochrocephala. The sequence goes on along the minus strand of VZTA01023999.1, from coordinate 19,116 downwards.
AACAATGGATATTTAATCTCACTATAACATCATTTAAATCAAATTGTCAAAAATATATTCTTTTATACTTAGCAAAATTTTTTTTAAAAATTTACGTAGATAAAAAACTACTAATAGTTTAAGTGATATGCAACAATTTTTACTATATAGCATTTATTCAAGCTACATTCCTAATCCTAATCCTAATCCTGTGTTTATATCCTGAGCAAGGATAATTTCCTGGTCTGGGACTATGTTGAATAAACACTAATTTCACCACCAAAACCAAGAACTTCCTAGCACTTCTTACAGAGAACTGCGCTAGAACAAACATGGATAGCCCTTTGTAAATACTATTTTTAACATCTGGTTTGTTAGCAATGTGACTCTTAATATAGGTTTACACTCAAAGTAGTTTGTTAGTTTAGCCCCTAACACTCAATCATCTTTTGAATACATATTCATAACTGATCATATCTGCACTTAGAAATCTCCAATTTTCACTAAAATACAGTTACATGTGGTTTGTAACAGAGCAAGGGAAATGTTTCTTTATAAATTTCAAGGCTTATTTTAATGGCTTTTTCCATAGTATGTAAGGCACTTTTAGTAGCAGTAGTTCCATGGGGAAACACCAGCACAATATGTATCAGTTCCTATAGTCCTGGACTCTCGTTTGTGTTGTATAAAACGCTTGGGCACCTGTTATGCATAAGGTGCAAATTTCTCCCATTTAACATTCAGTAATCTTTCAGTATTTTCCTTCATAATTTCAGAGGGAATAATGCAACCTGAACCAGCACTCGCACCTCGGTCTTCCCAGCCACACACAGTAAAGCAGAAGGTTAAAACAATCCCCTTACAATAACAGTTTTCCCAATACTGGGTAAAAATCATGGTTGTAGGACAGTGCTAGACAGTAAGAAGTGAACTATTTTAGGTTTCCTGTAAGAGTTAGTATTTATGCTTTATGAGTAAGTCAAAATAAGTAAGTGAAATAATATTATTTACCCATACTTTATAACAAAATACAGACTCACTCCTGTTATCGCAGTACTTGAGTTATGCATCCAATATGTGTCCATGGCACAGCATTTCATCAGAAGTGGGAAAAGCGTTTGCAGTGAGCTAAAACAGGGCTCGGATTTGTAGGATAAGAAATATCACTGAAAAAAAAATTACTGTGTATTAATATCTGCATCTGGAAAGATAGGTACTTTACTATATATTTCAGAAAGAACAAAGATTTAATAGCTAACCTCCAACAAGAAGTAGGCAACATTTGATTAAAACACTATCTCTGCATGCAGCCTAATGGTAATAAAAGATGAATTTTAATTTTAAATTTTACACTTTACGTAAATTGTATTTAACATTAGTTATGCTTGTAAAAAAAATTGTTATGTGAATTATGAATTGTAACAAGAAAGTATGGAGTCAAAATTAGAAAGCATGTCGTGGAAATCTCAAAGTTCCTCACTAAAAACAACTCAATGAGAAATATTTTTATTATTGCTCTAACCAGGTTTTGTGGCATTTCAAAATAACATCTTTTATATGGAAGCTAAATAAAAAGGTGTTTTTAATGTTAAAATGCAAAGTGCAAAATTCCAGTCTTATATCTAAAAGGAATTTTAAAGGTATATTTGAAGTTCACAGAATGGAAACTATGACAGAATAAAACCAAAACTAACATTTTTTGCAATTTGAAAATTATTTTTAAAGTCATTTGTCAGTTTATTCCCCTTATCCATTTAAATAGTATGGCAGAGGGAATATATTTATCATACAATGTGATTCAGAAAAGATTGCTACTTGCACAGAAGTGATATCTGGATGAGTAGCTAAGCACCTGAAATAGTGCTCTGTTTATTATTTATTTATTATAATCCTTCAAGGATGATAATAATCATTCTTCAAAGAGAGTGATTAAGCAGAAGTGCCATTCAAACATACATGGAATCATAAGAGTAGGCTTTCTATTATATATTGCTATTATAATAAGCAACCTTGCTTTATTCTCAACTAACATTTGGAAAATTTTTGTTTTCTACAAATAATTGCGTTAATATTAGCCAGTACTGATATTTGGTTTCAGATAAGAACACAATATTATTCATTGTTCATTAATCTTTATTTGCTGTTTGTAATTCATTATTTCCTAAAGCTAATGATTAGTTTCATTTAAGCAGGACGGGAAGAAAGTAATACTATACAACATCATTCACTCATGAGAAATAAGAATTATTCATTAGATTAAACGAGCAGTTCATCATCTATTAATTTAGAGATAATCTACCCGACAACATTAAAGAGTTAAACATGCGTCTTCCAAAATATAAAACTGAAATAGAAGTAAAATCAGAAGTTCACACACTGAAAAAAAAAGGAAAATTATTTTTCTTCCTAGATCTGCTGTGATATCAACTGAGATGACAAGCTGAGAAACAAGTTTCTATTCCAATTCCAAAATCTAGATAGTAGAAGCATAAAGAGAAAGTGGTTTTTAAAAAAAAAAAATTTTTTGAGGTAGAAATAAAAGTAGGTAAAGTTCCATAACTTTTCAAATTTGTTTTGAATAAACATTCCACATGGGTTAAAAAAAAAAAAAGTTAAAAAAGGAAAAAAAAAAGGCTGGTTATTTAATTTGATGGCTTCATTTCCAGATATTGGTCAAAAACTTGCATTTAAGTGTTTTAAATAGTTCTATTTTTAAATGCTTTACCCATTCAAAAATCCTTTTATAGTTTATGTACACGTTTGTCTATACCAAGTCCTTTTCAGCAAACCAAAATGTAAGCCAGAACAAAGAAACACAAAAAATAAATTGTCCGCTCAGAACTTCTCTGACCCCTGCTACTCCCTCCACTGTTACTAAATATTTTTACCTTAATTTCCCTGATATTCATGAGTCACTCAGCCAGTGCTGACTGGCTTCCATGGGTCTTTTGCTTATGAATTAATAGCAAAGAGACCCCCTGTGTGGAGCCATGACTGACTGTACATAAGAGTTCCATAAGCAGAGATAAATTAGACAACGACATTGCTTTGTTTTTGTCATGCTCCATCTGTTCAGGTCTGTTTATTTAGCCGAAAGCAAAAGGCAATTTCCACCAGCAAAAATGCTGTAACTTTGAGAAACAAATCGGAAGCCCGCAGTGGTAGGTAAAAGCAGAACATTCAACTGGCTCTGCAGGACACTTGCCCAGACACCATATTCATCAGCTCTTAAGCTTCTGCTGTACAAACACAATCTCCCATTGTTGAACTTTAATATGTTTTTTCTATGAGCTTTAGATCCTTAGCAAAAACTCTTTTCTTCAGCATTTCAGCATGACTGGAGAGAGTTTTACACTGCAGCACATCTTTTCTTTCACATATATTTCCCCACTGGAGCAAGGATCTTCCTGAATTCTAATGAGAACTACATTTCAGAGTTTATCCATGTTATTTTCCTTTATTTGGGATAACTCTGGACAACAAAAAGTCTTCTTAGTGGTTCCCATGACAACAACCTTTCAGTTACTAATCCTGAACATATGCCTGGAGTAAAAGAATATTTCAGGGAGGTGTGCCACTACTTACAGGAAGTCAAGTTAACCTTAGGGATGGCTTAAAAAGCCCCTCCAATCAGTGGAATGTCCCTAAGCCTGAGGGAAATTCAAGCAATTACTGCAAACACTTCTCCCATTGAGTCTAGTTGAGAGATTATTTCAAAACTATTTTCTACATGCAAGAAATTGATGTTGGTTCAGTTGACTCCCTGAATGAAGAGAGCGGAGAATAAAGCGCTAGGAATTTTTGCAAAGAGGCTGGCCAAAAAAACGTATTTCAGGAATGACTAATACAATTTTTGTTACAGAAGCTTCACCTAAAGATACAAGCAAATCATGGTTTGTACAAAAAGGAAATGCCATGTATTAGAACAACTACTGTAGCTGGAAAAAAAAGAGAAAAATCTTTTGTGAACAAAATCTTTCAGAAGATGAAACTGATTCTGTTCTAAATATGCAACAGGTCCTGACCCTGTGATTCACTGGTCCATAAACCTATGACTCTGCAGTCCATATGCCTTAAAAAAAATGTTTCATAAAGTTACTCCTTTCTCATTATCAATATTTCAGCTGCACATGGACTGCAAGGCTGAACTAGGAGTTTATTAAAATACAACTTGTTAAGCTTGAAATAAAATATCCTGGGTTTTAGCCAAGAATTTTAGCAGACCGGTAACATCAGTGATTCAGGCAACTAACACCGATCAACCAGTTACATAAGCTTATCTTTATCTAGAGGATTTGATGATTTAATGTGTGGGAGAAAGGTGACCTGAAGCTGAGTTTTCAAAAAAACTCAGTACTCTTAAGAGAACATTTTATTCAAATTTTAAATGTGTATCAAGGGAATATAAATACAGTTATTCTCTGATTATTTTCTAATTAATGATCAGCACTTGTAATTCATAGTAATATTCTTGTCAATAAAAAGGTTTAGCATCTCAGACTTGGCTCTGAAGCAGTGCAAACTCTGAAATGTTATTGAATTAAATGATTTTCCTGGATTTCTCATGATCATCCAAACTTCCTTTCCGATGAAATACCTGAATACACAGCACATTCCTGCAATCAGCATTGCATTAAATCTTTCGAATAATGGACACAAAGGAATTGCACATAGAAAAGTTTGGCCAAGAACACCGTTAATTCTGTTAATTAATTTATGCTTTTTGTATTCTTTTTTTCTTAATTTAAGAGGGAGCAGGCATAAAGCATAATATTCTCAGTCTATATTTTTTGTTGCAGAAATAAAACTGCAACACACTTTCATTAAAAAGGTCTGGAACCCCATTTGCAAAGGTGAACACGAGCAATAGTAGAAAGTAGCAATGATGATGCAAGGGACCCTTCCAAATCTTAAATGTATTTATCCTAATTTAAACATCTTAATTACATAGAACTATCTCTATTTCTTTCAAAATAGGAAACAATGTGTAGTTATCAATATTAGTGTATATACACATAAAACTTGAAATACTTTATCTTGTTGCTTTAGTTTTCACATTGGTTAAAGAAAATGGAAGTTTCTTTTATTGTCTGTGAATGTGGGGTATATTCCCCCTTTAAGTATAAAGAGCTGGTGCCAGTGGTGCAGAGTCAACAGAGAGGCCTGGTAAGTTATACAAGCCTATTGCAGAATATTATCACATTGAATTTCTATTATGCCTATGGACTAAATCTGTTCTGACATTTGTATTTAATCATCTCCAGCTCCAGACAGGATAGGTGCTATGGATTATCGTTATGACTTAGACTAATGACAAAAGGTCTCTGTTAGCATTCAAAGCCAGCACATGCACTCTCATATCTGTATCAGTTGCTTTTGCCTAACTTTCAACACAAACCCACCTTTAGTTAAACTCTGACAAGGTACGTGATATAACCCCAGTTGAATGGATCCCTTATCTACAAAGCAGCCATGGATTTAATAATTAGAAACATTTTTTATTTTTATATGAGCTCTTTGAAGCTAATTTATGTACATGAAAAATTTGCAAACTTTTTTCTGTCTAATGTCAATTCCAAAGTTTGAAAAACAGAGGTCTATAGAGTTGAGTAGGATTGAAAAGAATGGTTGACCCTCTGCTTCCCAGGCTCATAAGACTCTTTTTTCTTTTTTCAATGTATCCTGACTGTAAATTATGTGGCTATGTCTTCCTAAATCCACAGAAGTATAAAGTAATAGCCAAGAGAGTAAACTACTCCCAATTACTTCAGCAACTACTGACACAGAAGCCAGAGATAATTTAAATGTCATCATTCATCTAAGAACATATTGCAAAAAAGAGAAAATATGACGTAACGACTAAGGCATGGACTCAGACCAGCAAGGAATCTGAGACATTTATTCAAAGAAACGAGCATTCAAAGACCCAGTATTTCCTTATATGGTATTTCCCACCAAGCGACCTATCACACATTGCCATGTCAGTAACACACTTCCTCAATGTCCCTATATGGGGGTGACCACGCGCTGCCGCCCGTCCGCAGCTTCGGCGGGCTCCTCTCCGCAGGGCTCTGCCCGGTGGCATCTCCTCCCCCCAAGGTCAGGCAGAGACAAGCGTCTCTCTTCTGCAGGCATGTCTCACAGCCTGTAGCTCAATTCCATCCTATCTCTTGCCACAAAAATATTGCAGAGAACTAACAAAAGCTAAAGATCATCCTAGATTAAAACACAGAGATCACCAGATTCGTCGGCCTTAATATTGATTAATCGTATTCCGTCACAATGAACTAACTCAGATGAGCTATGATTGAAAAATACATCCAATGCTGACTATTAACACAAAAAATACAATAAGTCTATTGTGAGCATTAATTTTGAGCAGCTTTTTAATATCATCTAATTTTTCACACATGTGGTAAAGTGGCATAATGGGTTTGTTTTCCCGAAAGACAAAGCAGGTTGCCAGATTTGGGGCAGTAGAGCTGAATAGAAATTAACTTATCGAATCTGGTATTTATTGCTGCAATTGCCTTTGGTGGAGTAGGTTTTTCATATTCCAGAATAAAATTTTGAAGAATTTTCAGTATATTCAATCGGGCAAGAGTGCCAAAATGGCTTTGCATTCAAGTTACCATAAAGTGCATATAGAGGCAAGATTTGTCAAAACATTTTGAAATCTCTGATGATGTCTTTAATGCATGTCAGAGAGGTATTGGACTATGACAAATAAAGTTAAAAAACATGAGCTGTGCTTGCTGTGCTAAAACACTGCATACATATCTAAATAGATCTTTGTATTAAGCTGATTCTCTGCAAGACTGTCACAACCAAATATAATGTAAATAGCAATTATAAAAATATCTTCAAAATTAAATCAGAACGCTGGGATTTAAAAGTATCTTCTCTTTCTCTTCAGTTTAAGAAGACTAAAGTGAATTAAAATTATAGTTTATAGAGGTAACTTGGAAACTGAGGGCATCATCTTTGTTATTTGACATTTCCCTACTCATAGTGTTGTCTTTTTAAGGTGACAAGATGCAGTAACAGTGTCCGAATGACTTGTCTTTTACATCTAGTCTTGAGACACAATTACAAATAGTATTCTATGACTATTTTTAGAATGTGCATTTGTCATGTTTGACTAATCCTTTTCATTCTCTTTTTTGGTCAGAAAGGTCAGTACTGTGTAATGGTGTCTTTTTCTACCACCAAGATAGAATGCAGCTGGAAGAGATATAGCGCTTTTTTTTTTTTCTGGGACTATAAAAGTGTGGGCAATTGCAAATTATTTCTTTCTATAATGAAGAATTTAGACTGTTTACTGCATACAAACAGTGAATCAAGAATATTAATACATCACATAGCAGGAAAAAAGTCTATATTTTATATAATACTTGCAAAAAAATTAAAAGTCTATATGGGATCAGAGTCCTTTAGGATATAATTCTATTTTTTCAATGGAAAAAGTAGAAAAAGAAAAGTTAACTTAAGACTGACTTGCATATGAAGACTAATGGTCAGAGTAGGAATACATTTATAAACAGACATAAAAATAATCTTGAGCCAAGAACATACTGAGGTTACATTCCTAAAGAGACCCTCCAGGAGAAATTGTACCTCTGATATCTTAGTGTCAGTCCCCAGAACCCAAAGGGTCTGCTTGCTTTGCCCCAATATGATAAAAACATGGTATAAACTATTATATTCCTAAAGACTATGACTCTTGCTATGCATATACTGAGATGGACCGAACTGTGGACTGTTGTTTTATTACTATTTCAGACTATTTCCCTCATGTTCTCTATTTCTGCATCTCTCTTGTATGTATCCTGGTGAAGTATTACATCATGAGTTCTTGAGGGCAGTCCTCAGCCACAAAATGAATTTTTAAGCTCTTGTAGCTGGCAGGAAATAAATCAGATTAGCAAGGAAGCTATAGCTTTCCTCTTGTACAAGAAATTTTTTGAGTATCATAAAAGCCAGGTGAGTACTCAACCTACGTGAATTCAAAATAAAACACATGAATCCACCATTCCAAGAGCAAATGTAACTGATTGCACATTTGACTTTGAACACACAGCTGGTTTTCCGTACTACTTTGTGCATGGGGGCTTCATATACTAATTAGCTCTGTGTTACCAATTACAGATACGATCAGCTGATTCCAGATGAGAAACTATGTTTTGAAGTTTAAAGCAGAAATTTAATTCCGAATGTATGTTTTTGTGCTGGGATATTGCTGATGCATATACACGGCACCGAATTTCTGTAGTAAGTCTGGATTTCTGACTTGTAGTTCATTTTTAATCACTTCACTGAAGCTGGATTTCATGGATAACAGACACAAGACTTTCTTTTGAACTCAGATACTTCCTAATAATTGTTTTTATGAAAATTTATTATTGAAGAAAACCTTAATTCAAAATTTCATTTCATTCTACTTTTTATTTAATTTTACTCACATTTCATTATATTTTACATTACGAAACCACCAGATATTTGTTTTTACATACTCATAAATTTTTCAAAGACTACCAGAACGCATTTAGTACTGGGTCTTTTTTAATTCTCCCACTTTAGCCAAAAAGAAGAGAATGTCATGAGAAACCAAGATGAAATTTTAAAAAATATTTTAAAAGCCTAGCAGTATTGCAAAGAAAAATCTGGTCCCACTGATAGAAGCATCAGAATGTCTCCTTACCCAAATGAAGCCAGAATTTTGTATTTTCTATCCTGCATAGTCTATTTTTGACCTTATTGGTCAAATACATAGAAAGCATAACTGGTTCTCTATTAATGTCTTCTCAAGGTGTAAATGGGAATACAACAGATAGTAGAAATAGATTTTATAAACTCCAGAAAAGTTAGACACTTGATTCCTTAACGAACAAGACCTACTGAACCTTTCTGGGATAAATATTTCCTTAGCAATTTGGATTGGTTTTAAATAAAGTCAAAATTATGTAAAGTTTGGTTAGAATTATTTGCTCAAGCTTGGCTGCAGCATTGCTGGAGAATCTGTAACTAAAACAAAGAAGTATCCTGTTAAGTCCTTGATATGTCCTTTAGGAATCTTGGGGAAAACCTTAATGCAAATTTCATTTTAAAAATAAGATTGTTTAGGGAAGTGTGTAAGTGAATATTCCTATTATCACTTAGAAGAGTAGTCAGACCTACCTCTATTGATCTTCAGGAAACGGACATTTTTGATTAAGATATTACTGTCTCTTAGAGAAGCTGGGGTCTGGATCCTGCCACAAAATATGTTTTATTTTAGTTCAATTGTTTAAATAGTGCTTTCGTATATATTATTAATTTGCCATGGAACTTTCATGATTGGACAGAAATTTCTTTGAAAACAAATCTGCATGCGATTAGATCATGAAAAAGTTTAATCACCTGTAAGTGTTTTCAATTCAAACTGTGCTAGAATCTGGCCATAATTGTTACACGATTCTCCTTAAGGTATAATTGGAACTCTGTACTGAAGCTGACTGAAACCATTTGAGAACTACAGTAAATTATTAACAAAGCAAGGAGCTGCCAAAGAACACATAAACCAGGTTGGCCATAGAGGCAAATCCTTGGGCTTTGAAGATGGCCATGCTTGTCAGTTGAGTCCCACGAGTCATGTATTTTTAATGGAAATGCAAAATTCTTTTGTGTACAGGGTCAGGAAAGTGTAGCGTCTGCCTATCTTATTTTCAAGTAACATCTTTTCTAATAAAAGGTATTTTGCTTTGAGAAGAGAAGCATTTTCAGAAGACAGAGCAAATCTTTTTAGTAGGCAAGTCTGTATTTTCTGTTTCCTCACCTTTTTTTATGGGTAAATACATATGAGCAACTGTAGCTGCTCTGTGTATTGCAAATATAGTTTTATTCTTATAAAATATCCAATCACAACAAAATTCAGATTTATAATTTACTTTTGAGCCTTTGAAAGATAACAAGAGTTTACTTGTAATTTGTAATTAATTAAATAATCTTATAATTTGTGTTGTCTAAATTTATAAACTCTGGATCCAGAACCTGGCTCGGGACTATCTTCAGCTTCTTCTCTGTCAAATTACAGTCAAAATGCTGGATCAAAGAGCAATGATTTATGATAGGTGATTTTACCCAGAAAAATTTGCAATACTTTTAATCCAAATGTATTCTGTATTGACTCACTGTTAAAAGTTTTAAAGATTGTCACAAAATTGTAACCATGTGATAAAGCTACTGATAGGAAAGAGAAAATTTGTATTCAAGTCTCTCCATAGAGCTTTGTATCTCTTCCTTCTAAAGTTTTAAACAGTTATGGAGATATGACACATTTACAGCAAACAAGCTTGGCACATAGGTCAAGTCAGCCCTAGAGGCAAGTCTATGTTGCTGCTTATGATGTAATAAATCTATGAAAGCAAATATGTTTGGAGTCTTTTTGATGATTAATGCTTCTTGCCCTTCTCAATTAGAACAGTGCTGCGTAGCTGAAGGAGAGTGGTATTCATCTACTGTAAAGAATATGCAAAAAAGTATACACCCAAGCAGGCACACACCATTTGGGGAGAAGCAGCAAAATAGGCACTTAAGGAAGATGCCTTCTTCCTAAATTCAAGAAGTGTATGGAATATAAGATGAGGAGTGCATTCCTTTTAGGTCTACTTACAAGCAAAGTAAGCTTTTCCATAACTGCAACTTTGTTGTTTAATGAGCAGAATAGGGAGACCAAGGACCTGAAGTTCTTTTATGAAGGCATGTCCAGTAAAATACTATATATAGGTCTGATTATTGAGGAGTAAAGGTCAGGCTTTGCACTACCTTCTGGCTTTCCTCCCAAAGCTAAAAATATAACCAACCCCAAGTGACAGAATAGATTTTCAATTATGATACTCATTTATGTCTTCTGAGCCTGTGATATTTTCTTCAAATCCATAAATCTTTATTTAATATCCTAACAGTAGAGAAAAAAAGGTGTGTTTACTGGAAAATAGTTGTGTTCAAATGTTTAGCGAAAAGTGGCAATCAGATACATTCAAACTAGCATCAAGATAACACACATTCAGGAGCATGAGTCTATTCCTCTGCAGAATGACCTTCCTAGCTTCACTTAATTTTACAGGTAATTTAGGATACGACAGAATGACTCTAATGACACATAGGTACTGTTACAGCTCTTGACAAGTTTTCAGTAGAGGACACAGCTAACGGTTAATGACTGTCTATCCCTTGCCCACTAGCAAGTTCTGCCAGCAAATATTCTTAATGCATAATGCAAAATTCTACAGAAACATAGTTTTTTCAAATTTGGCAGTACTATTTGTGAAGGATTTGTTGATAATTTTGCAATAATTTGCAGAAGTTCTCAAGTACTGTATTCTCCACTCGCTCAAAGATTATTTTATAAAATTATCTCCATATTCCATAGCTATGGTTATGTGACTAAGAAACTATTTTTTAACTAAAAAAGGCACTTCAAAAATTGTGAAGATGTGACTAGCAATTCAAAATATACTCTTCTGAGGAAAAATAGATCTAAAAAATATAAAATAATTTTACGTATTTCAAAATTTCTAACCATATCCATTTTAGTGATCCCACAGATCAGAACCTTCGTACAATATTATCTTACCGTTCCACAGATGCAGAGTTCACTCTGGACTTCAAGAAAAAAATGTGCAATTCCTTGCCGTGCATCAGAGGAGCTAATTGATAACTCTTCTGTGTCAGGAGCAGCTCACACCTATTTATTCCCTCCTAAATGGTGCCATGGTTTAAGCTGCTCTTGTGCCTTTATTTGTGTAAAGGGAATCTTTGGACTTAGAGAGGCTGCCCTTCTATTCATATATAACCTGAAGCTTCTAAATAACAGCAGATTTTCCATGGTACTCCCAAAGATGGTAGACATGGAAAGAACTTACTTCTCAATTTTTCAATTACTTTCATTTTTTTAGTCAAATTGTTGCATCAGGAAAGAATACTCCAATCTGAACAGTAATGACAGTGCGTAATGCAATGCAGGTATACTTAATCATCATTGAGACACTGATGAGGAGGTAGCCAGAAATAACCATCGACTTGCTATTAATACTATTGCAAAGGATAAAAATAATCCTTTGAGTTTATAAAAAGCATTTGAAGGGATGGGAAAGCTAACTGAAAAGCAGATTTTAGAAGGTATTTCAGTTGCAACAGGAATGTTAAACTTCCATGCCACCAGGGACAGGACTTGAGGAAATGGTAGGAAGCTGAGTCAGGAGAGGTTTAGGTTGGATATGAGGAAAAGGTTTCTCACCCAGAGGGTGGCTGGGCACTGCAACAGGCTCCCCAAGGAAGTGGATACAGGACCAACCCTGACAGAGTTCAAGAAGCATTTGGACAATGCTCTTGGGCACATGGTGTGACTCTTGGTTTGTCCTGCACAGGGCCAGGAGGTGAACTCAATGATCCTGATGGCTCCCTTCCAACTCAGTTTATTCTCTGATTCTGTGATTCTGTGACGTCTAACCTGCTTCTATTCTAGAGAATCACACCAAATAAACTGTTTACTAAACTTTCATAATTTCAAATTAAACAAAATTAGGGCTTTTGGATCAACTGCTTGAAAGGCTGTTTCAGAATTTGATTATTGCTATGATTATGTACATTTATTTAATTTTCAGATGAGGTGTGTACCTGAGCTGTTTATAACCATTCCTTTTGCTGCTGATGTTGACTTTGGCTCAAATATTTCTTATCTCATGACCATTGCGCTTCCATGTAGAACTTGTCTGCTTTCTTAACCTAAGGCTAAGGCTACATAACACCTCTTCTTAGCAAGATAAGCCTCTCATTCTCTTGCCTACATTTCTCTGCATCTATGCCGATTTCTTTATAATTTTCTTGAACTAGGATGTCCAGAATGGTATTTAACATTTCAGATCAAGTGTCAACAGTGCCTTGCAAGTGAAATACATTTTAGGATCTCATTTGTCTTTTGTTTCCTAGTTAGCTGCTAGATTTGAGTATCACCATCATTAGTTATGTTGGAATGTGTTATACATCCTGGACAACTTGAGCAAAACTACTTTATGGAACTAGAAATTCTTCCAAGGTTACAAAATCATTTCCAAACACCACTTATTCCATAGATTAGTATTGCACCAGTATACATTTGTGAATAGTTCTCTAGTGCCATTTAGACATCTACTTAACTGAGGTTTTGGTAATCATAGTACTCCTCTTTACGCTGTCATATCTACTTCATTGATCAATGCAGGAAGCTTCATAAATGTAGATAACATATTTTCCTGACATTTTGTAATTAGCATTGCAAGATGAGCTATCATAATTGCTTCCTTGACAGTAGTTTCTCATAACTTATAATGTCTTGATATATAATGCATATCCTGTAATGCATTTCAACTAATCTGAAACTATTACAGTCAATCATCTTGAAACATTGTCATAGTGTGAGTTACTTTTAAGTCTATAATAAGTGTTCTGTTTCAAAAATGTGTTGTATTACAGTAGGTAGCATTGTTTTACAACCAGGCCTGCACAAACCTTGTGGGTATAAATGAAAGCAATCATAGACTAATTCAAAATTTACGCTTTTCTGCTGTTAGTGGAACATGACTGATGTCAACAACTGTGTTACAAAATGAAATTTTCACATTTGCCTAGCAGGGCGTTGAGTTCTGACAACTGTTAATGTTATCATTTAAGGAATAATCCACACTGCCTTCACAAACAGAAGGTAATCACATTGTGGGAACAAATGATGCACAGCTGAGGCAAAACTTAAGCCAGACTTTTGGATATTGCCAAAGAAATGCTCAGTGCTGGCAAAAGAAATTGACCCTGTACAATCTATTTAATAAGGTAATTAGGACTAGCTGTTTCTGAAAATGTATCTGTAACCATAAACAGCTTGTCAGTGATACTGAGAAAAAGAGGCTTGCACTCAGTCTGCTTCAAGTGTTTATTCTTGACCCCAGGTTTCCCGCTTACACAATGGGATACATGTCTCTCTAGTGATCTGGAATAGGGAGGAGAATTGAGTTAATATTAGCCAGCCAAAACACAGTTTAATTTTAGTTCACTATGGTTTCACAGTCACATAATCATCTGTATTTGCATAAAGAAAGGACTTGAATGAAGTGGAAATGAGCAGCCCAAGACTGGCTAGGACAGCTTCTGTTTGCAGAAACTTTGGCTTATGTTGATATAAAACTTCTGCAAAATTTAACCTTTAGCTGCACTGCCCAAAACTTCATATAGGTAGTGACTGATATTTGAAATTGTTAACACTGTAAAGGTATATAAAAAAATATTTATGGAAAATCTTTTAATAAAGAAGATACTTCTAAAGATGAGAAATTATTACCGACTAGCAATTTCTAAACACATACTTATGTATAATAATTGTATGCATTTGTGAGTAAATCTGACCACTGGCTATTCCTATGCTTTGGCAGTATATATGAATAACAGCTTGTGGATACAGGCAACCTGAAGCTTTGGTCATCCTTCTTTCACTGTCACCAGTCTGCCTACTCTTGAATGTCTGCAATTTGTACTGGCTGACACTGGGTACTGGTTTCATTGATCTGTATCTAGAATCCTTCCTCCACTTTCAAATGTAGTAGAGATAAACAGAATGTCTAAGAGTGGCCCTGGTGTCTTGTAGCACAAAACTGAGCTGAAAACATTTTAAAGAAAGCAAAAATAACACTGGATTGAAAAAATGCAAATCTGGGCTAAGGTGTGGAGGCAATAGCATGAAATAAAAGTGTTAACCAGGGACCATAATTCCTGATTAAAAAAAATGTTTACAGTCTCCTTTTGTGTATGTCTGCACATCTGTCTTACCGACACCTCTCTCTCTCTTAGCCCTGCAGCATCAGCTTCATCAGTGGCTCCCTCAATCATCATTTTTTCTCTGAAAATTCCCACCAGCCTAGCACCTTGTCAGCTTTAGCTGGTGTGGCAATTGTAGCCATGGGGTTTCTCAATTTGCTTTACACAGTAGTTCTGAGCACTGAGATAAATCACGGTGATAAGATGCAGGCTGCTGCTCTTCAGTAGCATCTCATTGATGGAGCTGCTCCAGCATTAGAGCAAAGGTTAAACAGTTAGAAAAAAAATGTTAAAGAAATATGTTTCTCCCAGCTTTGTGATTGGCTTCTTTTTAGGTTTAGGCAGAAAAATAACTCATTTCCATTCCAGGCAAATTACTTTGCTTCATATTAGAACAACAACAACGTTACAACTACTTTCGATGACTTTATTCTTTCCTGCACAATATCTGCTGCGTTTATTTTGAAATGAAAATTAATATATTTATATTGGGTAGTTATTTTTCGTTATCCTTCATTTGACGAGAAAATAATTGCTCTTACCATGTTATTGTACAACACTGAAATAAAGTCCATTTACATTAATTTTCTTGTGGCAAGAATTTCATTCTTTTGTTCAGTATTGTGCTGGCTTTTGTAAACCTTCCCCCAAGCATATCTCTAATTGCTTTCAGTTGAAAATATTTTTAGTTTTATTTGAAGATGTTATAACGAATAGTCTGTATATAGAATTAAGTAATTTTTTGGTTAATAATACCTTTTTAGGATAGCTCTTTTAACACCAGTATATATTAAAAGAAGTCTAGCGCAAGTGTGGCATTTCATTTGTTAGCATGATTGAGTAGGTGTTTTTACTGAAGAAGTATACTAATCAGCAAGAAAATTTATAAATACATAGTTTGGTGTCTAATTTTCTTCAGCTTCTGTAGCAAAATAATTGAGGTTCAGACACCTAATTTCCATTTTAGTAATTTAATTCCTCCTCCAATATGCTTTTGGAGTTGTATTTAGATATCAGGGTAGGTGTGAAGGTTGACAGTACAGGTAGATGCAAAATGAGATTTTCTTCCATCATTCATCACCAATGGTTTCTGAGTAGATATATGGACAGCCTAAAAGGATTATAAATGCCGTTTAATTTACTAACTCTACTAGAATGGATTTTTAAAAATCTTATAGTGTTATTCTCCTTCTTCACAGGCTTTTAAAGATAATGAATATGTAAACTGAGTCAGATGTAGTCCATAAAAGTGCAAAGTATTATTTAGAAGCAGCAGCTACCAGATGCAAGCAGCTAATGATGATGGAATTAAAAATCTTTCTTGCTGAAAAAAAATAGCTGTCTGGCTAGACTTCATCCATGATCTGTATTTTAGGGACTAAAGGTGACTGCTTTGGTAAAAGCTATTTGTGTATTTTAACCATATTACAAAACAAATATGTTGCACGTACTTCTTACTTTCTCAAATATTGTAATCAAAACAAGGTAATGCAAAGATATAGTTACAGGAAACCATACATTGGAAGGCAATTCCTATATGCACAAAACTGAACAGAAAAGATTGTTACAAAAATGAATACAAAAATGATTGTATTGATAAGCCACATGAAGTCATTGTGTAATGCAACTCTTCCAGAGTTACTGCAAGTCTGAGCTGCTGCAGGTGTTGACAGAAAAACTAACAGTGGAACCTTTTCCACATAAAACTACATTTTTCTTTTATTCCTACTACACTAGGAGCTATTTAAATTTAGGCTCTAATTGAGGCAGTCAGTCAGGGCACTACCAGTCATGGGTCAAAAGCAATGTGGTCTCTTTCTTGATCTGTGGAAGCAAAAGCATTGGTACGGAGGTGGAACACACTACTGCATAGCTGTGTCTCATCCCAAAATACAGGAAAAGGTTTCAATCAAGATTAGTATCTGCCTAGAAAGTCAGTAGCAACAGCAAATAAATTTTAGACAGGTTTTCAAGCCGAGTTCTGCTGTGGCTTAAACGCGTAGAGTTCAAAGAAAGAAGCCAAATTGCACATTCCAGTTTACACTATAGTTACAGAGATGCTAAGTTGTGGTGAGCCTGCACCGTGTCCCACATTCCATGGGAAGGGCTGCTGTTGGCACCTCACTAGGCTGGCAGGCAACTCCTTTTAGCCATGCCAGTATCTTTTGAATATAAACTCATATTTCTGTTGCTAAGCACTCAGCATAGCTCATACTCATGTAAGTCATGACTGTTTGATTCTGACATTTTAAATAATCACCTGAGACATGAAGCAATGTCAAAATAATCCAACATAAGTATTTTGATAAGAAGAAGGTAGAGCACTTCTATATTTCTATGTAAAATGACTCAGCACAAAAAAAAAAAAATTGCTAGTTTATCAACAACCAGAGCAGTAGGCTTTTCTGTTATTGCATAAAACAGAAAGAGAGAATAATAACAAAGGAGCAGAATCCTAAAATTTAGTAAAATTACTGTTGGTAGTGGTGTCTGGAAGCACTGTCTCACAAACTATGTGTTGTGACTTTTCCCAAACCGTGCTTTCCCATCTGTGGGATGTTAAACGCAGTCAAGTTGTAAGCAGCTGGAACCAAAATACTTTCCTATCTACTGAACAGCTGGACAAAGTATTCTTGCTATCACAGTAACATAAAAAAACCCCTCAACCACTAGTATAAGCAGGAAAAATATTAATGTTTTCACAGTCTGAATTCCTTCCCACTTCAAAACAAGACTGTTAAATGGCAAAGGCAAAGAGCTGCTGAAGGGTTAAACAGAACTAAAGGATAGAAACATACAGTCACACATGTTTATGTGTATTCAGCTCAAACCATCTGCTGTTCATATGTGGAAGTTAGTAAATATGATATTGCATCATAGCAGAAGTTCTTGGGGGGAGGATAATGACTGTTCAAGATCAACCTGTTAG
>VZTA01023996.1:127655-146713 GCA_013398855.1 Mohoua ochrocephala | reverse complement strand
AAAAAGGTGAATCCTCAATTCCAGATGAAATGTCAAGTAGTCTTAACAGAAAGAGAGATTCCTGATTCCAGAAACTATTGATTATCTTTTCCTGGATGGATGCACTTTGCTCTTATGACAGGTTTCTAAACTGCAGAGAGACACAGTGGTTGATGTCATGCTTCACGCTGGACCAGTGAGTAATCTGTTACATTCGGTACACCCAGGAAAAAAGATATTTTTAAAACCCAGATTAAGATCTTTATAGTGAATGCAAACAATTGGTACAACTGAGAAGATATGTTGTAGTAAATGCAGCTACATGCCTTATTTTGCAGGAAAGCAGACAAACCCCACATCACTGAGGCACGAAAGGAGACGTGTCCTACCTAACCGTACTTAGGCGAAATAGTTAATCAAAGGTGTTCTATTAAGACTTACTTTCCCCAGGGAATCAAAGACCTCTCCTTAACCAAGAGGATAATTTAAGCAGTTTTGAGGCCTTTGATCAAAGAAGACTACATCTCTTTTTTCTGCTCACAGAGCAGTCTCTTTTAAACCTAACAGGCTTGCTGATTTTACGCAAACAAGAGACTGTTCTATGCTAGTGATGGGATCAGCAATAATAAAGAAAAGCCGGAGCTGCTTGGTCCTCATCTCCATGGGATTTGACAAACCCAGAAACTGCACACTGATGCTGAACGAGCACCATTCTGTACAGTTTACAGAGTGAAAGTATCTCCAAAATGTCATTCCCACATTCTCTGGCTGCCTTCCCATGACAGACGACAAACTACCACGGCACCTTTCCCTACATTCCTAGCTTCCATCTTAACTAGAAAATTATTATTTACTTGCTTGCAATATTAAATGGTCCAGAGAAGTGACTGTAGTGGAGACAGGTGCCTGTTATCCATCAAGGAAAGATTACCAGCAGAGATGCCATCAATGCCACTTCTCTTCAGTGTTATGGCCTTGTTCTGGAGTCCCTTTTGTTTCATATTAATTACATCTTGATTTCTTTGCAAAAGTAACTTCCTTCAGCAAATCAATGGCTCAAAGGCTCAATTATTCTTCTCACACTAGTAATCCATTACACCTTCCATTTCTGCCACGGTATTCTCTTGCTCACGTATGTGCAGTGCAGACCATTTTCCAAGTCATTAAAGAGACAAATTCACATATTTTATTTCACATCAATATAGTGAACTGGCCCAGGTATTTCAATGATTTGCAAAACAATTCCTAAACCTGAGTTATTCATCTGTTTTAACACTTCACTTCTACTACTTGAGTTTTTCACATCATCTCTTCCCTCTTGGACAGTTACAAGTTATTTTTTAACTCTAATACAACTTTACTTGCATTTTTTTAAGTGTCAGCTTAACTTTAATTTTATATCATCACCACAACTTTTCAAACAGTTGATGGCACCACCTTCTTGAATTCTTTAGTAGTATCTACACACCTCATTCAGCTACTTTCCTTCAACTTAGGCCTGCTAGCTTATCTTCTACTTTATACCACCCACCCTCTTTTTAATATCAAACAGGAAGGGAAAGCATTTGTACCCTTTACAATAAAGCAGATTTTGTCTGCTTTTGTTTTCAGTTTCTATTTTTGTGAGTCTACCTTCTTAACGATATTGTACAGAGAAGAAAAACAAAACCCTAGACAATTCACTTTTTGCTGCAAGCCACTGACCCAAGACTGGCATGATCAAAACCTTATTTACCTCCTGTTCCTTTCTCACACATACAAAATGCCAAGAACACTGATATAACCCATTAGATATGGGCTCAAGGTCTGACTACCTCGTCATACACAGCACCCATTTTTCCTCCCATCTGCACCCTTAGCTACATCTTTGCCTTTCCCTCCTTGCTCAAAAATGTGCAAAGAGAACAGTTCTTTTTGGTCTTCCTCCTTATCTTACAGCTTTTTTACTTAAGCTCTTTTTTTTCATGAATAGCATCAGGACTGTTGAGTTTAGTTTTCAGCTAAATAGTTCATTTATTTCACAAAATTGACGAATATTTGTAAAACCACCAGGTTTTGTTGATCTGGCTGGACTTTTCTCTCATATGCACGTTAGTGTCACACATTTCTAAATAAGTGCAATTTGGTTCCCTAATTTATTCCTTACTGCTTTAGAGAAAATTCATTTTTCTTTGTTTCATACACACCAAAAAATTTGCTGTGCTTAGAAAAGTATTTTAAAATATTTTTCTTAACCTGACATGTAAAACTGTAAAGCATTTCTGTCATTTAACCTTAACTGAAAAGAGGAAAAAGTATCACATACAAATAAACCATTATGATGCAGTGTCTTTAAGTTTTCGCTTGCGTCCTTTCACACTCCAGGGTGCAAATGACTCAATAAGATGAAGATATCCCCAGGTAAGTATTACAAGAATATTACACAGTTAAATCACGCTAACCTGGGAAAGGCTTTCAATTAAAAATGTGAGAATCTTAAGGCTATTTACCTTTCTGTTTTGAATGAATCCAGTATATATTGCTTCTTTGTTTTTCTCCTTCTTTTCAAAATCCTCTTTAGAAAGGACAAGTTCATGAACATCCTGAGATGTTGCGGGTTTGCTTATCATCTGATTTCATTAAAGAAACAGCATTTAAAATCAAAATAAGACTTAAAATTAACATCATAAAATACTTTAACGGTGTGATTAAAAGTTAGAAAATAACTATCTGATTGTGTGCAAATGTTCTAAAATAAAATTAAAGTCTGACATTGACTTACTCTGGCAGACTGTCCAACGAAGAACACTGCTTGTTTGCCTCCAACTCCAAAATATGAGATATCACTATTTAAACTACGAGGCACTGGCAAAGGGCGTACATATCCTGAATGATCACTGAGAATAAAAGTGTCTTTAATAATTTTTTTCAAGACAAAAATAATTTGAAAACCCAAAGATACTTTTGATCTAAAGCTTCTATTAAATACTTCCTCCTGGCATTTTGTTAAAAAATCTTTCACTTTATACCTTTTAAAACTGTAACATTAAAATATCTGTGCCTGAAATTCTTGATGTACTCTTTTTAAAATGATGATGACAGAGTAAGCATTTCCTAAGTCATATTAAAAAATATTTCTGTCCCTTCTCACAAACCAAATCTTATTCAAATGAAAATGGCTTATAAAGCAAGCGTGATCTTTCTGACAGCATCCCTTCATAAAAATACTTTTAAGTCAAAGTGGGAAACAATGCCAACCAAATATTAAATGCAGACTTGGAGAGATGACATATGCCATCAGTAGTGAAATTCCACGTCTTTTAAGTCAGCTTGAACAGTCTTACCTGGTTTAGGACAAACATTTATTTTTAATCGCAGCAGTCCCAAATGAAAACAATGCGTAGATGGTATCCTGCTATAATTTGCACCTGTGCTCCCATTAAGTGGTAGCAATCCACAGTTTAAACCTGCATCTTAAGAACACTACTCATTTCCGTTACCAACCTCGCCTACAGCAATTTCAAAAAGCAGCGAATTTCTTTACAAATGACCCAGAATCACTTTTTATGCACTTATCCCCAGATGTTTAAAAGACATTGACTTTCTATTTCGAGACAGTTTCAAGGCAAAAGAACTTCCCCCAGCTACATTATCCCTTCCCATTGCCCCATTACTTTTTATGCTACCTGCTCATATGACAAATTAGTTATGACTGAGGCTGTAATTCTCATCTTCACAGTTACAATCCTAGGCTTAAGGCATTTAAAACGTGACTGAAGCTCAAAAACTGTACATAACGAATTCTGTGGAATTTTATACACTAGGATTAAACCTGGCTGTGCAAGTGGAAGATCTCTTGAGAACAGATTCAAAACTGTAAAGTTAATTCATATAAGTAGCAAAACCTACCATAAAACCTCCACTTTCTTCTTTAAATGCGAAAAATTTATTTTGCCTAGGCTGCATCAAAAAATAGACATTTTCAGGTATAATTTATAATACATTATACAGAATTAAGATTAAAATTAAAAAAAAGAAAACTTGAACTAAAACCATGTATCTGTTTATCTGTTATTCCAGTAGCATAACAGATACTGAATGCATCGTTTATGCACTACTGAAAGGCTTTCAGGTACAGGTGAACGCAGTAAAAAAAATCCTCTGCAGGACATAGCATGCCCCTCACTGTATGTAGGCAAGCAAAAGACAGTTTAGAAAAGGTCCCGAGAACAAAAAAGTATTCAGTGTGTCATAATAATAGAAGAGCAGTTTCATGTTATGAAGCTTCTCTATTTCCTACCTAGAAAAAGTATGGGTCTATTTATGTCATCATAAAATGACAGGGTTTAGCCAAGTGTTGGTACACAACTATATCTTAAAAGCATATTTTGTGGACCTTCGCAGAGCTTGCTAATTGTTGTAGAAATATTTAGAACTTGCTAACCTTTCAAAGTCACCTTGTCTTGTAAACTTTGACAATCTGTACACAGCCCAGTTGTTAAGCTGCTTAGAAGTCATTCCACTTCCATTATCGATCACAGCAACAGCTGGTTTTCCTTGGGACTCATCAAATAACTGGGGAAAAACAAACAAACAAATCAACAAGGAGCAACAGGGGAAAAAAAAGGATAATGCAAACTACATCTGAAAAATTTAAGGTTTCTCCATCTTACCAGTTTTATCTGTATACTCCGAATACCAGTATTTCGGGATGTAGCTGACAGAGAATTGTCAATCAACTCAGCAAGGGCAAACGCTAAAGAAATTGAAGAAAAATAACCCTATTAGAGCTCAGAAAACAGACACCCACTTACAGCAGTTTCTTCTGAGCAATTAGGATAACACATTACCTGAACACAAACGAGACCTAAGACCTGTCAGAACAATCAAAATCACATAACATCTTGTTTAAAAAAGAAAAAAGCTTTTCTACATGTCCTTTACGATTTGTTTCATCACTGAATCTCACGTCTCTCTTAATGGTAAGAACACAATTATTGGAAAGAACAGTGATGAACTAACAGTTTCCTTACCAAGACAGATTTGTCCTTTTCATGATCAGGAATTAATTTTTATGATTCATATGAGAGCCCAAAGTACCTACAAAATGGACTTTGACTTGTTAAAATATTGAGGGAAGAATGAATTCACTGAAGAAACCTGAACTGAAATTTTGTGAAACATCTAAAACTAGAATCTTAATTGTTTACAAAAAACACAAAGAAAATTGTAGAAACGGTTAAAGGATTTCAGTGAATGGTAAATACAACCAAAGTTCTGTCAGATCCATGGCAATACACAGCAGAAATAGTCAGGCAAGCTGTTTGCACAAATTTGCTGTTTCTAACCTTTCATGCTTGGAGCCCTTACCTAATTAAAGTAAAATTACCTAAGTTCTCTGGAAAATTGCATTTAATTTAGACAACAGAATCAATCGGAAAAAAATACATCAAGTTGATATTAATTCAATCTGCCTGATCAGCCTTAGAGAACAGACATTTCCATTCAGTCTCTCTAAAAAGGAGACCTTATTTCCTACAATTTGCAGAGTTCTTCAGAAGGCTATAATGCAAATCACGCTGGCCATGCACTTCAGACATGTAAAAGAGAACCCTTAAGCACTAGTGTAACGCAGCAACACTGAAGCATTTGGCCTTTTCCCTCAAGTTGTTATCAAAGTATAAAAACAGTTCTGCACTTTTTTACAACTTTCTTCATTGCAAACAAGAGTAGCTGAGCATCAGTTACGTGAGCCATACTTACTATTCCATATCAAAGAATAATGGTCCTTCTAGGCATTGCCCTTAGAGGTGTTGTAAATAAGAAGTATCAGCTGCATTACAACACTTACACAGGCTCAAAACTGCAATTTGCTGCCAGTAAAAACTTAGGCAAAAAAACTGTTTAGTACTTCAGTCTTCTCCATGTTGGTTGCCACTGGACCACCCCCCTCCTGCCCTCCCCGCATTTCATTTACTTAGGGTGCAACTTCTTATGTCATCCTTTTCTAATGTCTCTGTAGAAACCCTCATTATTCATCTTCACATCCCTTGCCAAATTTAGCTCTACCTGTGCCTTAGCTTTCCTGATCTCATCCCTACATTCCCAGGCAACATCCCTACATTATTCTCAGTATTCATGCCCCTGCTTCCACCACTTATGCAATTCCCTCTTGTGTTTTAGTTTGACCAGGTCTTTACTCGGCCAGGCTATTCTCCTGCCTTCCACACCCAGTCTTTAAATAACTTGGGGCACTCTTCTACTCCTTTATCCTTTAGGGCGTACCATCCACCACGCCCTAAAACAACTGAAAGGTCCTTTCCTAAGGTTTAGAGCCCTTACAATACTTTACACCTTGCCTATTTAATCAAATTCCACCAGGGCATGGTCACGACAGACCAGGTCCGCCTTGGCGTTTCCAGTAAGTTCCTCTGTGCTGGAGAGCAACAGGTCCATTGATGGCTGCTAGCAGGAACAAGGCACAGATCGCCACAGAATGCTCTGTGTGGCCTTTCACAGCAATTCCTGTGCACAGCAATACACATACCATTGACTCAACTACCAGCGCACTTTGAGCACAGTAGCCCCAGACCAGACACAAAACAGTGCCTTTGCTGGGGCAGGGAACAAATGATGTGCACAAAGAGGAAAGAGGAAAGACTGGTCCTTAAAAATACAGCTGCTATTTATAGACATTTTTGATATTGTTTTAAAACAATGGGAATGGTATCATGCTTGAGCCTTGATTTTTTTTTTCATTCTTTTCTGTGCAATTTTGAACCTGCTGTACCTAAGAAGTACATACTTAGAAAGCAATCACAGCCACAGACAGAATTTTCAGAGAAGCCATAAACAGAAATTAATTTATTCAATAAAACAATACAAAATGCTGGTTACATATTTCATACATCACTTAGACAAGAACTAATTAAAGCAGCATCTTTTTAAAGAAATACTTGCTCTTGTTGTTAAGTTAAACCCTGTAGAACCCCAGATGGGAGGGCACACAAAATTCTATAGTAGCTCATACAAAAACTGTTCATGAAATTCAAACAAAAGTCTACTGGTTTAGTACAGAAGACAAAAAACCTGGTAACACAAATCCTGACCTGTCTGAACAACATGCACAAGATTATTCAGGGTAAAGTTATTTTACTTCTAAAATATTCAAACTTCTTGAAGAAGTACTGGAGGAGGTACCTCCATAAATCTGGATTCTTAGGTGGCCACTTTTAATAATTTTTAGAAGAAAAATTTGTATGAAGAACATAGTTAATTTTTCTTTTACAGTTAAGACAAATTTTTTAGCAGCTATAATTTTTAGTTGAATTGCTCATAACCACATTATATTCACATAAACATCATTTACACAAGATTACTTTTGCAGGTACTTACGCAAAGGATTTTGGCCCTCGCTGGCATAGTACTCGTACATGCCACTCTTGACAAGAGTATCGTAGTGGGGCAGAAAGTCGATTCGTTCCTTGGTTGCCAAAGGCAACATTTGATCAACTGACTGCAGCAGATATAAAGTAACTCCATCTTGAACAAGCTCACCTGCAGTGAAGAGGAAATATGAAGTACATTGAAGAGCACTGCACCAGGCAGCTTCTGCTCTCAAAACAAGTACAGGTTTAGCCGCAGGTAATCTCTGTATTTTCTTAGGCGTTGTCTGCTCAGCATTTAACAACAACATTTAAATTAGTATCTTTTCAAATTTCCAAGCTCAATAATGCAAGTTTTTCTCAGGTGATAGCTATGTACTTATCACTTTTTCCCATCATTTACAGAATTTGTGACAGAAAATACTTAGTATAATTGCCATCATACTAACTTGTCAAGAATGTGTTTGTGAAAACAATTTTTTAACAATTCTTGGCAAACTATTACAGGATTTGTACTTTTAGTTAATTATTGCATGTCACAGAGCACAAACAATTATCACGTGACCTTTAAAATCAATATAAGAAATAGCTGTAATTATTTTGTCATCTAAGATACTTACTGAAGTTATCTTCTGTAATTTCCTTCCTATTTGTCGTGGTGATAACAAAGTTTTCAGCAGAAGCTATGCCAAATGCCTACAAAAATTGAAGGTTATTTAGTTATGATAACTAAGTAGTCCAAAAACTATTCAGATACATTAAAACAAAAAAAGGCACGGTCTATTTACTTTGTCACAAGCTATCGATGAGTAATCAAACATTATCTCTTGGAACACAGTTGAACATAAGATCACTTGTTTTCTCAATTTAGCCAAAATCTGTCCATACTAGGGTGGTTTGGTTTTTTTACCTGCATAAAATATGCTCTAGCGAATTTTAAGGAGGAGGAACTGTCTTACAGATAATCACCTTGAGGGCAGAGGAACGAGACTGAACAGCTCTACTTCTGACTGCAAAACTACAACAGCAATAGTCATGATCTAGAGGTCCCATATATAACTGCACTCTTGAGACATCAAACCAACCTAATATTTCTTAACGGTGGATATTAAAGTCTTTGTTCTTCAATTATATCATACATCTAAAAAAAAAAAAAATTTCTTTCAGAAAAATTCTTTACTGTTAAAACACTGAAGTTTATTCTTCTGAACCCAAACAGTCTTTGCCACTTTGATGCCTTCTTTTTTATGTGTTTACTGTAGCTTTAGACTTTTTATCCTGCTTTCTACATGCATTTAAATGCCTCTACTTTTGCCCTCGTTTTTGCACCCTGAAGTCCAACACTAATCTATTTCCCAAAACAATAAAATAAGTATCTGTATTTCCTCCTGCCTTTCCAGGACTTTGAAACTCAAGTAAAAGTCAACTCTGGTCTCATCAAACTCCACCAACCCACTCAGTCTTGCAGTGACAACTCAGAGAGGTGCTTTATGCACTTTTAGCCAGATTCTTCCCTGAAGGAAGCTCTAGCACTCTCTGCAGCAGCTTGTCCTCATTTCCCACATCTCTCTTTCCATCCCTATTACGCAGACTCATGAAAATATTTTAAAACACTGTTTATGGTTTCATTAGAAGCCTACGTTCCATATTTCAGTTACCTTCACCCTGTGACTACATTAAAATTACAGTTATTATCCATCAGCGAAATTAGAAAAATTGTTGAATTTCTCATAGCACTTGGTGCAAGTGAAACAAAAGGAGATGACACAGAGACTGATATTCAGACTTAAGAACCTGGAGTAATACTTTTTAACTCTTCTACATTCAGTTCACTTCAATTTTACCTCTCGCATTACACAAATTTCCACATAGCAAATCTGTGCAGGAAAAAACATAAAATTGCTCAGAGCAAGAAAAGTAAGAAAGCTAACATTCCACTGTGCCATTCGAGGTCAGTGGTTAATGCAGAGTAACTGTAGAGTTTTACATTTGAAAGCGTGGATAAGCATCTTTCCCCCCAGCTATAATCAGAGCTTCCTGGTTTTCTCAATCTCCCAAAGGCTCTTCTGCTCTCAAAACCTTAGGAAGAGTGCAGTATTTACTTTAAGGCAGCAAGAAGTTACGATCAGCCAGTGCACTTACAAGACAGCAGCCTGCTACTGGAGCAGGGGCAGCCTCCTCCTGCTCCTCTCCCTCATTCCACGGGTGAGCCTTAACCAAAACAACCCCGACAGCCTGGCAGGCTATGCTTTAATTTCCTGGGTGAACCCAGCTATTGTGTGCTCACTGGCAGCACGTCCTTTCCACTTCACAAGCTACTAGGCTGGTACACGGAGCAAGTCTGGCAATCAGAACTGCAGATAACTTTTTTCTTGTCCATGCCATAGTTTAAGAGGCCATATCCTTTGTAAACTTTGGCCAGCTTTGGGGATTTCTCGGCTTCAATGCTTCACTTCTACGTAAGACCTACTTGTTTTACTTCCTCACTCCCTCTGTCCTACATTCTTGGTCATCCTAGTCCCTGTCTCTTCCCACTATGCCAGGTAGCAGTGACGGGGCTGCACAGCTGTGGAAAGCTGTGGAAATGTGGATGTGATCTCCGGAAAGAGAAGCTGCTGGTCATTCCTGAATTAAAGTGAACCTACTGGGCAATTTACTTGTACAGTTGGTGATTTTCATTCAGTTCTGATAGACAGTGTTTGGTCAAATGTTTCATTTCTCAGGACGATTTGTGCATGTAAGAGACATCGTGATATCTTCTGTTGACAAAAAGTTCAGGTTTCACTGCCATATCTTTTTCAGCCCAGCACTGTGCACTTTCCCAATAAGTACCGAAAATGCACACAGCTCAATTTGGTGAGATTCATGAGACAGCCCAGCAGCACATTCATACGATAAATCTGTGAGTTATTCTATGATAATCCAGACACACAACCATGATCCAGCTTGTCATGTCATCAAAATCTTCAAGAGTACAGTACGACCACTATGCTCAGAAATGCCTCAGCACATTCACAGTGAAAGCATGATTGGAGGTTACTGTGTTAAAACAACTAAGTGGAAAGCTTTTATCTTTTTGTATACAAAAGGAGAGATGTTGGGGGGGAAAAAACCAAGCTTCAAATAAATCCACAAGCTAAGAAAGGTGTGAAAAGGCAAGGATACCTAAACTATTGGTTACCTATTATCATTACAGGCAAATGCAAGAGCTAAAATGGTACAAAGATGAACAGTTATGTGCATACAGAAGAGAAAAATGACACCTAAAGCCTGAAAAGTATAGATTATGCCAACAAACCAAATTTAGAATATTCTGGGAAAACAACCATAGCTGTTGACTGAAAACCAAATTAGTTGCTAAACCACACTTGGAAGCATGCTGAGTGTACGCGGCTGGGCTTTGATGCTAGAGAGCTGTAGGGGTGACCAGTGTGAGAAGAGGCAATCAATTGCCCTAAGACAGCCATAGCCAGTTCCAGATGGCTCTCACACCCATGGAAACAACTCACTCCTCACCAAAATTTCAACCAGAAGGGCACATGGCTTCTGCTCAAACTTATCAGGGAAGAAATGGAAGAGACAAATGAGAAGCAACAGAGGAGATGCATCAGAGGAGACACTGACGTTCTCCACACCAGAGCAGGGATGGTCTCAAAGGTGCTGAGGCCCATGGAGGACCCATGTCAGGGCACAGAATTTCCCCTCTTTGTCCTCCTACTCCCATGGAGCTGTGACCTATGGCCAACTCATCATAGCAGGAAAAAACCCAGTAAGAGCAGCAGAATAAAGCCCTGTACATGCCCTGACGTCTCACACCACCTGTTGTCTAACCAAAGGAATTGTGATTGACCATGCAATGTGCATTGGGAGAACAATGAGAGATTAGACTAGGAACGGGGAAAGAAAGGTGTATGACAGAAGATGAGTTTGGAAAAGGGGAAGGAAAGGCATTTCTCTAAATAATTCATTTCCCCCCAATCAATCATCAGAAGTTTGTGTTAACTGTGTTAAAATTAAGATTAAAAAAATCCCTGAGTTGAGCCTGTTTTGCACACAGCAGGATATCAGTCCTTAAACCCAAGGAATGATACAGAAGCAAAGAGGCTGTCTGTACAAACACAAAAAATGCCCTCTCTATAAACTGGAGGATCAGTCTGGAGCACCACCTGTGCTTCATGATAAATAAAGTTAGTAGCTCTCAATGTGTTGGTAGATGTTTATGACATGAGATTAATATAATGCTAAAGGAATTTGAGACAATGCCACATGCCCAAGAAGCTTTCAGCAGAGCACTTTACAGGTATGATAAAAAAAAAGTGTGAACGAACTGTGATATCTTTAACCTTTAAATGTGAATCAAGGTTCAGTTTATGCACTAGTGTCAGTCACAGGTTTTCTTTACAAACGAAAAAACCCCACAAACCTCAAAAGAAAACACAACCCCACAAATCACAGGTAACTCCTCAG
Organism: Mohoua ochrocephala; assembly: GCA_013398855.1. NCBI lineage: Eukaryota > Metazoa > Chordata > Aves > Passeriformes > Acanthizidae > Mohoua > Mohoua ochrocephala. The sequence continues at coordinate 134,903 of VZTA01023996.1, read as the reverse complement.
CAGTTTACACTCCTTCAAACAGGCCTCTGTTTCTTTTCTCTTTCACATATCAGCACAAAAGCTCAAAAGTTTTACTGCTACTTGATCCGTACACGCACAGCAAGGCTCACCTGGCTACTGAGCCAACTAAAACACTCAGCATGAGGTCAACATAGATTTTGCCTCTGGATTTACTATCTGCCTTGGAAAAGGTGTTCAACAAGCAAATATTTAACTTTGTGTGTGAACCACCATAGCTTGCAGTCACATGAATAGGCTTGAGGTGGTAAGTGAAGGAGAAATAACATGCTGTAAGCACAGAGTCATTGGCCTGCTTCCTCTGGTCCTTCAGCCTATTGCCAAAAAATAAGAATTTCTGGTGGTGACTTTTAAAACTGAAGGAATGGAACACTCTCCAACGTGACAAAGGTAGAACAGTGAAACCAAAACTACAGTATCTTTAGAAAAGATATTTAACCCCTTGTAATCCAACCTTTCCAACACAAACAGTTGTTCCCTACAATACGCAACTTCTGTACCCTTAAAATTCTGTCTCCTCCTACTGTAACCAATCCAAGCAGGCAGGGCATGAGAATGATGAGAATAAATGGCCTCAGAGCTTGGTGATGCAGCCAAAGGATAACAGAGACATAACATCCACAGAGCCACCTTCCACAGCCCAGAAGTATTTTTCTGACTACTAGAACAGCATTGACAATGCAAACCTCTTAAAGGGGACCTAAACTGTATCAGTTAAATGTAAAGAGATCTGACAATGTCATTTTCAAGGCTGTCCTTCACAGTTACTGACTTAGCTACCCAACATGGCAAAAAGCAATACAGCTTTTTTAGCATTTCGAATTGATCCAGCAGCTCCTTTGCAGAAACTTGTTCAGGAATCTGAAGAAATGAAGCTAAGAGCCACATCCAAACACCGAGAAGCCTGTAGCCTTCTGTAATTTTGCAGGTGATTAACTGAATATCCCATGCTATTTGCCAAATTACCATCTGAAAGACATACATTTATCAGTTAGCTATCCCACTTAATGAAGAATTATCAGTCCAAATTGAGAGAAATTTCTTACATCGACAAATGAATGAAATGATAGTACACATTTAAGGGAAACAATTTTATTCTCAAATGACAGATTTTCAAGCCAAGAACTGTCTTTTGTATCATGTCTCTCAATTATTCATACAACGATATAATATTAAGGTAATTAATAAAAGTATCAGATACAAAAACTAAGATATAAGAAGATTAAATGGAAACTTGCTGGAAGTAAATGAGAACAACTGTATGTGACTCATAAGAATGCTAATCAAATAAACTCTTCCAATCCACTACCAGGTCAGCTCTCGACGTGATGACAACTTGCTGAGGATCTGTTAGTGACAGCCTAGAACTAAGCACTCATAGTAGCAGGGCAAGTATGATAACAATCATCTTTAATCATAATCCCAATGAGCTTCCCTAATGTCAGAACACAAACACTTATATAACATCTTTGGACACCAAGAGAGAGAAGAATCCAAAAGTCTCTATAGAAGTAGCTGAATTTTTTTTTTAAAAAAGCCAAAAATTATTTCTAAGCATTTTTTTGGAGTTCAAAGCAAAAAATTGTATATTACAGAAATACGGGGATACACAAGAGCCCGTATCTTCTGGTGAAATGGTTTTTAGAAACTACCTACAGACAAAAACTAGCATTGAACACTAATGTTCTAAAACATTTCCCAACCATCCTTTATTGACAGCACCATCTCCATCTAAAGAACAAACTACAGAGGATAACATTTGCAGAACCTGAAGGTCCTTGTCCTCTGTCCTCCTTAAAAGTTTCACTACTTCCAGAAGTTCAGTTGATACACTTCTAAATATTTACAAAAAGTAATCAATAATGAGGTTAAGAAGCAAGCTGAGAGTTCAACAGAAACACTTAGAACGTTGCTACGTATCACAAGATCCAGTAAAAGAATACGTTTTTGAGGTTTCTTAAAGTTTATCACAATTTTGATGGAAAAACAGAGAGAAAAAGAAGAGAGGCAAACTGTATGACACGAGATCTCTACAGAAGTCACAAGCGTATTTGGCCAGAACGATGCGTTAACTCAGACATCTTTTCAAGATTTGTAACTTTTAGCCATCAGAAAGAAGCTTGGGACCCCAGAATTTCTACAAAGAGCATGCTGTCATTACTAGACTTAGTCTGAGTCTAGACAGGAACTTCCATAAGACCTTCACAAACCACTGTGTCTAAAATCACAATCACAAATACTCAGTGCAGCTATCAGCCAAAATTTTAACGTTAACTTTGTGACAGTTTCTCCCATCAAAATACTTTGTATGGCACCACTTGTTAAAGGAACAAGAATTCAGAAACCACTTCTCAAAACCAAAAAATACTTGGTCACATCTAAAAACTGCACCTAGACAACTTATCCTAAAGATTGCAGATACTCTGCATCTGACTGTGCTGCCAACGCTCGAATTTGACCAGGAACCTACAAGCCACTCAGCTTTCCAAATCAATTGACACACCATAAAGCTGTACCCAAGTGCACAAAGGAATGCAAACTGCATCCTTCTTCCCACCAAAACATCAGTAACAAAGATAATATACACGAGATTTTCAGTGAAGTCTGAAATACAGTGTGATACTTCTGGAAAAAACTTACAGTGTTGCTGCATCTTATACCGATCTCACAGCACTTCCAATGGCGTCTTTAAAAATCAAGGAAAAACTTGCTTTACGTAGCATGTTTAAAATATATCTATGTTTAGTTTCTGGTTATATAGAATTGCTAAAATTGTGTAAACAAACATAGGGTTTAAAATACAAAAATGTAATTATTACAAGATGGACTGATTTCATCATTAATGGAAGTATCTCTATTGAGCATTTATCAGAATGACATTTTGCTGATGCAAACTTGCCGAAGTTGCTAATATTTTTGCTTTGTTGCAAATAATTTGATTATACTTTATTAGGCATTGGCAAGCAAATATTCACCAAAAAATTTCACTTATTTCCTGTCTTGATTTTCTGCTACACTTATGCTTATTTTCCATACACCATCTTAATGAAAATCCTTTTTGGCTCTCGGCTCATTGAGACACTGGAATTTATGTGGGTGGACTGGCAAAATAATCTATTTAAATAGTAAATATGTTACGATACAATGGGAAGCTCAACAAAAGATGTGGCAAAAGATTAAAAGCAAAACATTTTGGTTTATTGTGATACTTGTTTTTTGAGTATGTACTTAAATTACAGATACTTACTTTTTATACAGATTACAGATCTATATTTTTTTTTAAACAAGGAGATCACAACAACAAAGAGAAGTTTCAGAAGAACTAAGGAAGCATTTATCAATGAGTTTGGTTCCTATATAAGTAGTAACACTATCTCAGCGCCATTAACTCTCTTCAGACTGGTAGTTCACCTCAAAGCCTCTCAAAAATCCCTTCGCACATGGCAAAACTCCTGTACAGTTTCCAGCACAGACACCTTTCTGCCCTAAAAGGAGTGCGACCTCTCTAAGTGCCTGAAGGACTTCTGCCATCTCAGCAACAAACTGAAGTGTTCCAGCTTCACTGTGTACCTGGATAACCTGAGCAAGGAATCTCAGATTAGCTGCCAACAGTTTAGATCCATTCTGCTTATTGCCAGGAAGTATTTTTGAATTATACTCTAAACATCAGGACAAGCAGTGGGGCATAGACCTAACAGAAGACAACAAGAAGGAGCACAAGAAACAGTACTACCAAAAAGAAGCAAAACACAGTATTTAACCCACCTTAAAACTTCATGATTCTGTAGACTGAAATTATATGGCTGCTCTATATAAGTTCAGCAGTGCACAAATGGAATACTCAAGCTAGCACTATACCTAAGAGGTTTCTGCTTTACGATTGATCACCACAAGGATGAAGAATGAAGACACCATATGCTCCACCCTCTTATAAGATTTTTTCCTAAATCTTCCCTCCTGTAACACTGAGAATGAAAGGTTAATTTATCAGTATGTAAAGCCACTTCCAACAACACAGACATGTATTAACTGATTAGAGGACAGTAAAAAAAAATTTGCTTCAAAAAATCCCCCAAAATTTCAAAAACTAAGAAAGAATATTTTAGTAATACCAGAGGAATATTCTATATGACCACAGACAGAGAGGACATGCATTAGCTCCTAAATCAACCTCTGAAGTGGCTGAATCGGTTATTTTGCTACACAAACAAGAAAATACCTTCTCTCTGCATGACAAAAAAACCCCTAAGTCTCAGAAGTAGCAGCCTAAGACCACGCCTTCAGGTACTCAAGCATTTCCAACTCAGGATCATCACACACTGCAATCAGGTTTAATTTCATCATTTTTAGCAGGATTTAACTCCTACACATCCAGTTCTATCCAAAAGAATTCTCTTGTGCCTTAGGAAGATGTTCACAACATAAATAGTTCCAACAGCTTAACGCTTCTGGCATCCTTGCCAGCCATGACCACGTCCACAGCCCAGGCTGGCAGACTGAAAAACGTGGGACCTTTGCTGCAAAAACCTTTGCTGCTACAGTAACATCATTCAGTTGCATGACAAATTTCCAATGAAATGCCAGTGAATTGAAAGCTGAGCCTGTACTGAGGCTGAGCCACCAGACAGGAGACCCGTGGAAACAACACTGCTGCATATGCGTCCAATCAAGCAGTCTGACAGTGTCTAACAGCTTTAATTGTCGGTGAGTGAATACAACATTCCACCTCACCTTGGTCTGAACCAACTAAAAATCTGCATAACAAAAGAATCGTTCTTCCTGAGCTTTCATCACTTCCCTGCCGCGTTTTCAGCACCAGGAAGCTAGGAAAGTCTGTCCCAAGCCAGTGAACCCATTCATCGCTTTTTCCTGAAAGTAATTAGTTGCAACTTTCAATATGCCAGAAGTTGGGAACTCTGGAGTACAACACTCAGAGAAACACAATTTACAAAGCTCTTGGGGCACTGAGAAGCCAGAACGTTCTTCCGGAAGTCCAACTAGAATTTGCATACTGTTGGTGTGGGAGACACGAGATAGTAAACATCCCAACCCTCTGCCTGTCCAGTTTTCACTGTACCAGCACTGACTGGTCACATCACCCACCTCAGCATCCTTTCATAGTCAGATGTCCCACATTCAGATGATGAAAGCTCCCAAGTGCAAAGAGTCATCACACTGAAACTAGCAGTGACAGAGGTATCTCTGACTGCACTCACAGTCAGTCAACACATTATTGGAGAAGGTCTTTCTGTAAGGGAATGATCAGCTGAGGTTCTTGCTGCATAAGTTTGTAAGAGCACAGACCCTATTATCCTTAACACCCAAACCAGCCGCCAGGACTGGTGACAAGGCTTGTGATATTAAACGTATTAAAAAAAACTATACTTGCAAATTTTACTTTCACAGGCACCACATTCAAACACAGCAAGGTCTGCTTTGCAGCACCAGCCTTCTCAAACGCTCTGCTGCCCATGCGAGAAGCCTGCCTAACAGCATTAAAGTAGTGACTTCAAAATGTCAGTATGTTTCTCGGGTTAAGAAATCCCCAAAGCTGTTTGTACCTGAGATTTGTCACAGCTGTTGACGATGGCTTATTTCTTATAAAATTGCAAATATTGCCAAAAAATTGCCAAAACATCTATGGACTACTGAACACCAGGAGGATGCGTGGAAACATTAAGCCACTGGAGTGTGCAGTATATGTTAAAAAAGCCATGAAAAGACAGATTCTGTTCTAGAACAAATTGCAAATTAGTGTTAAACTCAGCCCATCAATTAATTACAAAATCTAAGAGAAAAGAGGAGTGGGTTCATCATCCACATATTTGCCTTGATTATTGAATATATGAAGTATTCTTGCAATTCATCTGCTAGGTACAGTTGTGACAGGATCCATTAAGGCAACTCTTGGAGAAAGTTATCTAACACTCATAATTACTCAAAGGAGACACAAGCCCTTGGAAGGTCACGAACCCACCCCACTGAAGAGCTTCTCCAGGTGTTACACTGCATAAAGTGTACTCATATCTTTATTGCACTCGTTTACTTGTTCCTTTCAGTCTGATGAACTTCAGGGGCACTGATCAGACCAAGGGATGTGCTAACACTCCATAACCACTTTACTTCTGAGCACAGAATCACAGAATCAAAAAGCTGGAAAAGACTTCCAAGTCCAAGCCCGACTGAATAAACATCACACTCTCTAAACCACATCACAAAGTGCCACCTCTACTCCTTTTTTTGACACTTCTAGGGAAGGTGACTCTGCCTTAAGATTCAGTGCCTCTACTGGATCACGGATATCCTATTTTGCACACTGAAACAGAACTGTACAAGAAGGAGGCAATCACAGGTGACAGCTATTCCTGCTGACATTGATAATTCAAAACTTTCATCACAGTAGGAAGCCATTACACTAAACACTGTCCAGACACAGAACAATTTATATACTATTTATTTTTTTCTCCATAAATATTTTATCTATATTTTATATATACTTATTGATTATTACATATAATTATATTAATTATATAATTAATATTTCATCATGACATAGCTATGTTACATATAAAAGTGCTAGATTCTGTAGTATTTATATTGTTCATAAATAATCGATAGATTTTATAAAGTTTAGAAATAATTCTATTTATTCAAATGTAAAACAAGTATTTATTATATCCCATGTATATGTAAAATATAGAATCTACATGCTAGGAAACTAAGTGCAAATTATACTAGATAAAGGAACTAAAATTAACTTTTTTATCAGACTGAATTAGTATAAAATCTAGAGCTGATTTTCCTGCGCATTTCACATGGTAAAATATGCAGGCAGCTAACAGCTTTATGGCATTTATCACTCGCTCGGAAAACGAAACCATGACACAAATGGGCGATGCCTACTGGTAGCGCCAGCAAACAGCCCGTACGCAGAAAACAATCTCCACCTCCCCGAGCTGCGAAGACAGAGCAAGTTTCGTTTCGCGTCACGACAGGGAAAAAGAACCGAAAGGACACACGACACGGCAAAGGCGCCGCCAAACGCGGTATTTAAATGGCAGCCACCGCTGCAGACGGGAAATGACCGGCGCTTACCACCGACACCTTGGACAGCAGAAACAGAGCCACAGAATCATTTAGGCTGGAAGAGACCTCCGAGGTCCCCGAGCCCGCCCTGTGACCGAACACCAACGAGCGCCTCAACTCCAAACACCCTCCGGAGCGCGGCGC
>VZTA01023996.1:61758-119068 GCA_013398855.1 Mohoua ochrocephala | reverse complement strand
CTGCAAAATTAAGAGTTTCCTCAGGCTGAGTGATCAGTCTCTGCCAATCTCCTGCTACAGGACTGAAGATGTCAGTGCAGTTCCCTTAGATATGACATTGGCTAAGGCAGTGGTAGTCCCTCATCCAGTGGGGACACTGAGGGCTGTGTGTCTTCTGTGCTTCTTCCATTTCTTAGAAAGGAATGAATACCATCAAAACTTTCTACAATGTAAAATCCCGATGAAGATACAATAGCCATATATAGTGGGCAACTTTGCAAGCAAAAGAGACTCAACAATACATGATTTCATCGTACCAGGACCTTTTCACAGCCAAAAATCTGCAGATAGCAAGTATTGAAAAAAGAGGTAAATTCCCTGTTCTGTGCTACTGCCAAAAGAGTTAACTGGCTCTAAAGGACACGTCAAGGTTTCCAGTATTAAAGCAAAACAGTGCAGCCCAGAGAAGAGTGGAAAGGTTATACAAGTAGTCTCTTCAGAGTGTTTGCAGCGTTCAAAATACTTGCATCCCAAATAACCTGCAGATAAGGAATGACTAGGCAATACCCTTGTTGACAAAATCTCCATTGCTTTACAGTCACTTAGCATGAGAGACCACAGTCTTCCTTTTTCACTAGAGCATTGCACTGAGGGAGTTGCCTCTGCTAGTGAAAAGGGAATGGCTTCAGGTATCGGCTTTTTCTTCTTTCTTACTCTTTCAAAAATGAAGATAAAAAAATATATATTTTTTTTAAATTCTGCCGCAGAAGTTGGAGCAGGGATGAGAACTCCCATTAAAGGCCAAAGTAGGCAAACTATTGGAAGTCCTACAGAACCACAGAGCACAAACTGTTATCCAGCTCAGAACTAAAGGCTTGCATAGGCGTGCACTGCTGTACATCAGCAAAAGCAATGAGCAGGGTTCCAGAAGCCTCGTACAAGCGAGCTGAACAGACACTGCAAAGTTAAAGCCTTAGCAGGTTCAGGTTGCACCAGGGGATGTTTAAATTGGCTGTTGGACAAATTTCTTCACAGAAGGAGTTGTCAAGCATTGGAACAGGCTGCTCAAGGAAGTAGTTGAATCAGCAGCCCTGGAGGCATTTATAAGTCATGAGGATGTGGCACCCAGGGACATGGTTTGGTGGTGGACTTAACCCAACACTGCTAACAGTTGGACTCAATGAACTTAGAGCCTTTTCCAACCTGAATGAATCTACATGATGCACTCAAGAAATACTCCAAAAAAGAACTACCAAGTTCTTGACAGTGATGAGAGTTTCTGACAACATAATATGAAAAAACAACATACCCCAGGGAAAAGAAGAAAGCTAGAGACAGAGTTCCAGCATGCTTCTACAGCATCAAGTGTTATTTTTTTATAGCTAAATTAAGAAAAAAACCCACAACAGATGCAAGAGTGGTCGTATAAAGGAAATAGTTATTTAATATTAAGATAACAAAATGTTGGTTGGTGAGATTAATGCCAAAAGGATACCACATAAATCATTGTCAAAGCAGCTTGGCCCAATGTTCCTAAGAATTTTTAAAAAGCCATCTATTTTTAAAAAGGTTAAAGCAATTTTTATTCCTCTAAAACTTACAAGAAGAAGATGTTTCTGTATTTTATTTTTCCTCTACACAATGCACGTTCAACAGCAAGGAGAGCCAGGGAATTAGTATCTGCTGCTAAAATGATTATCTAGTTCCTTGAGGAAAGTCAGATTAATTGGGTTTTTATGTCATATTTCTACACTTCAGTAAGAATCCATCCTTCATAGAAACAGGCATAAGAAATTTTATTGAGTATAAAAATACAACAACTTGACACATTAAACTGTACAAAAGGTACACTAGCACTAAATGAGGTGACTGTATCCATACAAAAGCCAACATTTACAAATGACTCATACTACTGAAATGTACAGGTGCCACGGTACATTCTCATTAAGGCTTTATATTCCAATAAAGAAACAAAACCAAAAGCAGTAATTATGTTCTAGTGCCTACTGCCTAAATTTAAAAGCCATATTCCAGAATACAAATCAAAAATAACTACCTGACTTCCAATATCACAGAGGACACATATTCAACAAGGATTAAAAAATTCCCTCCATTTTTGAATTGTGAAAACATAGTACCTAATAAACATTGGCTGATGTTGATCTGTTAGATTACAACAAACATCCCTACAGTATTTTACAGAACCTAGGCCCAAACCTGAGGTGGTTCAAGAGGCAGTTTAGCTTCACTGACATACAGACCAATAACAAAAACACGTTGCCAATGTTACAAACATGGGATTTTTTTGGAGTGCTTTAATTTCAGAGTATTACATTGGCCAGTGCACTAAGGGAAGGCGTTGTGATTTTGATTCTTTAACCCATTTTCATTAGGGTTAATACAAAGTCCTTGGAAATGCCATTTATTTTGCTTTCATTTAATCAACTGAATATTGCACGTGGCAAGGAACCTACGGACACTAAGAAACACAAGGTCAGTTATAGAAGCAGAGACAAACAGGTATGGGGGAGCCAAGAGAGAGCATAGCCCCTGAATAAGCACATCCTTTAAAGAAATGTGGTTCTCCTATGTGGTTCATAGTTTTGCTACATTAGAAGAACATTGCTTTAGATAACAAAAATGTTAAAAGAGATCACAAAAGGAAAAAACTTCTAAACAGAAGGAACTGGGATGTAGTAAGGACTAGTTTGTCACAGAAAACAAAAGGAAGAGTCTGTAAAGATAAAAAAGGACAAAAAAAGAAAGCATGAAAACTTCCCACCTGTCAGAAAACTTTTCTTAGCTGTCAAACTAAAATTTTGGAGTATGAAAAAAGAACAGAAAAGTAGAAGCTTAAATAATGTCATCATTATCATAATATCTGAAACAAAATACTCGTACCAGAGCTGGAAGATTCATACACTATATTAAGGACAACTGAGTTTTAAACTCATTCTGCAAAAATAGCCTAGAATTAGACCATTCAGATTTTAATTGCAGTCTGTGTTTAGATGGTCTAACTCAAGTTTTATTGTAGATCCTAGGGATCCATGTTTCATTCAAATACTGTAGAATTAAGAAGCAACTTCCATTATCTGTCAGCTGTTAAAAACTTCTGAGCAACTGCAAAATTGTTTTTCTCTTTGTATATTTGAATGCCTGAACTCTAAAAACAACACTCAAATACTTCAGTGCTTTTATTAGGAAATACCATCATAAACTGTCCAAGACACGAATGCTGGGTTTTATTTATTTATTTTTTCAACACAAAATTATACACAGATTAGATAATAAGATACTACTTTCACATAGCATTGAAACCCTTTCTTCAAAGTATTTGGACCAGAGCTCCCCATACACTAATTTTACTGTTATTTTCCTTAGGAAGAAAAATCAAATGGAGTCTGTCCAACTGGCCTATCAAGAAGAATATAGACATTTTAGACCATTTTGGTGTATCTAACACAAACCAAACCTACAACTGATTAGATACACAGCCAGAAGCCATATGATGTCCTACTTAGAGCTTTCTCTGGTACACATATTCGAGAAGTTCAGTGAAGTTTCATCTGGGATTATGAGCACCTAAAGGCAAAACTTTTTTTCAGACTACTATCTTTCTTTTTCTGGACTATTTACAAGACTACTCTCTAAGGACTAATCATCTTTTCAAAGATGTTTTCATTTTAAAAAGGATTGCTTACTCATGTAAGAGGGGTCTCTGGGCAGTTTCATAGGTAACTGAACAAGCAGGAGACAGACATTTACATTTAGTCTTGCTAGTAAAACAAAGGCTTGGGGAGGGTGTGAACTGTCTGTCATGTGTGTGCCCTAAATGCATACATATACTATGAAATGCACAATCTATACTCTAGAAACGAAAGCATAACTCTTATCATTTAGGAATCTTGCATGTTTACAAAAACCATAGCAGTATTTCAGTTGTCAGTCACCTCTGCATTTGTGTTATCACTTGCTGTTCCATCATGATGTTCACTGCCTTATTTTAGCAGTTTAACTGTACTCCTGTTTGACTGATGTTCCTAGAAAGTGATTTGATTATAAAGAAGGAACAAAGTGCAGTTGTTCCACAGTTGTCCTGTCACACTTGTTTGTAAGCATGTATAAGAAATTGAAAATATGAAGTGTAAGCAAAGCCTTTTTTAAGAAAATGCAAATATATTGTTTAAATCTTTAAAGTATGTGTGTCAACAAAACAAAGAAAGTTCATAAATACCTCCTTACACTTAACATCAGTTTCAGGGCTAAACACACATAGTACCCATCCTTTTAGAAGGCACCATACCAGAGCTTCAGAAATGCAGAATTTTCATCTTCACCCTTCAAGTGATTAGAGACTTTCAGCCTTCTTTTTATAACTGTCTAGGATGCTAGTCAAGTCTGACAATAGATCTTCAGACATGAATTCTTCATAGTCTCTGTAAATTTTCACATTCTGTTCATCAAGGTATTTCTAGAAAAGAGGTACAGAAAGCTTTATTAGCTCTATCATGGTCTGTATTGTACTGATTCTGCTAAAGCATTTTAAACAGTCAGTGCACAGGGTAACTGATTTCAGTTAAACACTTTCCTGAAAGACATCTACCAGAAGCAGGTTTAACCTGACAGGATGTTACTGCTGAAACTTAATGCTCAGTTCTGATTATTTATACCAAAAGTTTTGTCAACAACTTTAACTAGAATCCATGGACTCAGTGCAGCAGCTAAATAACGGATACTTCCTTAGAAAGAGTAAGTTCTAATTTCCAAGTGTTTAACTGCAAGTGACTCTAGAGAGATTTAACTCTGAATATCAAATTTTAGCTTACCGCTATGGATGCTATATGAGTAGCAATCGCTTCTATAAGACGACTCAAGTTGCCACCAACTTTTCTGTTCTCTTCCGTTGTTGCTTGCAAAACGACTTGATATCTAAAAGGTAAAGATACTCAGAAGGTCATGTCCATAATTAGAGAATTCCTGGCATTTAAAACAATCACTTCAAGTCTGATTTATCCTCGTGTTTAGCCATACTTTTTTTTCTATAAGTATTAATTTGAACCAAGTTAGAGTATATTAATACTCACCTTTAAAAAAAAAAACAACTGTATTTTGGTAACTGATAAGAAACAATGCACCTTAGTCAGAATACTCTTTCCAGACTTTGAGGTATAAAATGCAGTTGTCACATAAGTTTGGAAACAAACTAATTTCCTTGCTACAACCACATATATAAAAAAAAATTACATGGAAAACAGGAGTTCTGATCCAGCAGACAAATATTCTAGCAAAATACCGTTGAGGAAAAACATCTGTCAGTTGATAACTTGTGAAATTCATATGCTGAGAGGGATACATGCTGAAACAACTCTATGGTAGGTTCAAGAGAGTATCTTTATCCTTAAACAAAGTCAACAAGAGGCAAACATTGAAGTTAGGAGTCTTACTGTCGTTGGAGATCATGCAATTCATTTGTGGCTTCACTGAGACCTTCATTGACACCACTCTCAAGTAATTGTTTATGCCTTTTTAAGGATTCCAGTTCATTTGCACATTTTTGCTCTTCCTCTTCTGTCTCCTATAGTCATAAGGAAAGAGAGGGAAAAAGTTGCCTCGCTCAGGAATAATTTGGATTTTTTTTCTTCTTTTACCTGATTACATCCTAATGCTTGAATTCACAATTAACACAAGTAACTCCAAGTTCAGAACTGAAAAAAACCACCCCAAGGACATCCCTCCCAAACCTAAAGTTTCAGGTATTTTCTGTATCATCTCCCTCCCTGAATAAGCCTAACCTTCTCTTTATTTCTTTAACCATATTTAAAGGCCTGTGTTGCAGGTATTTTCCCTTCAAAGTTAAACTCGAAAAGTATTGTTTAGATAGTCTAAATAGCTTAGAAATGGCACATCATGAACAACTCTTTCTAGATTAAAAAATCACATTTGAGTAAGAAAATAACTTTTCCTTTTTGTACTCTGAAAGAGTGCAATTCCAAGTAATCATCTCTTCAAGGGGAATGACACTGTTGATGCTATATAATCAACAAAGCCAAACAAAATTCTGCCATCAACTCAACATGCAATTCTGGTAGATTACTGAAACATCATCCTTCAAAAATAATTTTAATACTTAAGACTTACAAACAGCATTTTAAAAATTACAAGAGGAATTACATGACTGCGTCTTGTTATAAATATCTGGTGGGAACTGTGTATTTTATGAGCTTACTTTTAGAGAAAGGTACATACGAGAGCACAGATCAAAAGCTAACGTTCATGTGGTTTGAAAAACATAAACTAAATTAATTGCCTTTAGCCAACTCAGCAGGTATTAGTAGTGAAATAACCCTGTTTCATGGCTAGAGCACAGGAGTTTGGATTCACAAGAGCATATATGGTAAACACTAGCTTAGTTCAAAGAACATTTTTCTGCAGGGCACCACAGCCCCGCCAAAGCCGTGCTGTCAGAGAAGTTGGGAGGTACCAAAATAGCCACTCAGTTGTTCACAGAGAGGGCTATGTTTTGTTGCTGATCTACAGGTGAGGAAAAGGATAGAGACTGCTCCTGTGCTGGGAAAGGAAGCTAAAGCAAGCAACAGTTTCAGGCCATTAAAATATTTAACATGCTTTTGGGCAATCACTGTTTTCCTTAGTTTTTACAGAAGCTGATTAAACATGTTTACTAAAAACTGTAAATGTATTTATTATATACAAATTGATTAGACAAGGCAGATTCTGTTAACCCTAAAATCTCCTTCAAGCACATGCTCTGAGACATCCTGAGGTCAGATGATTGCTGCTGCTTTTATTACTGGATGCAGTAATTTATGATTTACAGGATCTCCTACAGTATGATGCCAGATTCTCTTACAAGAAAGTGAAAACTGATTCACTTAAGGTAGCAGTCAGATTGCTTTTCTGAAAAGAATGAAAAAATCCTGTAAGAGGAGGGGAAGAAGGCAAAGGCAGAGACCCAAACAAAAATGCAAACCAAAAACTTATCTATAAATACAAAGACTAAGGATAAGGATATCATTAAGGATAAGTTGTTATCAACCTATAAGAAGTTCTACCTTAAGCTTCTGATGGTAAAGATCATCCAGCTTTTCAGCTTCTTCTGTCAGCATTTTCACACTGCGTTTCTTGTCCTCTACCATTACATTCACCTAGGATGAAAGCATAAACAAGGAAATATAAATCAAAAAGAATTCCAACATATAAATCCATGCCAGCAGAAACAAAGCCTGGTAGCTCAGGAAAAAAATTAAACTAGGCTAGGCTGGGATGGCATTAACTTTCTTCATAGCAGCCTGTATTATTCTTTGTTTTGGATAAGGGGCTAAAGCAGTGTTGGTAACACACCAATGTTTCGGCTATTGCTGAATAGTGCGTGCACAGCATTCCAAGGCTTCCTATCCCTCCCAGGGCACCTCACTGAGTAGGGTAGGGGTAGGCAAGAGACTGGGAAGGTGCACAGCCAGGCCAGCTGGCCAGAAGGACATTCCATACCACATGACATCATGCTCAGCAATAAAATCCAAGGTAAAGGTAGAAGAATGGGGGAATAAAATTCTCCCTCTTTCAATCCATCCCAAACCCAATATTGCTAAAAATCTTCCTGATGACAATTTGTCAGTGATGGTAAACCACACAATCGACTGGAATGGGCAACTTATTAAAAACAAATATTTCCAATGTTTATGGTCAAATATATGTAAGCTACATAAACTTTAGTTCAGGGAATACACAGTATTTCAACCAACAAAGACCCCAATTCTTAGAAAAACTTCTAGGCTCCATCACAATTAAAGCAGTTTTCTCACAGCTTCTCCCCCTCTACTTGTCCTCAGGAAAACCCCAACCAATCCAACGAACCAACCCAAACAAAAACCAGCCCACCACACCACACTTCACCCATGCAAAAGGTTGAATGAAAGCAGCAGATAAGGTTTTAGGGTTGGTATCTTAGCCCTAATCTTCATTAACCAACACACCTGTTCCAAAGTATCTTCCAAAGTAATTTTCCGTTGAGTAACTTTACTAATTTCTTCCTCAGTCTGGTTGATGATCTCCATGAGGGGAGCCTGTAATATGCATACAAGAAGATCTGGCTAATGCAATTTGCTTATTTGAACTAAGATGCACCCCAGTACATCTTTTCCTTCTATTTTTATTTAGGCTACTGTATTCTCCAGTACCAAATTCCTTTCATATACTAAAATGTCGTTATGGTGACTCATCCCACAAGCTTTTCAATGACATTTCATTGTGAGATTGAGAGACATTTCCAGCATTTCCAAACAAACACATTTTTTGTGTGAGTGGTAACCAAAGCCTTTAGTGTTGACTCCACTTACCTTAATCTGAGTCCTGTATTTGACTAGGCAATTTGGTCCTGCCTCAGGATTAAACTGAATCTCAAAGTCGTGGCCTCTGGAATTCTCAGCACTTACTGGAATTAATTTCAGCTTTCGAGCCAGTTTATGATACTCTGCCAGTTGCATTTCGATCTGCTCAGAGGAGAAAAGGGCAGAAATCAGAAGAGATACAAGTGAAAAGCTTTGCAAAAAGTATTCATCTGGTACTTTAAACAAGTTCCTGAGTTGCTCTGCATAGACATGATTCCTTGTTACACCACGGTATTCAAGAGCTGTGTGTAATGCCAGCCCAACAGTTTGCTGGTTTAGGTGCTGTTTTATGATTCTTCAAGAGTTTGCTCAGGAAGGTTTCTCAGTGTCTATGGCTGACACTGAACGCTTTCACCTCTGGTTTTCCATATTCATCTGCCATAATTTTCCCTGCCTCAACTTTTTGAGAATTAGCTGATAGGGAAGTAAAAACATGCTGGAAAATAATACTAAACCAATGATCAGTCATCATGTCAATATGCCTTCTCTCATTAGTTTTGACAGGAAATGCCACACATCCTAATAACAAACTAACTTGAGCGTGCCTCTAAACAAAGCTTATTAAATGCTCTAATTTCTAACTAATGAGTGCTATTTATATGCAAACACTAAAGAACCCAAGTTTTTTATCCCAGTTTTATGTGCTTCTCACTTGCACATGAGGGATTTAAGTTAATACAAGTGCTTGATAAAGGGTAACCCTGCCAAATGCCAAATAAATTTGAGAGTTTTTTTCTTTAGTTCGCCATCTGGCAAAGCAGAAGCTTTTAAATCCCATCACTTACAGGACTATATCTTTTAGTTCTGTTTGAAGGGATTGAACTTGAACCTTGAAAGGTGTTACAACTTCTACATAAAGGACTAATCTGGCCCTAAATGCATGCAAAGCTATTGATTCAAATTCACTAGTTTTGCCTTACTTCCTTGCTATGAAATATTAACACCAGCCTGAAATTCTTGTGTTATCAAAGCAATGGCATGCTAATGTTATCAAAGCTCTTAACGCTACAGCAGTGAGAGCTGATAGTGCTGCATATTCTAGCTACAGCTCTTACGATACAGGAAAAAAAAATATAGTTCCATTAAGCTCAAAACAGAAAAAGGGCAAAAAAAAAGAGAAACATTTTTCAGAGATATTGTAAACAGAGGCCATTCTTGTCAGTTCTGCCTGGTTAGATACATATACGGTGTTGTTACATTATTTAGGAAAGAAGTTAGCAATACAACTTCAAGCTTGCACGATGGAAACTGCCAGCCACCTCTGCGTGTAGTGGGGTTTTCACATACCGCCTCTTTACTCCTAGCATATTTTAGCTCTTCATTCCACAGCTGATGTTCTTCTGCTTCCACTTCCTTAGTCAGCTTGTTAATGGTTTGCTGCAACTCATTCCTCTCATGATTTATTCTCTGAATGTCCGCAACGGAGTACTTTTGGTTATCAAAGATGTGCTGGAGCCGAGCATTCTCCTGCTTCATTGCTTCTACCTCCATTTCTAAGTTCACAAAACATTTGTGAAATGGACATAAAATGCCAGCCTATAGACTTAAACCTAACCGCTGTATTTTATGAGTAAATAATATAATTATTTATTATATATCATTATCATTTCATTACTCCAGTGTACTAACAGCTATCAGACAAAAAAAATCTTTATTAGCAATCCATTCTGGAAAGTTTATTTGTAGCATCATCATACCCCAAGTATCTCACTCCATCCTCAAGCTAAGAATTACAATTATTTTAAGACTATTTCTAGCTTCACTCTCCTTACTGTGATCAGGGCCTTCTTACCTGTTGTCTCAACTTCATCATTAACACTTTCCATTTTTTGATCAAGGATGGCTATATGAGATTCCAGATTAGCCAAATAAGCCTGGTATTTCTGGACGTCGGCTTGAAGAGACGATTTCACGTTCCGTAGCGTTACTCTACGATCCTAGGAAATGGGTGAAAAGAACAACCACTCTTAGATTAATATAAAATAATCACCTCACTTTCCAGACAAGACAGTAATTGGTCAGTATCAACAGCACGAATATAAAACTAAAAAACTTTAATAATTTTATCTCTGTGACAGCTGAGTCAAGTCAAGCACCTTTAAAATAACAGCATAGAAGGCTAAAAAGATTCTTGCATTTCAGCATAAGTCTCTCATTTGCATTAGACCCTGCATTTACTAAATTCTTACTACAGGTAGTTCACAACTTAAGTATAATAATATACAGAGGGCAGATGAAACTAGGGCATGGAAAGCTGGGAATAAACACAGCACATTTTGCTCAGTTGGCAGGAGTCTCAGTTTGCCACCTGTACATCCACTAACCCATTTTTAAACTCATGATGCATTGAAAGCAGAATCCAGCTTTTCAAGCAAAACATTTTCCCTAAAATATATTGTTACCACTGAATCCCATGTCTCATACCAACACGTTTAGAAAAAATAATGTTGAAATTTATATTAAAAAAAAGTGGTTCAAGTATTTTATTAATACTTCAGTCAATACAAGACCTTATTACCTGGGAACATCTGCACATTATCAAATAGTGACTGAAGACTCCACAGAAAATGTCTTGTTCTATAATGGTACAGAGTCTGTAAAAATCTGTCCTAATTAAAATCTCAAAGCACTGAAAATAATTTTCCATTTGTCATGTACATGTAGCATAAGTATCTTCATTCAGAAATTGTCAATAATATAAAATTCAACTCCACCATAAAAATAGAGACACAATTTACTAACCGGCTCGCTTTCCTTTTCTTTTTCTAGTCTTGCAATCTCTTCTTGAAGTCTTTTGTTTTCAGCTGCTAAACTTTCTATCTGGAATTCATCTATATTAAATAAATCCTCTGGGGGAGAGGGGAAAAGAGAGTGGAGTTACAAATTAATCTCACTTGATATCACCACCTGAGTATCCGAACATTAGCTTTAGCACAGTAAATATCCATTATCTGGACAATTATTTTACACTAAAGAAATAACTAAAAACAACCAAGAAACCCATCAGAAAAACCTTTCATTAAAATGCAACCAGGCAAAAACCCCAAAACAAACAAGAAGAGAAATGGATTTCTCAGTCCTCATGTCAAAAAGACTTCAAAGTCACTCCTATGAGTTAAGAGTTTCCAAACTCTCACACAACCCACACCATAGGATTGTATACAAGTCAGCCCACCTTGTAAAGCTAGAACAAATGAAACTTATTAACAAACTCTTTCTTATCCATATACTTCCTTGCCTCTTGAGACATCTTTTCCCTAATTTCACTTAGCCTTTACCAAACAATGGGGCGATTATTTTTTCCTACTAATATCCAGTAGCAGCGTGGCAGCTTGTTTCCTCTCCAACTGATGGCTCCAGTGTGCAAACAAAGTGCCCTTATTCAGGGCTTTTCATAGGAGAGCAAAGAAAGTAAGAAATGTTTTTCTTCCTTGTTCTCAAACTCTGTTTGTATTTCTGTAGGTGATGAAATGAGTGAGTCAAAAAAACCAAGCAATTTTCCACCTCCCTGGAGACAAACACAGGCACATGCTGAATCATATACAGGAGCCCTCACAACACAGCTTGGAACTCTTGCAGACTGCAGAGCTCTCAAAAGCTGAACTTTCTTACTTCTCAGTGTGCATCTGACAATATTTTTCTTTTTTTGACTTGTTAACTTTGTCAGACAGAAACGAGAGTCATCTGCATAGATGGAATTTGCATCTGAAGAATTGTATACTGGTTTTCTGCCACAAAGCCATTAAAAAAAACCAGATGACACAGCTACAGCTGATAGCAGATCATGACCTATCCATCTGTACTGGTAAAAATATATAAAAAAAGAGAGAATTAAGTTGAAGTAACTGAAAGGTACTTGGGAATTTAGAGTTCCCTTATCTCAGATCACTTTCACTTGTAAACTGAACAAACTGATGCTAGGAGAAGAGAAACCAGTAACACAATTGAATATTAATTAAAACTTGAAAACTTACTTAATTTTGACTGGACTTCAGCATCCAATTCTTCAAAAGTATCTCTCCCTTTCATGAAAAGCTCATAGCATTTCACAGAGTAGTCCATGAAAAGCTGAAAACAATTTAAAAATCTTTCATTTCAACAATTCCAAGGCCTGTAAAATATCTGGATAGTCTAAAGCTATTCAATCAGTGGAATTAAACAGACACTAAAAATATCTTTCACTCTTTTGATTATACTTCTGTAAAATTCAACTTTTTTCCTTCCTTTGAACACAGAACGTCAGATTATATTCAGGCAGAAGGAGGCACCTATAAATCACATTAAGAAAGGTCTGGAAATGCTATATTTTTCTGGGATATTTAACAAGAATTGTAGGTACAATATTTAAGAATTTTTTATCTTGACGCATATGATTCTCTCAGGCTAGTTTATGGAAACTGTAGATCTGTTTAACAGACCTCTTCAGGAAATGTGAACATTAAAATTCCAATCTGCAGATGTCAAAGAACTAATCTAGAATTAAAGAAAGGTTACCTAAAAAGAATTTGCTAGACACTAAGTTACAGATATTTCAGAAGCAATTACACCAGTATTGTGAATTTTGCATCAACATATATGCATAAGTGTCAGTGTAGAAGAACATAGTTAGTTTAAAAACATTTTTACTTGCCAGCCATCAGGTTGTAACCTTAGTCCAAAATTATGATTTAACTTGATTTTTGCAATTTTCTAATTAAATGTTTTAGCTTATAATGCAACCCCTTCCAAACATCTGTTGTGAGTTAACACTGAGTTAAATCTGAGTAGTACTAATAATCTATGATAAATTTAAAAGAAAGCAAGCTGTTGGATTTCTAAGCACCTGAATTACATTGCCACCCTATTTTGTGGCTCAGAAATAAAACTTTACAACCAATTTTTACATAGTAAGCTGAGTAGATATTGGCAGAAGCCACTATATTCAGAATTAAGTCACTGTCTTTACACTGCACTGTTGTTAACCTCCGAGGTCTCGAGTGCTAAAGCAAAATATACCAGAAGCTCTACTAAAACAATAAACATAATGATGTTATGTTTATTACGAATAATAATGATTCCCTTTCTCCACAAAGGAGAGCTGAAATGGGAGATACTTGGAGAACAAGGCATTTCTGTTTAATACCCAGTCTTCATCAATAGACTGGCCATGATATGCCTGCTCAGGAAATAGTTCATCAGGCTTTTAATGCCACTCTACTTCCTAGAAAGTGCTGTGAATATAAAAGGGAACAGAATCTATAAATAATGACACAACAATCTAAACTGTATTTAAATTGTGTTGTTACAGCACGTGGCAAAACTCAGTCGAGCAAGTCTGATTCTAATTTACTTTTTATGGTACCTTGTTATGTACAATTCCATCATCCGTCTCTCCTCCCCAGTTCTGTCCTTCATCGAAGGGTGCTGCACTTTCCCTCATCGCCGTGTACAGCTGAAAGCAGAGGTGTGCACACAAAGAGCAAACGTGAAGACATCCATTTGTTTTCACATTGGTTTCATGATAAGAAGCAGAGTAACACTGGGTTGGGATATCTGCAAGCAGGTTGTAATGAGCCTGTGCTCGGTTGACTAAACACACAGGTAAGGAGGCATGAAGTGGACAGTGAACACTGCCAAATTGTCTTGTGTCTTTTCAGCAAAAAAGGACAGGATTTTCATGGGTGCTCAATTCAGCAGGGGTGAACTTTTGTCACAGATTCCAAATTTTGCTCAGACCTGAGCTGGCAGCAACAACAGTTACCACTACTAAAAAAAATCCCCAAACCAAACAAAACCAAACTTAAATAAAAACACCCCACCCAAACACAAAACTCGCCACTCTGTATAAGAATCACAGGACATTTGAATAATTTCAATTGAAAAGTCCATCCTTAGACTTCAAATTTAGGAGAGAATGGCAGATGTCACAACATTTGTACTGAAGATACATGTCCTATTCAGTGATTATACCCATTAACTTCTCACACTGAATGTATGCATAACTCAGCATTTCCCCTCCTTTTTTTATACATTAATCTATCCAGTACATACATTTAAAGAAAAAAATTATCATAATATAACATGAAAAGCTCCATTTAAAAGTTACTAAAACATAAGGCTAAGGGTCAGCTCCCAGGTGACAGCTGAGAACACCTACTTTTTTCTTTACATACATGTTAAAGAAGGAGATTTGTAGAAAGTATTTACTAGATCTGTATTGAAACTAACATTCCAGCCTGGAAAGTGGAAATATTTATCTTGAGACAAATGTTACCTTGACACAATCAATTAACCAAACCAAAGCTGCCACAATCTGAGGCCAGGTGTGTGGTGCTCCCACAGTGTACATGGAGCTCTTTGACAGAGGAAAGGGGTACCTATAAGGCCAAAGAAAATACATTTTTAACAGCTGTGGCAAACAGTGACGAAAACAAACCAGCACATTTGGAAAATAAAGCAGCACATTTTTAGATGTAGATGAAGGCACAGAAGGAAGAGCAAACTCAATTGTCCTTTATACTGTACATCAAAGGAAATAAGTTGAGTTCTTACAGCACTATTTCATTCCATTATCGTGGGTTTCTCATTTTGTGATTCATAGAATATCTTGATTTGAAAGGGACCCCTAAGGAACAACAAGTCCAACTCCCTGCTCCCTCATAGGACTGCCTACAACTAAACCATAAGACCAAGAGTGTTATCCAGATGCTCCTTGAACTCTCAAAAGACAAGTTGTCAGAATTAGTCAGAATTAATCATTTTATCCAGAATTACACTCTTGGTGCAGCAGAGGGTAATCCTTTTCAACATTTCAAGCCAGGTCAGCAGTTTCAACTGTTACAGATTAAACCAAAATTTTATTTAAGTGCTGAGAAGTGAAAAAAACAGATTTACACCTACATTTAAGGAGCCCTGGCACTTTCACACCATCATGGGTTCAAATCTACAGGAGTAAAATACACTCCTTTGTTGTTTTTTTCTTTTTAAACGAGACTGAAAACTCACAATTATCAACAGGCAGAGGATTTTCTTTCTTGGAAAACTTTGGGGCGTTAATGATTTCAAACACTGAACAAATTCAGCAATAAACCACTGAGCTACTTAGTGGTTTTTTTTCATGTCATCATTTTTGTTATTTCTACACTCTGCTTTGAAAGCAGAATGAGAAAATTTGCAGGAAAATATATTTTAAACTAAATTAACTTGATCCAAAATTCTGGAAATTTTAGTTCTTAGATTCTAACAGAATGAACAGAAAGGTCTGTAAAAGAAAATTGTGTCTTGTCTTTCAAAGTTTTATACAAATAATCAATTAAATTTTACATTACAAAGCAAGATTCCAAGAGCTTGTAGTTCTGCAAGTTCAAATATAAAATGCATAGTAGACTCTGAAAGTCAGAGAGTAAACCTAGAGCTAAACAAAAGTGAAACAAAACAATCACAACATCGTACTTTTAGAGTCTCATCTGAATAAAGAAACCTATCCATTCTCCCCAGCTATCAATGCAGAATTCTTAGCTTTTAAATTTCTAGCCATAGCATATCTATTTAGCCCAGGAGACTAACAATAATCGTCTTACCCAAGCTCTTTAAAAACTTTGGGAATTTCCTCTTCAAATTTTGAGTCAGGCAGTTCATAAGAAGGGCAGAGGAATCGATACATAAAGATGAAGATTTTTAAGAAGTCCTTAACTGATGGAGATTGTAGCGATTTCATGGAAACATTAGGGGCATAAGCATTCTCAACGAGGAACTGTGGAAAAGAAACACAGAGTACCAATCACTAAATAAAACTTAAGAGTTGAAACCAAGAGAAATAAACATTTCAATCAGTACATTTCCCAGCTGATAACATTGAAACCAAGAGAAATAAACATTTCCATTAGTACATTTCACAGCTCATTACATACATGCAGAATAAGTTAATATGTTACCTCACAAAGCTTCTTGATACATTGTTGGATGAATGCCTTGTCGTGAAGGGGCCTGGGATCCTTTATCTTTTCTGTCCCGAACACGTTGTACTGGCTGTTGCGTGACCCTCCAGCCCCACTCGCCCTAGGAACAGACAGTAAATACAGGCCTTGTGACAGTACATATAAAGAAGAACTCTCTTAATGTTTAAGTCACAACAACTGCTATTTTTGTGTTTTCTTTGCATTTGTTATACAAAGTGATACTTGAAGTTTTCTCTTAATTTAAGGTGATTGGAAAAACATAATCAACCTGGAAGCCACAAGCCACATGTACAACAAAGGGATTACTGCATCCTAGATGAATACTTTCTTCATTTTATTGGAAGAAATAGACTTTTAGTAGAGCAGAAAAATACCCCAAAGATGAAGAAAAAAATCATGTCAGTGACTGTAAATAAAGACTAAAATATTTAAGAAATATTTAAAAGGAATAGACCCCTGCAATATTGGGGTCCTATGAAAGAAGACACCCACAACACAGAAAGTCATGAACTAAGGAGAAAGATTATAGATTTTTGGAAGGTCTGTATCTTAGAGAGCAGAAACTAAGGCAGAGTATACTACAGATGTCATTCTTCCTTAAACAGGAAAACATACTGAGATACTCTTAAGGCCTGCAGTGAACATCATTCCCAAGAGAAAAAAAACCAGCTCCCAAAGCAGTTCCTACTCCACAGCATTATTGTTTAGTGATGAAGGACTGGAGGAAGGCAGACCTGAAGGTCTGCTTGCCTCAGCTCCATTATTCCCTGTAATGAAAATCTGTCAAGTAAGAAAAATGCCAAAATTATGTAGGACTATTTTTGTTTTAATTTACAGTGCAAAGAATGAAAGCTATCCATACCCCTTCCCAAAACAGCTGATTTTTCTTTCTGAAGCTCCAGATGTAGGTTTGCTCATGCTCAGTTTCCCAAAGGTGCTTCTGTCCTTCCTGAGGAATAGAGAGAAGGATGCAAGTGACTATTTCTACCAATTCGCCTTTTGCTCATACAAGAACTATAGACACACTCAAATATTCCTAAGAACCCTCATCACTGCAACATCTTAGAAAGGTCAGCTGATGCAGCAGCCATCTCCTAAGAAATGTGTAAGAAAGTGTAACCATTTGAAACATGACACAGGTACACAAAAAGGTTAAAGGAAGTATTTTTGCAAAACTGGAGCACTTGTGCAAATATCCTTGGCTGCCAGGAGCCTTCTTTTCATTGTTTCCATTTTTTCCCCTCAGTTCTACTCACACACTCAAACACACTATGATAAATCTCTTCAGGATTAGTTTTATATACTTATTTTTAGCAACTTGACCAGCACGACTTACATTTGAGGTGTTTGAAGACCCATCTTATTGTTGTCCTGCACTCTCAGTGCCATCATAGATTGCCGACCGCTGTTTCCAGCGATACTTGAGCTTCGCCTCATTGTGACTGAGCTGTAAATCACAATCCCTCAGTACTGGAAAATCCACGATCTCAGGGTGTTTTCTTTTCTAAAAGCCACAGTGACTTTCCAAAGACTCAAAATAAACAAGTAGACCTGCAAATTGGACCAAAAAAAAAAAAAAAAGAAAGAAAGAAAAAAGATTGATTATGTTATACTCCAGAAATATAAAGGAGCAGGTACAGTCTTTTAAATTAACTGTTTTATTGATGAAAGTGTCAGTGTTTGTTCCAAACCTACTGTTTTGCCTTTCTTTATATTTGGTCATTTCAAGCCTACAGGTTCCAAAAGCAAAAGAGGTTGAGAAATTTTTCAGTTCAGTCCACTGGGAAGAAGGCCACACTACCACGAGTACTGTTTACAGCACTTCAGCCACACAGCAGCTCCTGAGCTGCTAACTCTGAGCCTATCCATACATTTGCAAATGATCTCCCAGTATCATAGCACAGTAACTGGAAAACCTATTCTGAGATAATATTATAGTTCTCTTCAGACTATGCATGCAGAATATAAATCACACTGGAATATGAATACCATTGTTCCCACAGCAGCATTAGGGGGGAATTTGAAGTAAACTCAGAATTAACTCAGGAAAAAAATTCCAGCTTCTGCCCTCCAGAGGTTCTATTTTATTTGTGGAAGGGGCTTAAATGACTGAATTATAACTAATAAAACCCCCCTCCATTACAAACATTACCAAAACACATTATTAATACAAACTGTGTTTCATTTTGCTTCCAGTTCCACTGCTCACAAACTACAACAGAAGTTTAGCTCAAGCTCAATTTATAGGGCAGCATATTCATGACCTCACTATGGGGAAGAAGCTGCGTTATTCCATTACTTTAACTGGGACCAACCACAGAGAGACTGAATTTTCACAAACATAGCAAGCAATTAGCTTCCAGAATCACAGAATCAATTAGGTTGGAAAAGATCTGCGAGATCATCAAGTCCAATTTATGACCAAACACGACATTGTAAGCTAGACCATGGCACTAAGCGCTACATCCAGCCTTTCCTTAAACACCTCCAGGGACACTGACTCCGCCACCATGCTGGGCAGGTGTGGTGGTTCTTTAAGCAACCCTAACACACTCATTCACGATAACGGTTCATTCCAGTGTATAACCACCCTTTCTGTGGAGGAATTCCTCCAAATGTCCCCACCTAAGCCCGGCGCAGTTTGAGACTGTGTCCTCTCGCTTGTTGCCTGGCAGAAGAGGCCGACCCCCACCAGGCTACAGCCTCCTTGCGGGTGGTTCCAGAGGGATAAGGTCCCTCAGAGCCTCCTTTTCTCCAGGCTAAACAGCCCCAGCTCCCTCAGCCGCTCCTTACAGGACTTGTGCTCCAGACCCTTCACCCTTATTGTAGTGAGGGACCCAAAGTGGACACAGGACTCGAGGTGTGGCCTCACCAGAGCCGAGTACAGGGGGACTGTCACTGCCCTGGTCCTGCGGGCCACGCTGTTGCTGATAAAAGCCAGGACGCTGTGAGAACAGAGTTCAAGCAGAGATTTAAGAGCAGAGTTTGCCAGAGCCAATACGCCAGCAGGAAAAACAAAGGGTAGGAGCGCGGCAGAGCTGGGCGCAGCTCCACCCACTCGCCCTGACAGCGGGTCTAAACCGTACCGAAGGCGCTCGGGGGACTCAGCAGCGAGGCCAGCCCGGGACTCACCGCCGCCTCACGGACACCGGTCCCGGTGGTTGAGGCGGAGCGGGGTGGGGGTGCTCCTGCTGCCCTCCCGCTCCCAGCAGAGCCCGGTCGCTGTTCCCGCCCGGCCGTTACCGCCAGCGCCGCCACCGCCGCCTCCTCGCAATTTCAAATCCGCCCGCCCAGGCGTCACCCAGCGCGTCACACGGAACTGCGTCACGGCGGGGCCGCGGGCGCAGGAGCGCGGGGCGGTGAGGGGAGGCGGGGCGGTGGGAGAAATGAGAGGAGGCGGAGCGGTGGGAGAAATGAGAGGAGGCGGAGCGGTGGGGGAAGCGAAGGGAGGAGGAGCGGTGGGAGGAGGAGGATCCCAAGCCCCGGAAGGGCTCGGGGAGGGGCCATGGCCGTACGGCGAGATGGCGGCGCCCGCGGTGAGTGTGTGCTAGGCGCTGCCGTGCCACGGCGAGCCCCGGGCTTTTCGCCAGCCGCCGAGAGTTTTTCTGAGGAAAAGCCCGAGCTCTCGGTCCCTGTGTGCCCGCGGCGGTGGGAGTCGGCTCCTGGCCTCAGCAGCGCTGGGGCCGCGGCTGCCCCGGTGCCTGTGTTCCCGCTCCCGAGTGCCGTCATAGTCATCCATATGTACAGGGGTATATATGGTATATGTATATGTGTGTGTGTAGATATAGCGTATGCATATGTATGTAGTATGTATACGTGTGTATATATAGTGTGTCTATATATATATATATATGGGTGTTTATGTGTGCATATATATAGCGTGTCTGTATATAGTGTGTGCATATGTATAGTATACATGTGTAGTCTACGCAGCATATGTGTAACACATGTAGTACATACACGTAGTATATATACATATATATGGTGTATATATATTTGCATACATACTAGTCATATAGTCGTAGACGTAATCTGTCATAGTGATATTTTCAAACTTAGTAAAAAGAGTCAGAGCAAGTGCGTGCTGTATAGTAAAAAAGTTATATAAAACTTGCTTACTATAGAAAAAGAAGCGGTGTAGGGATGAACCTAATGGGGAAACCAGCTGAAGTCAGACGTTTCAACAGTGTGTCCTGCGTGTGTGTGGAAATGTCTGTCAGAAGGTAATTTATTAAAGAGTGATAATTCTGTAAAACGAATTCTTATCAAAATCCCCACAGGAGGAGGTTGCTCCAGGAAGTGCAAATGGTCGGTGAAAGCTACGGTGTCAGGGAGTTGATTTTTCGTCCTGAAAAAGGGACTTAACGATGTCTGTGGTACATCGTCTGGCAGTGGGATGGCTCGTGGATCATCTCTCTTTCATCAACCAGTGTGGCTATGAGTTCTGTGACTCCTTTGCACACCCTGGTGGTGTCACTTGCAGCACTTCTGTCACATCTACTGAAGACTGGCACAGTACTTCTGCTTTTGCTGCCACCCTCTCATCAAGCGATGGTCCTACTTATGGAGATGCCATAGAAACAGAAGGTAAACCAGCAAAAATTAGATACGTGTTTCGGGAGGAGTTCTTTGATATTTCTAAGCCCCATATAGCTGCAGCTCCTGAGGAGCAGCTGTGTCAGGGATGCCCTGAAGTGAGTCTGACAGAACTAAAGGCCAACAGCAACAGAGAGGAATACCAAGAAGGAGCAAAGAGTGACATTGGAGATTCTGTTGCCACTGCTAGGAAGGTATGTTCTCTGTAACACAGTAAATTACAGTAATGCCTTGATAAATAATATACTGCTGACATCATTTTGCATACCTGAGTCTTTTGAGGTAGTGTAGAAAAGAGCGTGAACTTTTGAAGATATTCTTGTGTCCCTTATGTCAGTAATGTGCGTTCTGTGTCTCATAAGCAGTGGATTGCTCCCAAAATCTCCCGACGCTGGTTGTGGTCAGGTACACAGCCTGAAACTGTGGTAGCTGTTGCGATTGTGCAGATGAGTGAGTTGGGAAGGACAGTATGAATTTACTTTCAGTGTTGTTCTGTACTTATTTTTTAAGTACTTCAGTACTTATCTTTTTATTAAGAAAATAAGAGTGGCAGGGCTAAACTAGTAAATGTAATCGTGAAGGCATAGTTAATTTTTTTCTTTTATTGGTAAACTGCAGTTGGCAGCTGAAGCTTTTAGTATGGGCCCAAAGGAGTCACGAGAACAAATTGTGACATGCACTAGGTACCTTCAGATCCCAGTGCCATGGATAACTTAAACCAGCTTTAAGCCTATGTACCTTGTGAATGCCTGCAGCAGCCTAGGTATTTTCAGATCTTTTTGCTTATTTGACTTGTACTTGTGATAGAAAAAGAGATGGAAAATTCCTTCTGCTTTTAAAAGAGTTAATTTGTGATTCAGGTATGTTTGATTTCTTTTTCCTTTTATTTAGTCATGGAATGATACAGATTTTTTTGTTGTTGTTTGGTAATTCTGCAGAAACGTAAAAGGAAATGTGTGTTCAACCAAGGTGAACTGGATGCTTTGGAGTACCATTCAAAGGTAAGTTGGAAAAAACATATCTTTTGCAAGTACAGGATACCTGACTTTGGGCATGTACAGAGTGGAGGGCATGGTTGCAAACAAGTTCTGTTCCTGTAGCGTGTTCCACTGGTGCAAAGAAGGAAAGGGAAGGGAAGGTCAATCTCTCCAATCCTTAGGTGAATAAGTGCTTACAGAATAGATCTTCTGTGTAGGTATGTGAGAAATTGCATCTGAGACATTACAAAGAGCTGGAAGCTGCATTCACAAAGTAACTTTGGCCGTTACAGACAGCTGAACGTTGTGTTGTGATGGGTTGAATATTCCTGGGTTGACCAGGAAGTGACTGATTTGAAATTGGCAGCGTAACCTGTTCTGAAGATCAGCTCATCTTTAGTGTTTCAGGACACTGAAGTGCTGAAGTTATTCAAAGCTTTTGTGACCAAATGTGCTTCAAAATATCTTATTCTGCAACTGAGAAAAAAAATTAATCTTTCTCTAACATTTTATGTTGTCATACTAAAGCATTATGAATGAATTGGAATTCAGGTCTGTATGCTTGTGTCACTGATGTACTGGTGAAGATACAACTGAATTACACTGAAGCATATTAGTAAATCATAAAAATACAATCTGTTTGATGTATTCTTACTGCTTTCCCAAATAGTGATGTGAACCTGATCTAGGATCTACACTTGCTTTCTCTCCTTTGACAAAGGTATTTGTTGTATTGGGCTTTTTGCTTAATTCTGTTCCTCTTGAACTACATGTAGGTGACTACGCTTTTTTTCTTTTACATGGCAAGAGTTTTGTAGTAAACATGTACAGTTTACTGTGATACAGTGTAGAGGTCCTGTGATTATTTTTGTGAATAAGCTATGTGCGTGCAGAATCACCTTAAAGGAGAAAACTTTGAAGTTCAGCATCAACATGAGTATGAAAACGTTTAAGTTAAAATCATTCAACAGTAGAAATAAGGAAAGAAATGAAGAGAAGAAATTTGATGTCTTGGAGGCTTGTGTAACTTCAAATGATTTTTGGTGAATATGTGGAAAAGAGTTTGGAAAAATCTGTGACCCCAGTTAGCCTCTTATGTCATTCACAGATTAAAATGTATTGGGTTTTTACTGTATTTGTGTTGCTAAAGGTTATAGCTCTGCAAGTCAACCCAGAGTATTTTGGCATTTATTTATATATGTAGACTCATTGTCAAAAAAGCCCCAAACAACCCCAATTTTGTTCCTGCAAGTGAATCCATTTATGAATTTCAGTCAGTGTCAACATAGGGAACAGTACAAAATATGCTAAATTCCTTCAGCAGCCATTTGTTAAAGCTACTGCTTCCATTGCTTGATAGTCAAGAGACTTTGTCCACTTTGTCCACCTGTGAGTTCACACGTGCATGTAAGAAGGTATAATTTCTAAAGATATGATTATTAATTCTGTTGAAGCAGTACGAACTTCTCTTATCACAAACCCAGGTACTAAAAATGTACGACTCTGTTCTCTGATATCTAGAGGTGGCACTATTATTGAAAAAAAATTATTCTTGCCCTGCTGCTAATCTGGGAATTGTAATAAAGAGTATTTTGTAAAACCCTCTTGTAATCGTAAAGATTTTGTAATCAGAAGCTTTTGAAAACATAATACGTATTTGAAACCTTTATTAAAGCCACTGTAACTGACTAAATTGTTATTCTAAATGGACAAACCCACCTCACTGACAATCAAAACTCATAAAGGCTTCATGATTTGGAAATAAAATTTGGTCTCTAAATTTTGTGAAGGGAAGATGCTGAAGTGAATGACAGTATATATAGATGCAAGAATCTTGTCATCTTGGACTAACAGGCTATTTGAGAGATTTGCCACTTAGAAAAGTTGCAAAAATAAAATTTTGATACTTTAATTTAATTTACTGATTGTACTTCAGTATTACTGTAAAATGCATAAACTGTTGTTTTATGAAGTGAATTGAAATGTGGAAAATGACTGATTTTTAGGTCCCACTATATATCAATTAAAAATATGTTCATGGGCACAGTAACTTGAAATTAGATTAGAATTTTAAATTAAACTTCAGATAATTGCTTTGAAATTTGTGTTTGGTTGAAACAATAGTATTCCACCTCTGTTATCTGAAATGTTTTATTGAGTACTTTCTTACTCTTTCTTTCTCCAGCCTTCTAATTATTGTAAGTTTACCAAAAACCAACAACAGAAGTTAGCATGGTGTCCTGGTTTTGGCTGGGATAGAATTAGTTTTCTGCTTGGTAGCTGGACAGCTGACATAGCAATCTATCCATGATGGAGTGGAAATGCTTCAAAGAAAAAATAAACCCAAATTTTTAAAAAAGCCTCAGAGTCAACAGATTAAAAGCTAAAGGTTGCCCAAATGTCTGCACCCAGCTGCAGCTGGTTTGTCTCTCCCAGCCTAGTCAGGATAGCTCAGAAAACATCAAAGATGCTCATTTTGGATTTAGTGTGAGGATAATGTTTACAGCAAGAACTGAAACATCAGTGTGTTAAGTAGTGCTTACCCGAGTCAAGGAGTTTTCAGTTTCCTGTGCTCTGCCGGTGAGCAGGTGCACAAAGGGAGCTGGGAGGGAACATGGCCAGGACAGGTGACCCGAATTGGCCAAAGGGATATTCCCTGCCAGAGGATCTCATGCTCACCATATAAACGACTGGAGTTGGTCAGGAGCCATGGATTTGCTGCTGAGGGATGGGCTGGACATCAGTGATCGTATTGTGTGTCAGTTGTTTCTCTTGAGTCGTACTTCTCTCTCTTCTCCTATTTTAATAATAAAAATAATGATAATAATTTCTTTTGTTTCAATTTTTAAACTGTTCTTATCTCAGCCCATGAGGTTTGTTTTTTTCCTTGGATTCTTCTCCCCACCAGGGACTGGGAGGCATGGGGTGTGAGTGAATGGCTGTGTGGTGCTTGGTTGCCAGCTGGGGTTAGACCAAGACACACACCTTATTATCATGCCTTTGTAGCTTTTGAGCCAATGATCTCAGTAATTGGCAAGGATCCTTTTCTCTGCCTGCAGATTGAGAATGTTTTGATTTCAGTTGCATTCTCTGGTCAAGTAGATACTTAAAAGGTCTTTTCTTTTTTTCCTTTGTTTTTTTTGTGACCGTGCAGGTCAGGAAGCTCATTTGGGAAGGCACTTTGCATTTAGTCCAAGAAGGACTCAAAAGTGGTTTTCTTCACCACACTACTGCAAAACTCAATTGCAAGAAGAATAATGTTCCTCAACATGTTGTCTGTGGGCTGGCTCAAGTGTGTGAAATGGCAAAGCAGTTTCCAGCTGTGAATGAAAGTGACCATCAAGCTGTACATGTGCTAGAGGATGAAGCCTCCCATCCAGAGCAGGACTTTTTCTCCTGTGTTACGGAAAACAGCTCAAACTGTGCAAAGATAATTGTGTTAATGGGGCAGAAATACTTGGTACCACCCAAAAGCAGTTTCCTCTTATCTGATATTTCATGTTTACAGCCCCTGCTGAACTGTAAGTATCTTTAGGTGTTAGAATTTACCCCTTTTCTCCTGCCCAAGAAGGGCAGTTCATGTCAAGATGCCTCAATGAACAGGTTTTAACATACTGCATTTCACTGACAGCAAATGCTGCTGCAGGCTTTCAAAGTGATGTTTCTAACTTTGTGCAAATAGGTAAGGACTTTCAAAGGAATCTTGAATGGTTAGGAGATCATGTCATGAGGGGATTATTTGTCTCCAGGAGGCTCCTTTAAAAATCTCGGCCAAAATACGAGAGTTTGTGGTTGTGTTCTGAGCCACTGTCAGCGTAGAAGTCACGTAAACATGTTAAATTGGGACTGGCTGTGCTGCTGGGTCCCTATCCCACAGGAGGAGGCTTTAGCACAGGTAAGTCCACGTTGCTGCTGAAGTGGTGGTCCTGCTGCCGTGTTTTTTAGCTAGATTAGGCCGTGGGAGAGGGATGAGCCAATGCACCTTAAACCAAATGTGTGTCACTTACAGACTCATCTTGTTCAGCGGCAGGGTCTTTTTAGATTGGAATAAACTGGTTGTGGAACAAAGCCCAGTATTCCCCAGGGAACAGTTTGAGAGGCTGTTGCACCCAGCTGGAGGG
The DNA here is from genome assembly GCA_013398855.1 of Mohoua ochrocephala. Lineage (NCBI taxonomy): Eukaryota > Metazoa > Chordata > Aves > Passeriformes > Acanthizidae > Mohoua > Mohoua ochrocephala. The sequence continues at coordinate 93,050 of VZTA01023996.1, read as the reverse complement.
GAACACCACTTTAGCAAGACCACAAGTAGCAAGCATGACTTGACTTTTCAGCTGCTGTGTTTCACAGCTGAGAGTATTGGCTTAAGCCAAAATCAGTGAGAGGGAAATGGGAGGATTTTAGAATAAATAAGTCCTCTGTAAAAGTAGATTAAAAGGTATCCAAGCCACTATCCCCAGCCCTAAGCTGACAGCATGTGTTAGTCTTCAGTGCCATTCCATTAGCTTTCAAACTGACCTTCATTTTTAGTGTTATTTTTATTACTATCAGTTGCAGCTAGGCTTTGTCAGACAGTCTTACGGGAAAGATGTTGCCTGTGAGCAAGACTGCGCATTACTGCACTACCTTCTAATCAGTAATTTTAGGTTTTTTAGTTGCTTGTGGGAAGAGAGGAAGCACATATAACTTAGATGTTATTTTTTTAATAGTGTTTTTTATTGAGAAGACATTCAGGAGGTAGAATCTCACTGTCTAAATAATAATTTTGCATTTGAAGTCCAGAATCTAGCCAGTTAGCTGTTTCCATCTGCAGGAAAGAAGGAAGATTATTGCCACTCTTCTATCATTGTGCACATATAAGATAGCATGTTTGGATTCTCCAAGAAGTTAGAGAACAGTCCAAGAAATCTGAGCAAGGGCTTTTGAAATAAGCAACAATGAATGTTAACATAATGTCCTGACTGTAGATTATTATTTTTTTAAAGTCTGCTGTCCATTTTAATTATTTTGTCTTCCCTTTCACTTGCCAAAAGAGAAGTAATTCTTGCTGGTCAGTCCACTGTAGGGATAATACCTCCAATGTTAAATGAATAAGACATGATGATCACATTTCATGAACATCAAATACTAAGCTGTTGTTCTTACCCTCAGACTCAAGGGTAAGAACAAATATGTTCTCTGGAGAAATAAAATTGGAAAGTTCTGTTTTTTCATGGATGTGTTCTGTCTCTTCTGTCCTCCAGCTAAAGTAAACTCAGTTTCTTCCATGAAAACCCTTTCAGTTCTTTTACTCTTGTTCATTGATTCCCATTTCATACACTATGTCTAGCTATCTGTCTCTCTTTACCTCCAGCAGTGCAAAACAGTTTTCTAGGGCTGGCTTGAAGCTCTGCGTGTCCCTGTTCACCTGATGAAAGATCAAACAGGACAGGAATCTTGCATTCAGGGCTGCAGCTTTTCTCTCAGCTGGGTACCTCATTACATAGCTTCTGTTGGGAAAATTGGAGAAATTTTTATTTTTTAAAACTTGCACTCTGCTATCCTTTTTTTTCTGAAAGTCCTAAAGATAGTCAAAATTTCTGGGAGGGATCTGACACAGATCGCATAAAAGTCCTTTCCGTAGGTAATCAGCATAAAAATATGTGAATTTTCTGGATATGATTATCTGTATTAAAACAAGCATGTCAAAAGTCTTTTAACTTCTTATTTGGAAAGAACTGAAGAAATTTGCAGTTTTGCTGTATATCTGTTTTAACTCGTAGTTATTTTTTAAAGCTAATTTATTGGCTTTTCTTTTTTTTTCTTTAATTTCACTTGCCAGACAAGAAAAAATATGATGTAATTGTGATCGATCCACCATGGGAGAACAAGTCTGTTAAAAGGAGTAACAGGTATGTTTTATAGTAAAATCAAACAGACTTTGTCATCGTAGCTTACAGAGGGTAATTAACATTTTAATATATTGATGCAATCCAAGACCAATATATAACTGAGAGAGTAGAGAGACTGTAGCTTAAGCTTGTAAATATTTTGATGCATGCTTACCTTCAAATCTATGGAATGTCTTAGGTATTTCACTGAAATGTCTTGGATACTTGGCTTACATAATATTTGCAAGAGTAGGTCTTAAATTACCTAGCTGGTGAGAGAATGTTAGTCCCTGAGACTTACAAAGAAAGTATGGATTCATCTGTTTTGTAGGGCCCAGATCATGCAGATATTAGTTTGTAGTTAATAGGGTTACTTCAGTGGGCATAAAGCTAGATAAATGTGTAAGTATTTCCAGGACTGAAATCTTGCTCAGAACTTTGAGTGGGTTTTTATTTAATTTGAGCTGTAGCTTAAGCTTTGGTCTAATGTTTAGAAGAACGTGATAATGCGGCAGTAAAATCCTCTGGTGCAGTAGGAACTCTGAGTACTGTAGTTTATGAAGTCATTAACTTAATTTTTTATGGGCTTCCTTCACTGCTGAGTAACATCATGTTTATGCCAGTGGAGTTCTCTTGATTGCCATAGCATTGTATCCACGTGAAAGAAGGGTAGACAGGAAATATGGCCTTACAACTTTCTAGAATAAAGTTCCCTGCAGCTTTTGAAGCTTGTTATGAAGACATAGTTTGAAGATGCAGAGACTGATTAGTAGGCTTTCCTTTGAAAGCCCTCCAGAAACCTCTAGAAACTCTTGAATTGAACTCATTCAAATGTCTTTCTTGAGTATATAAGGTACTCAGAGAAGAATTGTAGTTACAAGCATAAATTTGCCACCAAGGTCCTCTCTCCCTTATAAAATCAGGGCAAAAAGTGGAAGAGCTATCACTGCTCCTAATTATCTTGTTGGCAGCTAATCGTTGTGCAGCATTTCTCATCTGGGTGAATCTTTTTTCCTCTGGACAGCCTAGTCCAGGAGGTATTTTGGATTTTATCCTTGTTTACTGTTTCTCACTCTTGTATTGTGTGGGGTCCTGGGTACCCACATGGTAGCTAGGGATTTTCATTAGGCAGTGTGCCAATATTTTTGGTGCTGTAATATGTAGGTTCCACAAACTGCAGTTTATTAGTAGTGTAGAATTGCATCATGAAAAAATATGGTAGAACAGGATAGGATCTGGAAAGCATCCCAGATTCACTGGTGTAGCATTCAGTTACCTCAGAAAAGTGCGGAATGGTTTTGAATAACCAGAGAACTTCTACCATGGCTGATAATTTAAAAAACATGAATAACTTCTGAAAATAACTGGAGAAATTATTATCTTTTATGACCTCTTAACTTGCCATTCAAATTAGTGTTGCCCTTGCAAGTGACTCACTTGTTACTGTCATTCAGTAGAGAGTTTATTATGAGAAGTGAATAGTATAACATTGCCCAAGAAGCTACTGTTCACTAAACAGCTTTGTTCTGGCACAAAGATGAGAATATTGAATTACATGTGATAGTTCTTAAATGAAACATGAGCTTCTAAACTTCTTCAGAGTCACAACTCATAATGCTTTATTTCGACGGATAGTGGAAATACATAGTTAAAGGTTCTGCTCAGTAAAACTTGAGTACATACTCTGACGATTTTATATAAAATCCATCAGATTTGTCCACTGGGTGTCAGTCTTGAACTATTTTTTATGACTTAGGTTGTCAGGAGATAATTCTTGAAGTGACTGGTCTGTGTAATTTCTTTATCCATTTGTGTCGCTTTGCAATTTTTGTAGTTGGTAGATGCTAATTTGCTTTCTCACTGTATTGGCATAGGTACAGCCACTTGTCTTCGTGGCAAATCAAGCAGATTCCTGTACCAGCACTAGCTGCTCCAAATTGTCTTGTAGTCACGTGGGTGACTAATAGACAGAAGCACTTACGTTTTGTTAAGGATGAACTTTATCCTCATTGGTCAGTGAAAACGCTTGCTGAGTGGCACTGGGTAAAAGTAAGTTCTCAATTCCTTTTTGTTTTCTTGGAGACTGAGAGGGCTTGCACTGTGAAATTTTACATATTCTTCCAATTTGTCTATTTACTACCGTGTGCTTCTGTGTTTGAAAGCTATGATATCATCAGTCTCCTCCATTTTATAAAAGAAAAGGTCTTGGAAAAATATGGGATATTAAAATCTTCCACTGTGTATTTTTAACTCTTTTGTGTCAGATTACTAGAGCTGGAGAATTTGTATTGCCTTTGGATTCTTTGCACAAAAAACCCTATGAAGTTCTTATATTGGGGAGAGTTCAAGGAGATGTAGAGGAAGCCTTAAGGTATGTCAGAATATTTATGGTAAATGTCTTTTTTGCCACTGCTAGGATTCCCTTTGTATGTATCACTTACTCATAATGCAGTATAATGTCCCAAAAATATCTTGGCTGATTGTGGACCTAAAGATAGCCTTATTAGCTTTGGAATAAGAGAGTGCCTTAGTGAGATTAAAGAATGGAACTCCTGTCTGTTCCTTACATCTGCTGTGTTGGGGAACTGGGTTGGACAAAAGCCTCGTGGACAGGGCTTCCTTTGCTGACAAGTTCTCTTGGACCACGAGTCCTTGGCACAGGCTGATGCAATTTTGGGGATGCTGCTGTTTTTCCACACATGAAGACATACAGGACTACATTGTTGGTTCTCAGTGGCTTTGCATGGTTATTGTTAACCAAGTTTTGTCTAAAGTCTCCATGGTTTCATAAACTGTCATTTTATGTATTATGTCTGAGCAACATTTAACTTCCCTTGGACTTCCCTGAAGTTTGTGAATAAACATTCTGTGTGTTACCTCCCATCTGAAGTAGCTCTGCAAGGGTTGCAGCATCATATTGGGTAGCATTCATTCTCATGTTTCTTTTCTGATTTATATGACAGGAAATCTGAAGGCATTCTTCCAATTCCAGAGCATCAGTTAATTGTCAGCATACCCTGCAGTCTGCATTCACATAAACCTCCTCTTGCTGGTACGTTTTGCTTTTTTTGCCTAACGTTTCTGTAGTGCAGTGGACTCGAATGTCTCATTCTGGGATGTACCTAGAAATGCCTTAATTTCCCATTTGCCAGGCAGTTCTACTCACCAGAACTTGTGGTTCCTCAGCATTTCTAAAAGTGTTCTGAAGCACCTCAGTCTTGGTCTCTAAAAATGAACAAGAAAACTAGAACTTCAAGTATTACTGTGGGAACATTTTAGGTAGACATGTAGAAAAAATGTTGCCTTTTTCGAAATTTATCTTCTAAATATTGCACAAACAGTTTTACAGATACTTCATGTATGAAGTTATGACAAATGACCTAAAGTGCCTTGTGAGGGAGAGAATACATAAAATAGGAAAGCAGAAATCTCTTTCTTTATTATGTCATCCTGAAATAAATGTTTATATTTCTGCATGTATTGATTCTGTGCCTGCAGTACAATTATGCCTTTAAATCCAAAAGCTTAATTATTTTAAGACTGCTAATAAGAGGCAACAAATAAGGTATGCCCTGCTTGTTTCTGAGGAGTTGTATTTCACTCACTGAAATTGATGCAGTAATTCCAGCCAGCCAGTTAGTGTGGGTATTAATTCAACTTTTTAGAGTTAGTCCAAAGAATTGTTCTGGAGTACTTTGACTAATTTCCTCAGTAGGAAGTGATACTTCTTTCGTCATTATAGCACCTTAGAACCTTACAAGGCTGTGGTAAGAAATATATTTAATACCTCCCACAAAAAGGATTTCGTCCTCCTCCAGGGGGGAGGCTCATGATGAGCCTGCAAATATTCCAGGTGTTTTGTAATCACATCTGGAAAGGCAGGTAGAAGAAATGTTTAATGCTCTTGGAGAGGAGAGGTGTCACACTTTGCTTCACTGATATGCTTTCCTTTTTCTCTTCCCAAAGGGTAGAACAACTTCTGATCTGAGCAATTATTGTACATTCAGGGATGCTCTAAAGTTTGTGTTTGAGGGCTTGTATTTATTAAATTTACGTATATATGTATACACACACACCCCCCCGTTAAAAACCTAGTAGAAGGGACATACTTTGGTTAGCTAAAAACAGAAAAAGAAGAAAGGCAATTCTGGGAGGATCTTTTTGCCATCCTGAAGCCACATCTTTAAGAATTAGGGCTACAGCAGGAGGTATACGTGTTGATTTAAGCTAATGAACAGTGGGGTGGTAATTTATGAGGCAGTCACGTAGGGCCTCTTTAGCAAGCCAATACATAGCAGCAAACTCGGACACAAACAGGAAACCTGTGAGGTATCCAAGAGTGCAAAACAGCAGTTTGTATGTATTACAGAAAATTCTAGTGCAGCAATGGTCCTTGGAACAATTCTTTTGTAGGGCAGAATCTAGAGACCGTATTGGAGAATGCTTTATAAATTATAACCCTGAGTGGACTTGGAAAGAAACTGTCCTTGCTAATTTCTTGTGTGTGTTTCTTGAGTCTTCACTTGAGTGATGGGATTTGATACCATTGTGCAGCATTTATGTTTCTCTTTGAAAAAAATGAACTTGCTGTGGAGCAACATCAATGACTTAAAAGGTTTTTGTGAAAATCCACATGTATCCTACAGTTTTTTGGCAGGCCTGTGCAGAGTAGGGTTATGTAATGAAAATGTAGAGCACAAGGCAAAAGCTGATTGGTGATGCTTTGACTTCTGTGCTGTACAAGGTATTGCTTTCACGACCAGGCAATATTCTCAAGCAGCCAGTAGAGAGCAGCTGAGCTACATCCTAGAGGGGTTCAGAAGAAATTTGAACAGAAGCAGAGATTTGGCAAGGGGGGAGAGGGACACTTGATGAGTCACACGCATTCTTTATGCTTTGTTTAAGTAGTAACAAAGCCAAAAATATTAGTATTTACTGATGCTGTCTGGCACTTTGTTTCTTATTACAACAATAAAAGTTGTATGTTGGTACATATGTAGCCACTTAATGACTGATTATAACAGTTTATGTCTCTGGGGGAAGAGAAAGATGTAAATTAAAGTAAGCCATCAAAAAGAGATGTTTGTGTTCCTACAGTGCATTTAACCATGAAATTGCAACTGTAGGGGTTTTTGGTGATGCATGTGCTGTGTTTGATGCTTAGAGCTCTAATATGTCATTGTAAATGTACTTAAGCTGCTTTATGCAAATGCGTTAAAATCAAATTTTATTACTCCAGGTTTTGATTCAGATAACAGCAGGTTTCCTTCATAATTCAATTCAGTGTTGGTCTTAGAGAACACAAAAGATATTCTGTTACAGAGATATATGAAGTTGTACATAACTTCACATCACCTTTTTTCCTTTTCCTGTATTATAGATTGTTCTTGTTATGGCCATTGCTCTCCCAGTTTTTAAGTATCTGCATTTATTGTTAGAAAATAATACTGTTGTGTAGGAGTTTGTCTAAAAGCACTGAAATTAATTCTTGGCTATGTTCTAACCAATTTGCATATCTCCAGCAGAACACTACAATGAGAAGTCATGGGAACTCCCTCCTCCTGTAGCAATGATGACTTGTTAGGCCATGTTATGAAAGGTTTTCTTGGAACTAAAAAAAAAGTAAATGCCTTTTGTTTCCTTACGTGCCTTGTGAGCCCTTATTGTAAGACTAATTGGTAGGTGCATCAGCATCTAGGTTTAACTTGAAGCTCAGGAAAGATGTAGTGCTGTAAAGCCATTTTTGAGCTGGATTTCAGATGGTTTTCTGGTCCTACTCTGTTCAGGGTTTAGACAAATTGGGCAATAAGGACCTCTACATTGCAAACTCTTTTGAAGGTTTATTTTAAACTGAAGTAACTGTGTGCCTTTGTGCCTTACGTGGCTGACAGATCAGGCAGTGAAAAAGCAGACAGTCATTTTCACTTTATGTATCCAATTTGTCAATGCAGAACCTGCTTTTTAGGCAGTGGAAGTTCCAAAGATAAGGAGCAACTGTTGCTTGTTTCAAAGATAATTCTTTTTTTTTTGCGCATTTAAACATTTTTAGGGGCAGGCATCTTCAGTATGTGTTTGGGATTAAGAGCACACAGGTATGGCAAGTCTCCTGCCTGGCCACTGGATCATGCTTCAGAATGAAATGGGTTTTGGAAGTGTTATGTCTGCCTGCTGGCTTTGGGCTGGCTTTACATGTCCTAGGGCATTAGGTGCTCAAACATAAGTACCTGAGTTGCTGTCATAGTGTTCGTGACACCTGCAAGTGATAAAGAATAGGCTGTTTATCATCTATTTAACCTGTTTCCTCTCAGTGGTATCTGTAAGTGGATAGAAGTAATTGTGTGCTGGGTTCTGTTTTTCAATCTATTCCTGTGGTAGAAAAACTCAATATTTAATTTTTTCTACTGATGTAGCTCCTCTAAGCTGTTTTCAGAGGAAAAAACCCCGAGGGTTTGCTTGAGGGCTGCAAATCAGATCCATGTGTGTTAAGATAGCCTACTGGTGATGTAAGGGTCTAACAAAGAACCCATAATTTGTAACTTGAGCACTGATTTTTCCTATTTTAAGGAAACTAATGTAATGAGATTTTAAGCCAACAAAATTCAGCTCTCTTGATATGGTAATTTTCGTTGCAGTGCAAGTTACTGCCTGATGTGATTATGTAAATGCCTACAACCTAGCAATGAAGAATCGTACTATAATGTGATCTTGAATTATATCTAATATGTCTCTTTTTTTAAAAAAAGCCCTCTAAGTTTAAAAAAATGGTCTCTCTGGCAGAAGGAGAGGAGGAGGTTCCTGGGACTTCTTTTTAAATTCTGTAACCAAATTGATAGAAAGACTGGCACGTTTCCTGCTTCTGCTGAATTGATCTGTTTCTTGGCTACCCTTTTTTTGCTTTCTGGTGAACCAGTCTTTGAGGTTGGTTGAATCACCGAAGTGTGCTCTTCAAATTTGTTCTTTTAGGCATGAAAGTTTTTGATGCCTGTTAAAACTGCTTTGGATTACTGGGCTTAGTGCTATGATGATATTTTGAACCTATGCATTTTAAGATCTACCACCTCTCTGGGCAAGGTGTTCAGTGTTCAGCACCCTCATTGTAAACAGTTGTTTCCTTATATCCAGTCTGAATTGATCCTATTTTAGTTTAAAACCTTTATCCCTTGTCCTATTGCTGCAGGCCCTGTTAAAAGAAGTTTGTTCCCTTCTTTCTTATAGGCCCCATTTAAGCATTGAAAGGCCCCAATAAGATCTCTCTGGAGCCTTCTCTTCTCCAAGATGAACAACCCCAACTCTCAGCTTGTCCTCCTAGGAGAGGTGCTTCAGCCCTCTGATCAAATTGGCAGCAAATTATGCACAAGAAATCCTTATTTTAATGAAGCTGGAAAAAGAGCAGTAAATTTTACCACTTTTTTTATTGTGATGGGTTTGCAAAATGGTATTAAGCAGGTCCTCTTAAGTGGTGCCTAATTAGAAGAACTCCCGTGACACCATACAATGCATGAGTTTTCTGTCAGAATGTGCATTTTCCTCTAAACTTCCCAGACTCTTCTCTGCAAATGCTAGATTTGTTTAAACATTTTATCTTGCCTCTAAAAGAAGCAGGTTTTTGGAATAAGATTCCTTCTGGTAGCAGTATTTTTTAGATTAAAAGCTGCCTTGATGATAACCAATCTGAGACATTCATGTGACATTTGTTAAAGATTGGGAGAAGGAGAATAGATTTTTATGCCGTGCCAAAATACAATAAAGCCTGGAGACACCCATCACAAAATATTTACAGAAAAGTTTTTAATATATTGGAGCTTTGGAAAAGGTGATCAAGTAGGTAGGAAATGCATCTGAGGTTGGCTAACACTAGAAAGTGAAGTGGATGCTCATCTTTCTGCAATGGGAGCAATCCATGACCTGATCAGCTGGAGTCTCACACAGGGAGTCTGTGGCTGGCAAACTTGATGCAAAAAGTCAGTACTTGGATTGCATAAAAAGAAAAAGGAAAAAACATTTCCTCTCATACTTTGGTGTATGCTGACTGGATGTGTTTTTGCTTTCTGCACTGATCATATCTGAAGAGACTGAGTGAAGCAGCAAAATGTCAGATTTTGAGCTGTATTTTTAAGTGACAGAGATTCAGACATCACTGGCAGATCTGATCTAAAAATGACCAAGATATCTTTTGGAAAGGGAAATGTTTCCGTAATTTTTCTTCTTTTGTCTTCAGCCACAAAACCAAAAACTTAACATGCAACTTTTAGTATAGATAAATTTTTCAGTCTTTCTGCCTTCTCTGTGTTGGGTTCTCCTTAAAACTTTGCTTTTCTTGTGCATGTTTTTGTACGCAATAACTTTGTAGCTGTTTCATGAAACCTGGTTAAGGAGTTGCTTGAACCAGCCAGACTAAATGACTTTGTTGGACAAGTAACATATTTAAACTCTTTGCAATAATACTTTTCAAGCAAAATGCAAGATCTTTTTCTGTCACTCCAAGAATACCAGTCATGATCAGTGACACAGCTGATGTTAATGACAGGCATCTTTGTATTTGGATTTCGGCAGGAAAAATGCCTGACTGTAAAAGAAATTTGAGATTTGTGTTCCTGAATAATAGTAACAGAGTTATAAAAATACCTTTTCAGCTGCCAAGTTGATATTGAGGGAAAAAGTAGTTCCTGCATTTTAAAGCCCTTTTAGTACTATGTTTATTTAACTGGTGTTTGTTATTTTATCTTTTAACAGTTGTCATTACAAAAATGCTTTTATCCCCTTTAAGGTGCAGAGGAAAAGAGTGTGGTCTTAATTAAGGAAAAGGTTTATTTATTTATTTATTTTTAGAAGTGTTGCCCCCATGTTATTGGAGCTAAGTGAGGCTTTAGGAGGTGTTTGGTTGATATTAGTAAAAAATTCAGAACTCATCTATGTAGAGGCTGAAATAAATCCTCCTTCCCTTTCTCTAAATGAAAACCAATAAATCAAGGCTATTGAAGGCCTTGACAGTATTGTTCAGAATCTCAAGGGCACTTATTTAAAATTACTTTCTCACTATAAATAGTCCAGCTGTTTGATGAAACCTGTGAAATTAATTTGCTGTCTCTCCCTTTTTTAATGAAACATTCATTTTTTCATCTGCTAGGATCACAGGGGAGGTTTTACTTGTTTACTGTTGTTATTTGTACCATTGTCATTGTTGTTGTCTTCTTTTTTTTTTTTCTCTTGCACAGCAGTTCTGGCAGAGTATATCAAGCCAGATGTGGAATGCTTGGAGTTGTTTGCTCGCAACCTGCAGCCTGGCTGGACCAGCTGGGGAAACGAGGTCTTGAAGTTTCAGCACATTGATTATTTCACTCTTCTGCAGAATGAAAACTGAGCTGGGTCTTAGATATCTATATCTTCTGAAATTCCACACCTTCCCAGGGGGCTCTTGAACTTAACTTTATTACTGATGGTGCACCTAAAGGTAACAGGAATAAAACCAATTGCATTTTGGTTAAAATTCTTTAAATGACAGGCTATCTGTTCAATGCTATCCCCCTTTTGTGCAAGGTGGTCCCTTATTTTGATGATATGAACATATCTAAATACTGATGATGTTACCAAAATCTAAACCTCCTTAACAGCAGTGTAGCATAAGAAGCAGGCATTCTTTATTTGCCTGGATGCGTGAGGGAGTGTCTCCTCTGAAATATTGTGCATGTTGATTACAGAGAAAGCTCCTGTTTATATACTGTATTTTACATACATATTCATTGACCTTTCTGAATAAACATACAGATGATAATAATTTCCCCAAAATCATTAACATGTTCCCTCCTCTTTGTAAACACGTTCTTCTGTCCCGGGGGTTTCTTTGGTGGTCCCTGGTGGGCAGCCACCCCAAAATCATACTTGACCATCCAGTGGACTGGTAAAAAGTTGGCATAACTGGCCTGGTTACTCTGCAGTTTTTCTTCTTGGTCAATGTTTAACATGATCCTAGAGAACAAGCACTGTGTGGTTCTATAGGCTTATGATTATTCTCCAAAAACCACATTAACCAACCAGGTGCAAACAATTCTTCATCTGCCAACAATGTCAGAGTGTAAGTTCATCCCTGTTCTTTTTTAGACCTCAAGAAAAGAAAGATATTTTCAAGTGTTCTCACTGCAGCTATCAAATCTGAGATAATAGCACCTCCCAACTGCTACATTGTAGCTCTTGTGTTATTTTTAAAGAATTCCGATGTATTGTTTTTAAAGAGTGTCAATGGAAGTTAACAGTTCTGAAATTATGCATGTTTTCTTAATGTTTTTTTTTGCAAAACAATGGATTTTGAACTAAAATAGTTATGAAGGCAGTGTGTCTTCCTACATGTTTATATATGTCTGTCTACCTCAGAGAAAATAAAAGCAGCAGTGCTCATGTTTATTGGCACATGAATTCTTGACTGACCACATTCTATGTAAAATTATACTTTTAAAACAGTTGGCAATTCTATCTTTGTGTATAAGGTGTTAATTCCTTGAATACATTGTAAATGATCAGTCTCAACATCTTACAAATTCTGAAACTCTTAACAGATTATATGTATTTTTAAAATTTCCTTTCCTTATGTTCTTGGAACATTATAAAGTCATGCCAGTGAGCTGTATTTTTCAGCTAACATAAAAATGATCCCTTTCTAAAAGAAAAAAATTTAAGACTGGTACACTTGGTGTAAACTTTTCTGTGCTTAGATTGACTTTGAAAAATACAAAGAAAATGTAGTGAGGCCTCTGCCACTTACTCATTTGCAGCAGCAGAGGCAGAGGTGCTGGACAAACTGATTTTCCTGATGGCAGGCTGATGACTGTTTATAATGGAGAACAAAATACATTGCATAACTTCTTTACCTTCATTTCCATTTGGGTAGCCTGGTGAGCTGAGAAGATTTTTTAAAATTAAGCTTTAAATGTTAGCAGATGATTTTTTGATAATTTTGTAATAAAAATGAAAATAAAAACTTGTGTCTTATTTGCAGACCCAGTTTTCTATTTTACTGTTCAATTTCATGCTTTGCCTATCGGAGCAGTGGAGTTAATAAAACAAGGAAAATGCTTTTTTCTCCCTCCCCCAACAGTTAAACATATACTCAAAACAAGTAAATAATGTAACAGTGAAAGTAGTTACCCAGGAAAACATTTCTTGCTGCATGATTTTATTTAGTCTGCGTTTTAAACCATCAGTACTTAAGCAATCTTACCTACAGCTACAAGGGATAGAAGGTTCTTTATTTGCTTTTAGTTTTACAAGACATTCCCTACCTGCAGCTTCTGCATTCCCAGTCAGAATTCCCCTGCCCTCCAAAGATGCTCTCATCTAGTACTAAATGATGTATGAGACTCAAGTGTGGAATAAATCATAGCTGCTGCACCTATCTTGTTTTCCCTTTGTACTCTACAAAACGGCACAAGAAATGACAATATTGTCTGTTCCACATCCTCTGCTATGAACAACTCCAGATTATCTTTGTAATTACAACTAAAAGAAAGATGAACAATCCTAGAGATCAGGAAACCACCTTTCTCCTTTGAGCTAAGCAGCAGAACCCTTCTGAGGGAATGACCTTCTTTAGGCTGTTCAAGAATTGATGACCTTATTAATTTGTCTTTTCTGTGGAGTCCCTTTGCTGATAGTGGCTTTCTAGAATCCTAGAATCATTAAGGTTGGAAAAGACCTCTAAGATCAAGTCCAGCTGTTAACCTAACATCATTGTTCACCACTAAACTGAAGCGGCTGAGCAGCTACTTCCAGCACCTGGGAATCAATCCAGCCTCCTAAGTGTGGCTTGTACGTAGAGGACTTGTGCAGGCAGACTCTAAGCTTCTCAGGGTAAGTCATACCTGATTGAGTCATAAATAGTTGCAAAATTGTGCCTCGGACACTTGTTTGCTGTTTTGCCACTGCTCTGGCCATGAAGAAGACCTTGTGAATATGACAGAAGTGTTCCACAGCTGCAGCCAACCTGAAACCATTGCATTTTGTCAGGAGGAGAAAACCTGTTGCTAACTTGAAAATCTCCTGGTGGTATTAGCAGTTGATCGTTTCAGTTGTTAGGGTCATCTTTTAAACATAATTATTCACCTGTTATGCTTAATTCATAATTTAAATAGCCTCTTATACTTTTCTAGCTGTTCCTAACCAGCCATCAGATTGTTCAATGTCTGTCAAAAGATTCTTCTGAGGCAGAATCTGCAGCATATTGAAAAATCAGTGATGGGTGAAACCAGCTAATATAACAGGACAATTTAAGATCCAGTTTCCTTTTATATTATAAATATCAATTGCCCTATAGTACTTTTGCAGCGGAAAAATGCCCTCTGTTGTGTCAAGCCTTGTATTAAAAAGAAAACTTGCTCTGAAGAATTTACAAAGTTGGTATGAAATGAAAGAAAAATGGAGAAGATAAGGATGGAGGAATACAGGATAGTAATGAGATGTTAAAGGTGTGTTTGCTAAGTATCAGCCTAGGTATTATGCACATCCTCAGTGTTCCTAAGAAATGATAAGGTTGTTTCCTCTATTTTAAAAGGGATTTTCTTCTCTTGTATTCTGGTATCACACATTCAAAGAAAAAAAAATAGGTGGAGTGTGTATTTTACTTACAACATTAACAAAATAGAAGGGTTTTTTCAGCTATAAATTCTTCTTGTGGCAGCTTGGAGAAGTGACAACTGTGATTACTCAAGAATTTTCAGGAAGTATGTTATTTTGGTACATCTGTTGTTATTTTAGCAGGACAATGGTAAAAGTTTCTTTGGCTAGGTGTTCTCTGCTACTTAAGGCCTTTTAAAATTATGTCTTATTGCAAAAAAACTCAGTTACATTACAAAAAGAAGTAATTTTAAGCTTTTTCTATATGTAGAGTACATCAAGTGTCATAATCAAACTTACTTTTATGAATCTTCAGGTTTGAGTATGATTTTGAAATGTCAAATTAGCATATGACCTTTACTTGTATTTTTAAACTTCTGTGAAGTAAAAAGAATTATACCAGCAAGATATGTTTTTGGAATAATGATTGCTAGGCATGTACTCCTGTGGAAACAGCAAAACTTCTTTTGCAAGATTAAACATTATTAAAGAAGTGAGTGAGTAGGTTGTACCTCTTCATAGCATTCGGCTTGGATAGGTGTCAGCAGCAGTAAAGGGCTGACTTTTAAAAATAGATTTCCAAACTACATAAACAGCTATAAAGTTACAGCAGATAGATGCTACTCTGCCTTGATAATTGCATTCATTAGCCTCAACATACCATTTAAGGCTTGCCTACTGCTCGTTTTGGGTTGGACATAACAGGAAGAGAATGGAAGGTGGCTAGGGAGTAGCCAAGGGATGAGGTATGTTCCAGTTGCTGAAAAAGGTCTGGTGGTGTCCCAGCTGGCAGGTTTTTTTCATAGAATCATAGAATAGTTTGATTTGGAAGGGACCTTTCACGTTATCTAGTCCAGTCTCCCTGCAATGAGCAGGGATATCTTTGTCTGGATCAGGTTGCCAAGAGCCCTATCCTACCTGACCTTGAACGTTTCCAGGGCTGGGTCTGCCAGTTTTTTGTAGGGAGAATTCTGTATGTGCATGTGTGTGTGCGTGCAAAGCTGCCCTGTTGGAGTAGTGTAAATCAGTGGTACACAGTCCTTTTCATAACGACAGTATGTGCATTGCTAGAAATTTAACATCACCATGTTTTTACTTGTCAGTGTCCTAGTGTTACCAATTTATGGGGAAAAGGTGCTATTTATTTGGATAGAGATGCCCCAATACCATACACGGTTTGAAAGCTTGCCTGGGGGCTGTGTGATAGATATATTTTTGCTTGGTGTTCTTCTGAAAGCATAACATTGACACTGATAAATGAACAGCATAGCAGCTGCCAAGGTGTATTCCCATGACCCTGGCCACGTCTCAAAAGCACGGGAAGCACGCAGAGGGTTGGGCAGGTGCGTGGTTCCATGGGTTCCTTGGCAGCTTCAGCGTGCCTTGACATCGCTAAAATGACATCAAAGCTGCTCTAATGAGGCTGGGTCGCCTTGCTGGGCCTGGCTGTGAGGACTTTCATTGCTGGCATAAAGGAGTTGAGGTTGTCACCTTGTCAGGGTTGTTCTTCGAGTAGATTGAAAATTTTCTAAAGAAAGTTGCTTTTTACTTGCAAACTTTTTTTGCTCAACTTGCTGAACACTCTTGGTGTGCTGCAGAGCCTGAGCTTTCAGCTCTGGGTCTGAGCCCGCCAAATGGGCTGTCTTGGGATTAAAGAGTTATGGGCTGTGCTCTTGAGGGCTGAGATTCAAAATGCTCCTGGTGTTGAGACATCCAGGCGTTCTTGGAAGCACTCTGGCTGCCAAGCTGCAGGCAGAGCTCTGTAATGGTCCTCCCTTCAGGCTTTTTGGCCTTTCAGCTACCTGCCAGACTTATGAAAAGAAAGGCACTGTTGATACTGGGTTCTTGACACTGAAATCACTGTGTTTTCTTAAGAAATGCGGCATTTTTCATCTTTTCCCTGTGATGAGAAAATCTGGAATTTCCATTACTTGTTTCAGAACATTTTTGTATTTCAGTTAGTAGTTTTCATTTACTTACAACAAAGTAGGTCTGACTTTCCATAAGCTCTGGTTTTTGCTGCTTAGTTCTTCTTCCTTCCTCCTTTTTTATTTCTCAACTGGTTTCCTTCAATCTAATATCCATTTACGCATTAATAACTTTATTTTGTTATTTATTTGTTATTGGAGGTGCCTTTAGATTTCTTTTAACTGTTGGGAAAGCTTGGCTGTAAAATTGCATGGTTTGAATTTGTTTGTTACCTGTTTCCACGAACAACTGTGCATAACAGAGTGTGGCATGGGATTGGAAACGTGGATCTGGAGGTTAGGGAGGAAAGAGGGGCTGCTTAGTAAATGTAAGCAGGAAGATGAGAAATTGTGGCAATAGCAAAATTGGCTGCTGCCACAAGAACATAAAAATGTGTAAGCCACATGAGAGAAAAGTGTGATTTCTCTGTTGTGTTGCCTAATTTGTAAGTAAAAAGTTAAATGGGACAACAGTACTATAGCAAGACTGCTTTCCACAAGGGGAATTCTTTTTATCAGTTCTCTATTGCTACCTGTTTGATAACAAAACAACAAAGTGAGGCCTCGTTGGATGACCTTAGTGGAAAGGATAGCTCTGACTGAATACAGGAGCCTTTTTTCAGATCAGCTAGGGAGATAGTATTCATGTTTAAAATACTACTACTAAAATGCTGTGAAGGCAAATATTTGACTAAGATTTTTTCCCCCCAATGTTCAAGATGCAGTGGCATGTCTTCTTTTTTCCCATGTCAGTAAGTAAATTGTCTTAAAATAAAATGGCATTATTGCTTATCACTAATTGGAATATTGGGCACCCTTATCCAATTTTCATTTTCATGTAAAACCCAAACAATAACTTCTGCTGAGGGAGAGGGAGGTCAGACATCCTCATTTTGCCTGTAACATTGCCTCCATTCGCCTCAGATTGTGGAGCCTACAGTCCTCTAAGCACCTGGGATCAGTGGAATACTCCTCACTTTGGCCTGCCTTAGACCTCTTCTTTATTCCCTTCTCTGTCCTTCCTTAAAGAGTATTTCTTTAACATATACTGTGTAAGAAAATGAGGGTCTGTAAAGAGGAGATAACAAAGTGGAAAACGGAGCCCAAAATGCAGTGGAATAATGAGGGTTGTACACTTCACAGCTAGTGCCACTGCAGTGCTCATGACTCTCGAAACCATTGCTGTGGACCGGCTCATGCACACCTTTGAGGCTTTGCAATCTGTAAAGATCCATCTCTTCTCCTTTTCGGAGAGGGAGATATTTTTCAACACAGAAGAGTGGGTGCATTTCCCCTGGCCAGAATTTTCAGCACAGCAGACATTGCTGGTTACAGGTCAATTGCAGAATTGTACTAAAATCTGAATTTCATTTCTGGCTGTTTTCTCAGCACAGATACAAAGCATAGCCACACACTGGCTGCTATGTAGAAAATGAACTGCATCCAAGGTAAAACCAGCACAAAGGCAGAAATAAGTTGGAAATCAAAGACTAGCTAATAGTGTAATAGGCTAAAAATATCAGCATCATGGGTCTTGATTTTATGGGATCATTCACTGAAGTTTGTAGCTAAATTTTACTGGTTTGTTTAATAGCATTGTCTTATAACAACTAGATGCTATTAATTCAGGAGACAGCTTATTGGAAATATTTTTATGACTCTGTTACTGTCCTCACACTATTCCGTGTGTGTTTTAAACAATTTGTATCTTTCATTACTCTGTGCACTCCAAAAGTTAGCTGAGTTCAGAAAGAAAGTATGTGTCCTTTTCTGAGGTTCAGGGTTCATCTATTGGTTCATATAACTTCAAAAAGATAGTTATGACATAAAAATTACATTTTTCCACATCAAAGTGACCCGGTCAAAACTTCCATTGAAAATTTTATGAGGCCTACAGCCTAACTTATTAAAAAAACCCAAGAGAGTTTAGATTACAAAGAGCTATTTTTGACCAAGTAAACTGGCAGGCAAAGTTATGAGGATTTCTAAACTTCTAATAAGGTCAAGTAAGTGCTGAACATAAGAGGAGTCTAAATATTGTTACAATTTTCACTGCATAATGCAACCCACATATGTATTATTTTTTTGGTCCTGTGCTCTTCAAGGTTAATTGGGATAACCCTCAAAGTAAAAAAAGGCCACAGGAATCAACAATGTTAACATTACCTCTAGCATTATAGGAGGAAACTTTCTGGTTTTACAGTGCTGAAAAGCCTCATTTACAGAGACTGGGAACTGTCTTACACAACAATTTCATTTTGTTGATATAATCATGGCTTTGTATAGCCATTTACATAATGACATTATAGGTCTGTAAGAGAAGTAGGATTATATTATCCCATAACCAAGTTACTGAGGTTTTGGTATAATACGGAGACTCTGCTTTTACATATGATGTTCATGAGGACGCTCTTTAAAGGAAATTATTTACCCATTATCATGCTGCTCTTTTTGAGGTCTTAAGAGGACCTGCAAAGCCTAGGCCTTTTCCTAACTGTCTGCTGTGGTAGGTGGCAATTTCCCTCCAAGTCACTGTGGTGGACAAACTCTTCTTTCACAGGAGCAGCTTGTCTGTTCCTCTCCTTTGTGTTTATTTAGGAGAAGGTGAAGCACAACGAAATCGAACGTGTGGCTTTGTCACACGTTTCTTTATAGGAGGATTTGCTTAATGTGCGTGGCGGGTGCAAAAGAGGAAGATCTCTTACAAATTCTGAAAGGGGTGATGGGCAGTGAATAGTGATTGGACAGTGGGATGGTTCCTTTGAAAGGGGGATGCGCTTCCTTGTGGTTGATCTCTCCGTAGTGGTGAGTACTCTGATTGCAAAGGTTGCATCAAGAACAGGGGATTCGCTTAAAATGAAGATGTTGCCTCAGAGTTTTTAATTCTCAGTCGTAAATCTTTGCCAGAAGTCTAAATAGCTCTCTCAGTTTTCCAGATCTGTTCATTATGCAAAACCCCTTTGATGGTAGTACTAGCAAAAGCAAGAGAAAATAAATCCAAATGCACTGGTAGAGTTAAGACTCCCTTTGCAGCCCAAAGATGTGAGATGATATCTGTTATCTTCATCATTTTTTACTGTCTAGCCACTTATGAAATGCTTACCCACTGAAGATGTAATAGTTTTCATTTAAAATCTTGGTACTAGATATTTAGTTTGAGACCAGCTGTGACACTTAAGTATTTCCTGCTTTGATGAACCAGATGATGAAATAATCTAATTAGTCTCCTCATGAGAAGCAGTCAGAAGTATGATAGCTTTCCTATTTAAGAATCAATATAATGGCAAGATGGTAAAATCTGGCAGGGCATCTGTAACATGAATGCTTTATTATGAAAAAATGAAAGCTTCATACAGATTTGATTACAGGGGATTACTTATCTTCCTTTGCAATAGCCAGGGCTTAGCAAGCAGTCCTTATCCTTCTGCATACTCTGTGTGTCTGTGTGTTTTTGAGAGAAGGAAATATGTGAGTGAGATTTAGAGATACAAGTATTTAGTTTTATTTCTCTGAGTGGGTACTACGGGTGATTGTTTCATTTTTGCAAGACCTTTATTCTTTCTTCATTTCTTCACAGCAGGAGTACACGTGATGGTCCTCAGCTGGTATGAACTTGTGAATTTTCTTGTAAGTTGATGAAATGGTGCTAGATTACACAAACAAAGCCTTTGCCTGACAGCTTCTGGTGTCCACTTTTCTCATCACTGATCATCCAGTCTATGAATTTCTCAGCTTATTCAGACTGTAGAAAACAGCAGATAGCTCCCTATAAGGCAGACATAGTATTTTCTAAACCATCTGTGACTATTTTTTGACTCATTTTTTCCATGTAATCCCAGCATTTCTACTCACTGCATTAGACATAGCTCCTTCCATGTCTTACGGGGGTATCAAACCAAACCATAATTGCCAGCTACATGTGTTTTTAATTAACGTCTTGCCTTGAAGGAACTGAGCTGCTGGTAGCAGCTAAGGGTATTTGAGTTCCCCATCTTGTGAACGTTGCAGCCTCGTGTTATAATCCACATTCATAACCCACCTCCTTTAGGAATGAACTACAGCTGCTCTTGATAGCTAGCATTTTTAACTTCTTTTGTATCTTTTATTGACCCTTAGAAACATCACGGACCACAATTTTAGAAATATTGAGCTAAGTATCTAACAATTCTTGCTTCTAGGTCACATGGTCTGTTGGAGTTTGGTAAAGCTTTCACCTGCAGATGTTCCCTTTTTCTCTGCTTGTCCTAGTATAGCCTGCTCATGTTGAGCTATAAATCTCTTTAGATTGAAAAAGGCAAATAATTCAGGAGGCTTTCTAAAAGCAGCCGGAGCATTTATCTACTTCAGTTACAAGTATTCCATCTCTACGTAGCAGAGCTCTGTTTCTGGGGAGAGCTTAATATCAGATACGGTTTTCCCACTGGATGGGGATCTTTAATGTGTCACTTGTGAGTAGTAACTCTCTTCACTGACATTTACAGTTGCTGTTGATATTTCTTACTTCCTAATGTTTCCAGACACTGAGCCTTCCAGGAGGGCCTAAGCCGACTCAGGCTGGGGCGCATTTACCTCCTCTGGGAAGCTGTTTTGCAGTTTTGAATATCTCAGCTATTCATAAAAAGGCAATGTGACTTTGCTAGCCCTCAAGAGTACATCTGTCTCACTGACTCACCACGGAGATGCTGAAAACAAATATACTTGCCAGTCCTGATAGCAGTGCTTGGCTCGTTGGCTGTTTCATGCAGTTGGAAGAACACAGCCAAGCCTTCTCAGGAAGGGCTTTGGGCAGACAGGTCAAGATGGCAGAGGCACCCAGCCAGGACAGCAACTCAATGGGAGTGAGAGCTGGACTGCTGCATCATCTGGTTCGTTAGAGGATGAAGCATTTAATTGTCACAGCTGGTGTCATAGAGAATCTCTGGCACCTCGGAGAAGAAAGAGAATTGTTGAGTATGACCAACATGGACTCTAGGAAGAGATGACTGGTAGCATGCAATGAAGGAGCTTTTATGAGGATATCCAAGATAAGAATAAGAACTCTATGTAAAGTCGGAATTCCAAAATAACGGGTCAGTATAAAGCTCAGGATTCCAGGCGAAAACTCGTAATGCATGCCAAGCTTCTATTAAAAAGGTAGCCTCCACTACTAACCTTTACAATATTTCATGAACTTTTCACTTGAAAATTTGACCTGTGGTGAAGATTCTCTTTAGTTTGAGAGGCCTGAGCTAATTTCTGAGTTGTTTTCTCTTCCCGGTTTTTGTTTGCAGTATGCTTAGCCAAGCACGATGCAAAATACTTAGCCATGTATAATGTAAAAGATCAGGAAGGCAGCTCAGGCCTTTTGCTGCTGTTTTTAAAGAACCACCTTTCACGTGCTCATTACCTAGTAAGGGGCTGGGAGTCATGTGTGCTAAGTCACTTTTCTGGCTTGTTTATTCCATATTTGGGAGCATGATTGTAGGTGGAGAATGAAAATGGAGAGTTCAGAACCAGATGAGAAAAAGCAGTGACGATTTCAAAGCACTGCAATGAAGAATAATATCTAAAATAATGTCATGATCTCCTATCTTACCCAGCCTGTTCTCCTAAAACCCCTTTGTTGTGGCAGGGGTGGCTGTTAACTGAAGAAAAGCAGCAAATACTGCAAACCACTGATGGTGGCACTAGAGCCCTATCCCTCTATTCTCCTCCCCAGAAACCTAATAAAGAACATCAAAAATAGATGTTATCAGGCCATCAAGAATTAACAACATGCAGCAGATGGTAACACCTACCCTTTGCTATGTACCTAATTTTAGCCCAGACTATTTACCAGCAAGTTGTGGCAAAGGTTAAGGAATCCAGTGCTGAGCAGTGGGAACCAAGCAGGGGCAGGAGGGAGCGGAGAGGTTTTCTCTCGCTTCTGGCCCTCTTTCAGATTATCATTTTAATCAGTGGCTTTGCACACCATGATTGCCCTCAGTGAAATGAATGAAAGTGTTTCCTTCAGCCTCAAACTATCAACTGGTAAACTGCCAGTTGAAATCTATGACATACCCAAAAAAATGGAGCTGTATTTCATGGCTGAAATTGAACTATCTCCCTGAAGGTGTTATCATGGGAAATGCAATTACATTATGCAGTGTGTGTGTGTGTGAGGTGGGCACGTGTGCTTATGGGTGCACATAGGTATTTTCACTCATCATGTTTTGTCCTTACCTCTGCTTTGTTTGCTTTTCTTTCCTGACACTAGCAACAGTGGGATTTAAGACAGTGCATTGATGCATGTTGGGTCTTGTGATGGAATATCTAGACTGAGGCTAGAGGCAGGCTCCCACCTACATTTTAGTACAAGTCTCTCAGCAGCACGCTTGAACTTTTCACCTGGGCTTACGTGAGCTCTGAACAGATGTTTGCTGGCCAAGTGAGGGTCCCAGTCTAAAGTCAAGATCTCTGCTGAAAGGTGGCCCAACTCAGCAATGCAGCCTGTCCAGGGCAGGGAATGGCTGAAAAGTGCTGGGTGAGAAAGAACATCAGGATTCCTCCACCTGGAGTAGAAGGATGCCACAAGTCAGGGTTAGCAGACCCTGCACCAGATGTCTTTGAGACCAGATGGTCTGGTTTCTCAGCTGGAGGAGAAACAGGTGTCACTGCTGGAGTTGTCCACACCAGATGCTGCTGCCCCCCAGCAAGTGACAACTGGCATTTAGCAGCCTTATCTCTGTGCCCCTTCCCATCACTGTTCACCAAAACCAGACTGCACCAGCTGTGCAGGAGACTCGTCTCACAGGCGTGCACTTTCACGTCCTACAGCACACGACTGTTTCCTTGATGCTGCACAAGGGGCTGACTGGATTCTCTGTCCAGCCTGCACCCTTTGATGTGTGTTTTCTTGCTCAGTCCCTGCTAGGTCTTTTGGCCACAGGCTTAAATTTACCCGTGAGTCCATACTGTGAAGACACAGGGAGGGTCTGCAGATTAGAAGAGACCTGAAGGCTTCTGAAAGGGGATGTAAGCAAGGGGAGAATTTTCCCCAAAGCACTGGCAAACCTTCCTTTGCTCTGCCTTTGGGAGGGTCATGTGTAGATTTAATTTATTTTTGTTGAATTGCCATATCACAAGCTGTGTTTCCTAGTGGGAAGTTCCGTACACAAGATGTTTAAAATGTTTTTCTGCTGTGGATGCTTTGTGTAAACAGCACTTCAGTGAGAGACAAACTGCCCTGAGTTGCACAAGTGAATAAAAATTACTTGAATCCCTGGTTCTGATATACTGACTAACTACTGTGAGTTTTCTGTATTTTGTGCCTGGTTTGAAGTGCCTGAAAGTTATTGGGGTTTATATTTAATTTTTAACAGACTTCTCCTGGGAAGACAGCTCTGGCCTCTCTCCACTATGTTTTTCAAGAATAAAAAGCTCACAAACCTATTCATTTTGAAAGTTAGGTTAGTGGAAAAAGGACTGTTGAATTTTTTTAAGGTTAAGTTTTCACATTTGCAGTTTGAAAGATCATTCATAAGGAATCATTTTTCTTTTTAGAGCTGCTGCCAATTTCACAGGTACAGGTATTAAATTTGTGTATGGGATGCAAATAGCTTTTTGTGAGTAGTCGGAATCTGAAATGATGATTCTATTAGTTAGGTAAAATATAATTTGTTACCCCTGAGTGAATATAGTAGCACTGGTCATTACAAAGTATGCAAGAAACCCAGTGATGCCAATGATTCCTACATAAATGCTAACCTATGTGAGAATTTAAGAAGGAGAGATGATTAATAAAGTAGCATAACTGTGTATCCCAGGATTCCCATAGCTTCAATATCTCTTTAGCAGAACACCAAGCAAAATCAGTTGCTGGGCAAATAATGCTGTTACAATGGAGCACGTTTTTTTTCTTGTTAGCTAGTACAAATAGTAGATTTGTACAACAAATACAAATGGTAGAGAAGAGAAAAACCCCTAACTTTAAGGTTTCTTATTCCCATACCCCTTTACTTATGATCTCGAGAAGTGAATAACTTCTACTAAATGCTATAAAAAAATCCAGAGAACATATGGTATTTGACTGCATGGCAAACAAAGATGCATTTTTGCCTTTATCCAGCTAACTACACCATCTTTGGGCAATGAGCAGTGAGCCAGAGTCTGATTCGCTTCCTCAGAGCTGCCTTAAACTGCAGCAGGCCTCAGAAAGAGACTTTCTAGCACTAACAGTGTTCAAATTAAACTTTCAGAGGACTCATTCAAGTTTAAAGTTTGAATATCTTGACACAGAAGAGGCAAATGCCCTTACGCTGAAGGACTTTATTCTGCAGCATGCTCAGGAACTCGCAGCAGCCTTGAGTTAATTGAATGCAATCTGTGAGAGAAGTGTAACGTAGCATCCAGACACAATACAATATATTCAAGTGTTTGTCCATATGTAAGTAGTTAATTGATTGTGTTGCTATGAAGCACAATTCAAGGTTATTGTATTATCTTTAGCACAAAGCTGTATAATTACAAAATCATACAGGTCGCAAAATGCATTTTAGGGCAAGGTAGGCTTAACTACTATGTTGGGAATGACAATGAATTATTTTTCCTCTCTTTATCTTACTGTACCCTTCACAGCTCAGGGACATCATCTGGTGCTTGGTGAAATCCTAGTTCTATTGAGATTTTCTGCTAGGAGGATTGATGGTAAAAGAAATTGTGTGTGGTTTCCAAGGGCACGCATTCATGTTAAACGTGTCCCAATCATTCGTGTATTATGCTCCAAGCCTCTCAATAATATGTAGATGTTAAAAAAAGCATACAAAAAATCCTATACAGGGCTTAGCATTTCTGTCCTCTCTTTTTAAACCTTTTAAGCACCTTTTCTACGTGACCGTGAAGTCTAGAAACTTACATAAAAGCTGAAATTCTCCTGGAAATCATTATTCAAAGGTCTGGGAAAGTGCTGACATTTCCAGAATTTTAATGAGATTGTGAGAGTTGGATTCTCTTTTTTCTTCTATCCAAGCATCCATCTGGACCTTGTGAAGCTCATGTGAAGACAGATTTGAAAGTAACATCTTACATTCCCTTTCTTTAGGTCAAAACACCCCATAAAAACCCCGCAACAAATTGGAGGGGTCTTACTGGGATAGAAATATTGTATTTTTGGATTGGATTTCCAGTTTTTTCTCCTGTTCACCATCCGTGACCACAGACAGGACCACAGGGTGTGTGGATACTCCACCAAACTCTGTCACCCTTGTGGTACAGTGGTGAGGAGGGGGTGAGGGGATCAAAGGGAAGATTTTTGTATGTTCATGAAAAAGCTAAACCTCATTAAAGGAGGAGGGCATTTCTAGTGGCCAAGCAAATGACACAAGCTTTCTTTACCCTCATTCCTGTGGACGATATGCTTCAAAATGTCCAATTTGTGTGTGCGTGTGTAGCTGGGGGAAATGGCATAATGTAAATTTTATAATTGTAGCTGTAACTTAAAATGATGAGGTAGCTGCAAATATTGTCATCCAGTATTTGGCACCTTAATCCCTTGCTATTTAAGGCAGACAAAAATGTTTGTGAAACGTCTCAAAAAGCCGTTATTTTTAACAAGGGATAGGCTGAAGCTAGAACATAATGGCCAGGAGCTTTTCAGCAAATTAAATACCATGATGTTCTTGGTATGTGTGTTAGATAGGAAATACTTCCCAGGAACAATTATTTGAGGGTATTCCATCGGGGAAGTAAAACTATTGTGAATTTTGAGTAGCTTTGTGAAAGGAATTTCCATGCAGAAGGATTTCGATTACCTTATCTATCTTATCTATTCATTAGATGTATTCTGTCTGCATGTAACAGAACAGAATGTAGATATATATGTATGTATAAATGTACATATATATATATTTCTGTATATACCAGAATGAAATGCCTTCTGCGTGTTCAGTTATGGAGCCTGTATCAGCTAATCTCCCTGAGACTGCCAAGGCCATGGTTTCCTCAATGCATCAAAAAAGAACATGGATTGCGTGCCACTGTGTGTGTTCTTAGATTTCTCCTTTGATTTTGATAGGAAGT
Organism: Mohoua ochrocephala; assembly: GCA_013398855.1. NCBI lineage: Eukaryota > Metazoa > Chordata > Aves > Passeriformes > Acanthizidae > Mohoua > Mohoua ochrocephala. The sequence goes on along the minus strand of VZTA01023996.1, from coordinate 66,858 downwards.
TATGGGTTTTCACATTAGTGCTCAGACCCTAAAGCACTGTACACATGCTAGCAAATGCCTCAGACTTAATGAGACAGGAAATGGAGAAGCTGAAACGGAACAATAAAGGAAGGAAAACACTGATGCTTGCATGATCCTGGAAAATGACTTTTACGTTCTGTTACAGAAATTAAAATAACTTTGGCAAGGATTTACTACCGAAGAAAAGTAGACACAGGACTAAACCTAGGGTAAAAGAGCAAAACCAAAACGTCATGTCAAACAAAAAGCCTTTGGACGAGAAGAGACACCAATCAAGATACAAATTCAGTTTTAAAAGTGTTTTTAATTAAAATGTTTCATTTTATATGGACAATAATACAAGAGAATTATATCTGAACTTCAAAGCAAGTTTGTTACCTATAGGAGAGCTTCTAGGTGCTGGTTAAGGAATTATGATTTATGTTATCCAAAATTAACACAGCTATAAAGATGTCTGTCTGTTAGCAGTTTTGAGAATGCATCTACCATTTTGGTGCCTAAGCATCATTTCCTCTTTTTATCTGGTGTAAAAGACAACAACCAAGGAGCTGTGGAGAGTTCTCATTTTTTAAGGGTGTTCTGGTCCAAACTGTTTGACACAGCCACCTGCAGTAATTGCCCAGCCTGGCTATTCATTAACCGTTTGTTGAATTTTGTTTCCATGACAACTTCCTATATTATACTGTCTCAGGAACTCAGTAGAATTCAGACATCAACTTAAAACACCTAAATGTTTCTCTGAGTTGCATCTCTTGTTTCCTTGGCAACTTCTTCTCAAGTCACCCTAGGATATTTCAAGGCACCCAAGACAAATTTCATTGCATTGATCTTTTTAATGAATTTACACTGACCTGCAGTATACACATTGTACCAAACTTAAAATATTAGATGACAGAATCTTTATTGATTTCATTCAAATGCTGCTTCTCAGCCGAAATCCAATTACTTTGCCCCAGTGCGTACATTTTCCCCATTAAGGCTGCAAAAACAATGCTGTAAGGCGCTATCCGTACGTATGTAGTCCAATCCGAAGATTAAAAACAACTCTGCGTACCAAGTGCAATATTTCTGACAAAAATAAGGGCACGTTTTTGCTGCTCTGGAGTAACGTGGGATTGTTGAAATAAATTCTAATGAGGAAAGGTAAATGCAGAGGAAATCTCAAGAAGCGTTGGCGCTCGTGTTCTTTTTGGTACATTACAAAGGCAGTAGTTAGAGAAATCATAGCACAAGAAAATCATCCCAGATGCTAAATCCCATCTTTCAGCCCCAAAGAAAAAAAACAGCTAACACTGATTTCATGCTGGTCACGAAAGCTGGTGACTGAATAGGTCTTCCCTAATTCTGCACATGCTTTTCCTGTCTTGGAGCAGGGTAAGAGGCTGAAACAAACAAGGTGAGTCTTGTATCGTGATCGCAGTCTCTTCCTCTAAAGTCCCTTAAGGAAAGAATGGCCAGTTCTGAGCAAATATTTAGCCTCTACAGTGGGTAAAGACCATTTTCATCTCCCACTTTTCTCCTTTCACGTTGACTGGTCCCACAGCCGAAGGAAGTGAAACCAGGATCTGTCATATCTGAATGGAAAAGTGGAAACCAGATCAGACCCTGAAAATTAATCTTTTCTGGAGGTAAGAAAGGTCTGAAAATCTAAGATCCTGACACCAGAGTCTTATCCCCACCTGCATTATTTAATCCTACGATACTTGGTTTCTCCAGTGTAAATCCATATCCTATTATTTCTGAATCTGGCCCACCTTCTTAGATTGGCATCTGTTCTTTGCTGAGCTCAGCCCTGGTTTATCATCTTCCCATTTTTCTCATGGCTTCCTTTGACCTGGTTTACTGAGTGTGCTTCACTCTAAAATAAAACTACAACCAAACACAGGCAACACAATGACTCCTTCACAAGGATGCAATAGCTCTCCTTACGTGACAAGGGCCGCTTCCTCCTCTGACCGTGTGTTATGGAGATGAGTTGGCTCAAGCAAGAGCAGTTTTCTGAGTGTGTCTGAGTCTGAGGTTTTAATCTGAACCAGTCAGCCTTACCCAGGAAAGATGTCTGGGGTAGCCTCTTTTGGTGACGACCCTTTCAGTCTAGATCCAGAGTGGTGCACAGAGTGGTGCTTCTTCCCCTCCCAAAGGAAGGGAAGAAGCAGTGGAGGACAAGGACCGTGCTTTTACTGCTGTGCAAATTGGCTGTCACGGTGTCAATAAACAACAGTATTGGTTTAAAAGAAATAGAATTTCTGCTGACAAAACGATGAACGAAGGATGTTTTAAGAGAGGAAAGAGAGATTTCACTGTTTTGGAGTTAAGCTCAATGCTTAGGAGCAACCTGAGAGGACATTAACTACTTTAAGCTCTCATAAAGCCTAACAAACAGAGCCTTGTATCACATTAATGCTAATTGACAGATGTGCAACACTTGAATATAAAGATTTGAGACATACAGTTATATATAAAAACTAAGCAGCCATGGCTTCATAAGAGGTAACTGGAGATGATTAATTCACACCTTAAAATAAAGAATTAGTGAGCTGTTTGTCTAAGCCAGAACGATCATCCCTCTACTGTGTGTCTGCTGCTTTCTTACTTTTGCCTGGCAGGAAATGATCCTTTGAAGACATAATGACTTGTCTAATTTTCTGCATGTTAGAAGTCTCATTAAGTATAATAAATTATTAATTCCAAAGAGATTATGGTGGAGAGAATTCGTTGGATCAGAGCTACAAGTGTTAAGCCCTTCTGCAAAAACACCAGTTTACTGGGACCTCAACCTAGACAGCATGATAGCTTTGGGTAGGATAAATAATAACATTTATAAGGACCAAATCATATGATGTTTGTGTAATTTCAGGCAAACCTAAAGTGCTGGGCAATTTGAATGCTTTTAAACTTCCTTGTCTCTTGAGATAAATGAGATAAATGTCTCTTGAGAGTTTTTTTTTAAAAAAAGAATTGTACATGCTCTTTTCAAATTTCAAATGCACTTCATAGTGTTTTGTAGATGACTTGCACTGCCAAGACTTGCTGTTATGCAGAATGCACTTTAATTAAGATTTTAATGGATGTCTTATGTCAACATTCACAGTTGTAATATGCCGTTTTCTCTCATGTTTTAGCCTAGTGGTAAAAGACTAATATTAAATTTTTAGTAGAAACTGTTCTTTGAAAGTATTTTTTTGTTCTTGCTTTTGTCAGACTAATTGTTCATTGATGCACAAATATTTCAGCTTTGTTTAGGTGGGTGTATCAGTGCAGGATAGAGTGAGATGCCTGGAAGGGATTAAGACTAAGTTCCGGAAAGACTGTGAAAGTCTTTCCAGTGGTTTCAGTTGGTTTTGGATCATGCTGAAGCAAACATTTTCAGATACTTCTCTCCAGTTCCATATGGACACCAGTGTAATGGCAGGTTCTTAGTAAGCTAAGGTATTTTCTTTGTCAAAACATATGATGCCAACATGTATCATTAGAAAGAAGATTTTCTTGAATGAGATCATCCATTTGTTTTGTCATGGTCTAGCTGTGAGCAAGCAATGCAAATATATGTGTGTTTGAAATAAAGGATGTTTGCTGTACACATGGAATCAGTTTTTGAGATAATATCGCACTACACCACTACTTTCAAATCATTGACAAAACTGTGGGTATTTTTTAAGAGAAGGAACAAAAGTAGAGGCTGATATATTTACCCTGGAGACAGCTAAAAATCCCACAAGGTTAGAGACAGTGTGTTGATCTGTACTTGTACTTTTGGCGTAAAGGAGTGTGAAATATACTGCCTTTGTCTGTTCCATTTTGTTTCATTCCTGACTTAAATTCAGAGGGATTGCTAGAAACAACAAAATGCTGCCTGACACGGTGGTACCTCTTTTGCAGCTGGGCATGTGCCAACGGCCTGAGGGTTACATCTGCTTTGCATATGAATTTGCACAGTATATTCATGAGAGCCTAATGTGAAGGGTTAGCCTTTATATATTTGTATGAATTATAAAGAAACTGCATAAAATATGTTTCAAAGGCTGCAGGGGAAGAGGCTATAAAATGGAAAGCTGACACTTCTTGTGTCCATCCTTCTCTTCATGCATTATTTAACATGCCTTCCACTGCCAATATCCATCAGTCTAAAATTCTTCAGGAAAAAAAAAAAAAGCTAAAGCTTTGTTTGGAAGACAAAGAACCTCACAAGTGAGATGACATTTGTTTCGAAGCTGGAAGCTGAACATTTACCCACCTAGGTGAAAGCAACATCACAGTAAAACAAGATGATTTTGGTGCCAGCAGCGCTCTCAAGTATATGAAAGAGTTCTTGGAATCTCTTCCAAGACTGCTCAGCCAGTGAAGTGCAGCATTCACACTCATTCCCTATTAATTTTTCTTTCCTGAAATGAAGTGTTAATGCAATGAAGACTTTGGGGTGTAGTTTCCAAACAGTGACGAGCCTCAGGAGATCCAAGTTTTGGCTTCTCTCATGCCTGCAAAACCAGATGGACTTTGCATCAGAAGTTCCTGGTGGCCGAGGATTTTCCTCCTTCTCCCCCCTTACTTTGGAGAGGTATGAGAAGGCATGTTGAGGAAGAAATGACTGTGACCATTTCACATTGTGTTCTGGTCACTTGGGGTTCTGCAAAGATCTGTTTAGAGAACTTCCTGTTTCCCTGTAGCATCTCTTGTGGTGTTCAGGATGGGCACTAGGGATACCACAGGGAAAGTCTGTTCTTTGACCAGGAAGCTCAACAACATCAAATCACTTCAGAGAATTTCAATTCAGAGACAAAAAATGTAGACATGTCCCTTTTGTCTGGGTGGGTTTTGGTTGGTTTTGTGTGGTTGTAAACCAGATCTCCAGCCCAGGTGAGACCTCATCTTGAGACCAGCACCCCCAACCCCAGGCCCACCATGCTCATGAGGCCTGAAGAAATAGATATGTACATCACAGTAGAGTCCTGCTGCCAGTGAGGCTGCACATGGTATTCCTTTGGAGAAGTCTGTCTGAGTCTGTTATAACCTTGTCAACTATTTGCCTTTCACTTTGAAACATTCCATGGCTGTTGCCAGTCAAAGTCTCTTTTTCTTTTT
>VZTA01023996.1:0-61519 GCA_013398855.1 Mohoua ochrocephala | reverse complement strand
CTTTTCCTTTTCCTTTTCCTTTTTCCAAGAGGTTCAAGCTGTACCAGATCTTCTTTCCTGTGAAGAAATTTACCTCTGCCTAAACCACCCATATTGTTGCAGTGCTAAAAGTAAAGCCTTAGCAATTTAAACAGGAAAGTGCCTCATGATTTGGAACAGACACTAAATCTGGTGGGAACCAAGGGGCTTGTGTTACGGATGTGTGACCCAATAGATAGTGAAAATCCATTTTGATTCATCTACTTGTAAGGGTTTTTACATCACACTTTCAACTCAGATGTTCTTTTTTTAGAAGACAGAAAAGCTCTTTATCTTTTAAACTAGTGATATACCATTATTGAATGAATGTGAGCTCTATTTATGTTTGACTGAAGTGCTTTTGTCGTGGTCTGATCAATCCTTCCCGAGGCTCACAGAAGCCTTCCAGCTGGCTTTGCTGAACTTTGCACTGTCTTTACTGCCTGACTGTGGTTTGTAAGGGAAGGCTCCAAAAGGCTTTGCTTACCTTAGATATTATTCCCCCATTTAGATACCCCAGGAGTTATGAATCCACACGACTGTAATATCATTTTTTTCAAGCCCTTGTGGAGATTATTATTTATTATAGGTAGGGTAACAGGACAACTTTTTATAATATAACTAGCAAAATCATTGAAATTGAGTGCCTTATTTTTGCCAATACTTTTGACAGATACTGCTGTGCTTCCTATACTTTTTATTGCACAAAATAGCAGCATGTAAAATGATGGAGAGTGTAGTCTAGTGACTCCAAATGAATATTTGCTCAGTCTGAGACTTTAATCCATATAAAAATATGAGGTTTTTATACTGAAAGGTTTCAACTAACTTCTGATTTTCGTGATTGTATTTGGAAATTATCTATCAGCTTTGGAACAATTATAAGGGTATAGAAATGAAGTTCTGCTGTAATGGGTGGTAGCCTGGTGCTGCATCTCCCTTCTCATGAGTCTAACAGCCCCGTGTTTAACTCGCAGCAGTATTTTTTCATTTGTCTGTCTGAGGCAGATGTCAATGTGTAACTAATATCACTGAAATATATGAATGCATTTCCATAATTAGTGTCTTGTGAGGGTAGATTTGGATTTAATGGGGGATTCAAGTCTTAAGTGTCTCACAAATTGCAATATACTGATTAATACTACCCTCTCAACCAGAACTTAGTCTAACAGCCACCTGTTTCCAAAATATCCAGAAATCCACAACTGGAGTAGCCCAGCAGTTAAATCAGAAAAATAAACGAAGTTAGATGGGCACACTGAAATTTAACTATCCTCGTAAAAGAATATTATTAAAGCTGGGGTTGGTAAACATTTGGAAATAATTTGGAATATTTTATTCAGGACGTATTCAGCCATTAAAATTGGCCCTCCAGGTAACCTTTCATACAGTACTAATATTATTTCAAAGTGGAAAAGCCGAATAATTAAATGACTTTAGGGCACAATATTTACCAGATGTAATCAAACAGAGTTTAAGAATGAAGAACAATCAAGATTTGCTTTTCTGTATAACTGCTTCCTGCAGTAATCACACAATCTTCTAAAACTGAAATCAGAGTACACGTGCTGGGCGGGGAAAGGTTTGCTTTCATTGGGCCTCACTAATTAAATTCTCCATGTGTGCTGTGCTGAATCCATAGTCACCCCAAAGTAGCAAACCTAGACAAGAAGAGAGGAAGAACGCTGGCATTTAATATCATTTCTCCTCTTTCTGTTGTGCTCGCTGTTGCACAGTGCGCTTGGAACTCCATCTTACACATTTCTTAGGGAGAATCCAGCAGCAATTATCAGAAGGTTACCACTTCTGAGAGAGGTATGCAGGAGGGAGAAAAATGAATGTTAGTAGCCAGAACTTGTTTGTTTTTTGCTGTGGGAATGTCAGTCAAATGTCAGTAGCCTGTAACCCTGTAACGAAGCAGCTGCCCAGCTCTCTCACTGTCGCTTTTGCTATATATCTCTGTGTCTTGGTTTGCTTCTGGATTGGAGATTTTTCTCACCTGTTATTTCACAGTGAGAAGAAAGTCAAAAGAAAATGATTACAGAGATAGTGCCGTGCCGGGCAGTATCCAGTTGCTGTATCGATCAGGCTCGCGAGGGCTCCACTGGACCAGAAATTCTTTGATGCCCGAGTTTGCTGCTGGTGTCTGGAACAACTTCGATCTGCAATAGAAGACAACATTACTCATTTCTTTTAACAAGGTGCTTGCAAATTGACCAGTCTTTGAAAGGCAAGTCAACAAATTTTAGCCACATCCTTGGACCAGAACTATGTGGTCTAAAGTGACTGACTATGAATGACCAAAATTTCAGAAGTAGGAATATGAAGCACTTCCCTTCTTCTGTTTTATTACAAGAGGTCTGAAAACAAAGTCGTAGGATTGCATTCAAAAATAGTTTTCTATCTGAGTGGAGTAAAGAAGCAAGCGTGTTGTGTGTGGAAAGTCTGCAGTAATTGACTCAGACCTGTGATTCTCCTTAAGCAGTGACTAAGTTCACCCTATTGGGGACTGCAGAGCAGTGATTGTCTTCTTCATGCAGACAGATGGCATCCCACACTTTAGCTGATTGTCAGGAGAAAAAGAAGAGAAAGAATTGCAAGGGTAAATTACTATTACTTGGATATGGAGATTTTCATGTCCTTTCATGCACTGAACTTTGTTTATTGCTACACCATCTGCGACCTTGTTGCTAACAATTGCCCATCCAAGTTCATGCATGGACACGGCTCTCTTGGCTCTCTTGGATGGTGTGTCACCTCACACTGGGGGATGCCTTCTTCTGGTTTGCTACCAGCCAGCATTAGTACAGCCCTGAGACAAATGTGAAGAGAGGGCATACTTTTTGTTTTGCTTCTACTTTTGAAAGGGGCCAGGAAAATCAAGGAGTAAAACCCTCCCGTCTGATTCTGCTGGCAGCTCAGGACCCAGGCTTTGTCTCCATGGTACAGAGAAAAAACTCTGCAGGGTCAAGACCAAACCCCATCCTAAGCTGCTTTTCCTGATAAAAAAGGAAAAGTGCTTCAACAGCTCCGTGGATTTAAGTGGACAATATTACATTTTTTCATGTATAGTCCTAAAAAAGTGCATGCAATTTTGGAGAATATATTTTAGAGTGCTGCCAGAAGAGTCACTGTATTGCACTAAGGGAATGCAATGGCAAAGAACTGAAGCCTACCTCCTTGTGTCAGATAGGACTGCAGTTGGCTAAAACCATTCCTGGCACCATCCTGCATCTCTCCACCTCATTGCTGAGTCTCTGAACTTGGCCTTTGACTCTTCCTCTCTGGCTCTCATACAAGTGTGAAGGAAAAGCACAAACCTAGCTGTTCTTAGGAACATTTCAGGAATGTACTGCTTTCAAGTAAAATTTATGCACCCCTTCCCCCACCCTGTCCCCTTACATAAGACTTTTTTTGACTTGCATATGATCAGCCAGTAGAACTTCATCCATAGGAAAAGCAATAAATCTGCCAGGAAAGCTCATTAGTTTAATTTATTATGATTAAATACAAGGATTGTTCACTTCCCTGTTTCATCAAGGATTATAATCAAGATTTTAAATGTGGCCAGAAGGGACATTTCAGCTAGTGATTCAGTCTGTAAGACGGAAAGCGGGTCTCGTATAGGAAAACATAGTTAAATATTCAAGCACAGTACGTCTGTGTGTGAATTTGAAATATAATTGCATAATGATCTCGACATTTAACATGCAACACTTCTAGGAGGGATTCATTTGGGGATGGAGGTTGAATGCCATTCTTTTTCCTCTCATTAGTACTATGTTTAACACATAACCTTTTAATAGAAAAATGAGCAAAATAAACAGCTAATTCTTTGTGATCTGGAACTGTCTGGACAGACAGATGGGTTTTAGGGAAGATTGTTCTGTGTATTTCTTGAATGACCAAAAATATTTCCAAAGCAAATTAGTGTTTTAAGGGACCTTTCACATTGTACTCCAACTAGCAAAAAATCATCTCTCCTAAAATTACTGCTTATAGTGCCCGTGACTCAGCATGTGTTTTCCAGCAGTGACTCGTGAGACAAATGATTTATTGGTGGCTGAGGATTGCATCTTTCCTCCTTACTCTGCCTTTAACCATTCCCTGAACCTGTGGGTTGAATTCGCTCATAGTTTTGTCCTATCATCCTCTTTTTTGTCTTCCTCTTTTCCTTAAAGCTTTCCCAAAGTCGTCCCCACCTCCCCTCTGTGTGGGGGAGCTGTCAGTGAGGCAGGTGTATGCCAACGATGGGCATTTTACCAATTGTTTGTGCATTTCTGTGGAAAAACAGAGGAAAGTCAGGAATTGCCAGAATGAATCAGACCTGAGATTTCTCTAAACCACCATTCTCTGACATTAGATACATATTTCTCTGAATCATATGAATTCTCCATGCTGGTTTCTTGTTTCCTCCTCCTTTTTAGAGGAAAATTTAGTACAGTCTGTGGAAGTATGGGGAAAAAAAAGTAGTAGCAGAATACAATGGGATTTCAGTTGAAGGAGAAATGTATTTCTGGGCTGTTCCATTTTCATAAGGGATTTTTGCTGAAGCCTGAATGGTGTAATGACAAGTGCACAACACTCTTTCTACTTATACATCTAGTTTGGGCACTTAGCACCAGTGACTGTATGAGCACCTTTAGGATGTTTTGGGACATCCTGGAAAAAAAAAAATTCAGGAAACACAAAGCAAAGGAAGCACAGAAAGCAAGATTGCTATAGGATTTGAGGCAAGCACTTTGACCCATAAAATCCAAAGCTGAAAATCAGATTAAACCATGATCAAACAAGAGGATAATATGTGAGAAAGAAATGCAATTACCTGTCGAATGTCACTTAAGAAGAATCAAGACTGAAAATGAGCAAAACTTGAAGAAAATACCCATATGAAAAGAAAGGATATATTACATTTATTATCAAACGTGGCTCATTAAACTTCATTTGTGTTGTAGAGGAAAACTGACAGAAAAAAATCCAAGAAAATAAGACTTTGCTGGAAAACTTCGGTTTGTGAAAACTAAACTTTAGAGGGTGTAACTTTAAGCTCTGCTTCATCAAAGCCGAAATTTTTGTTCTAAGCCCAGCCAATGCCCCCAGATACCTACGAATTTGGTGATTAGGCTCCCCTGGGAATGGGACTTCACATATGAGTCCTTCTGCTGCCTCCCTCAGGCTGGGAGCTTCAGCACAAGTGTGTGACCGTCTGAGGAAACTCTTCCTCTGGAGGTCTGGGACAGGAATGAAGTGGCCACTGCTGCAGGGATGACTTCTGGGCAGCCAAGAGCAGTGTGACTGTGCTGTTGTCCATCTCACCAGACACCTGTGCTGTGGGATGGCCTGCCACAGGGCACGGGGACACGCTGCCCATCCTTCTGTATGGCCATCCTTCCAACCAGCTCTGTTTCTGCTTGAACTGTGCAACTTTAGCAGCAGGTCCCCTACTCAGCCATGGGTCTCAGGCCCATAGGAGGGGAAATGTGGTTGCCCTTTTCTTGTAGGCTTTTTATCAGATGGAGCCAGGTGGCACACACTCTGCTGCCATTAAAATGCAATTCTCCTCAATGAATCCTTGCATGTAGGCAGGGACTGCCACATTAGATCATTTGCAAGTCCTGTCACCATCTGGAATTTATGTGGAGTGTTACTCAAATGATATATGGTGCAGCCCCAGGAAAATGATGGCAGTGAAGAGAATGTACATTGAATGCATTCATCGACCCTATTCCATCTGAAGAAATGCAATCATTCCCTGACACAAATTTTCTGCCTAGGAGGAGAAGTAGAATCTGTTAGAGTCTTCTGGTAATAATGGGGTTTTTTTCCTATAATAATGATTGTTAAAAAATAATTGTGTGCCACAATGTTCATTTTACAAGAGAGTAAATGTCATGATTGTATTGGTGAAATATTTTCAGGTTTGGGCCCGTGTATCTGTCTGATTAAAGAAAGCTTGAGTTTTTCAGGCAGTCTCACATGTGATGAGGCGGTTGTTATGGCAACAATACATTTTTTATGAGTTGTAATAATGACAGAGCAACATCTTTTGAATTATCAGGATTTAAAGTTACAGCTGCTTCATTTTGCCTTCCATTAACCCCTTAATATAGTGAAATATTTTCATGGCTCCGTGGTAACATCTGTATGCTTTTCTTGAGTATGTAAAAAAAAAAAGGATCTTTAAGAAGGTGAATACATCAAACAAATAACAACTTTCATTGTGCCCCAAGAATATTGTTTTTTCCATCCCCACTGTGGTTACTTTTTACTAGTTTTTAGACAAGTACGTTTCTCACAGTGTGATAGTCTTAAGTGTAGCCAAAGTGCTGGAAGGATTCCTTGGTGTTCCCAAAATCAATGTTGATGTTGCAGAAACTTTCAGTCAACCTTGAAGGTAATAGATTTTTGGGTGGCTTCTGGGAAGTTCAGGAAGCAATGGAACTTCAGTGATCCTCGTGACTTTCCTAGATATCCCTGCAGGAAAGATTTGATTTGAGGTTTATTCTTCAGCACAGCCTGTCAACATGTGCACATGCTCACGACCACTGCTCACCAAAACTCCTGATGACACTGCAGGAGTGCAAAGAGAGACTTTTTTCCAAAAGAAGAAGGATTTTTGTCTTCAATGGAGAGAGAGCAGGAATTGTATTCACACATAAGTTACATTTGTCACTACTCATGTGTGAAGCAGAAATATCCAAATATTTCACTCTTAAGGTGTCTCTTAGACGCGGTTGCCCTCAACACTTCCAAGTCATCCACTTGAACAGACCATCCCATGGCCTGTGTTGACCAGGACAATTTTATTTCTTTGGATGAGATAGACTACTCTAAATAGAAATCATGAGTAGCTTTAAATAAACTAGTCATGGTTAGGATACTTCTGGAGTCAGTTTCTGAGACTTTATTCTGGAGTATATTCCGTTCACACGCAGCAGCACATGTTTTTAGTCTGCACTGAATGCAGGGCTCCTCTACTGGCAGCCTAGGGAACAAACTTTTTAGCTCAGTAATTCTCCTTTCTACTGATGCTGCTAATACCTGAAAAGGAGTTATGGAAGAATAGCACAAATATAAGTTATCTGTAGAGAAAACCAGACGTAGAATTCAAGAAGAATCCACTTGTCCTCACTGTTAAGGAAGCCACACATTTAAATTATAAAAAAATACAATGTATAGTTTGCTTTTATGTGTCTTGTGAGTCTAAAAAGTTGGTTTGCTTGTTTCTGAAAGTATTGGAAAGAATATTTGGTCCTCTATTGCTGTCAAGCTTCTTTACCCCTTAGGCCATTTGTTGGCAAGCTTCCATGTATCATTGCTTCTAAACACCTAAGAGACCATTTTAAATGTTAAAAAACCCCATAGCCATCTGTTCTTTGAATAAATTTCAATGAAAATAAAACAGGCATTTTTATGTAGAATTTGACCATAAGTGGATCGTGCTTTGCTCAACACTCGTAATCAGCTTTTCTGTGCCCCCCTCCCCTGCTTGAAAGTGAGGTCATACTCAGTACTCACACTCCTTTTGGCATCTAAAGAAAAGCATTACTCTTAAATTGGATGAAATTGCTTTTACAAAATAAGGAAAATCATCATCAGAATGAAAAAGGTCCATTACATGGTTTTATAATTGGATGTTTTATTTCCCTTATGCTTTCAAACAAATACTACATTAGCATATTCACTGCTTGAAAATAACCATTTTCTCATTGTCTTCAAGGGATGGACTGTTTGACTGAGAAATACCAGGAAAGACTTTATATGTAGTTTGTGGGTGGAACAAAAATATGCCTTTGTCTACAAAATCTGCTTTTAGTTTAGTTCTCAGGACTGAATTAATAAGTATTGGTCTAGCATGCCTGAATATTTAATTTTGTACCTCATGTGATATGAATGTCATCTGATACACACATGCAACTTCATCAGTTTGGGTTTTTTTTCCTCCTTCCCAGACTTTTTTTGAAGGAAGACTCTTTGGAATGTGAGACTAAGATCTGAAAGGACAGCAGAGCTTTATCTTTGGAGGAAGAGTCCTTAAACGTAGAGGTTATTAAAGCTGGAGTTCCTAAGGATTTCAAACTTGTTGAAGGATAGGAGTAGAGTTTTTTTCTTTTTTTTTTTTTTTAAGAGGAACGATTTAGAAAGAAGTAGAATGTGTTTTAACAAAGAGAAATGCAAATGTAGTTTGGAATAGTCATAAAGAGATGCAGAATGGAGAGTAAGAGCAATGCAGAAACACTGCAGAGGAGGTTATTAGTTACTGAAGTTCACAAGATGAACGTGAGTCATGGTGTTGTGGTAAAGCAAACCTCACATTATGGTGTGTATAAACTAATGCACCACCCCTTAGATATGTGAAGTAGTAACATCCTGTGGGGGCACAGCCTCCACTGTGGAGGTGTGGCTCGTATGGGTATTAAATTTAATAAGTGTATGAATGACAAAACAATTAAAAAAGGATATAAATAAACCATAGATTCGTGTAAGATTTAAGATTGACCCGATAAAGTAAAAGAATTTGCTGCATATTTCTCCTTTTCTACAATCTTCTTCTTTTTTTTTTTAATCTCTTCCCACAGGTTTCCAATTCAAAACTGCAAAAAAAGAGGAAATACAAGAAGGAAGATCAAATTCTTTTCTGCCTCTGTTTCTTTTCTAAGACAGGGAATACTAAGTTGAGGAATTGACTTCAGGATGAGAAATATTCTTTTAACAAAGCAACGAAGTGCCGAAATAGATTGCCAGGAGAATGCTGGAATCTGTCAGATTGCCTTTAAGAACAGGCTGGAGGGAAATCTGTCAGGAAAGACAGCTGATCCTTAGGGTGAAGAAATAACATAAATAATCTCTTTGGCTCTGTTTTATAGATTTCTCTGAGTATTGTGGTGTGCTGTTTTGACTTACAACACAATACCACTCATGGCCTGTACAAAGCTAACCAAGTCTGTGTGTTTTGATTTTCTCACACCTTCCTTTATTTGTGAATGTTCAGGAACAGCTAGTAGATCCTGTAGCTGGTGTTTCAGGAGATGGGATAAGTGAATATTTCAAAAAAAGGATGTTTGAAAACATAGTACTCATTATATGACACTAAGACTTTCACAATGAGGTGATGCTGTAGAACTGGAACAAAATATTCCAATATACAGACATATATACAGCTTTAATCTATGGAACCTTGCCTACTCAACTGAAGACATTAGGCAAGTGGGTTTTTGTCAATTTAAAGACTCCACCTTTTTTAGTAACTAGGCGTGAATAAACACACAAAATCCCATCCTGCAGCTGGAGCACAGTCAGCAGTAATAAGGGTTTCTCTAGGGTGCTGAAGATGTGCTGTAAAAGGTCCTTAAGATGAGTGGAAATACCTTATTTCAATTTCATCTACAGAGCCTCTCAGATAGGGCCAGTCCTCTGTATCATTTAGTGAATGCTTCACTCACTCTGTTTGGTGACCAATTAATCTCTTCCACACCATTCATTTCAGTAGCAGCACTTCTTTGTCAAGTAGTTCTTCAATGATTTGGGCAGGTATTAAAAACATGCTCTTTGGCAGTAACTGGAGTACCAGATACTGATAATTTTTTGCAGCAGAAAAAGCACTTTCTCTCACCCTCACCCTTGGGATGTGTGAAATGAGGTGCAATGCAAAAGCAGTGAGTTGACCTCCACTTTTCAGGGCTAGGGAACGAGTGGATGCCCACAGAGAGCTGTGGCAGGTGTAGGAGGTGTCTGTGCTCAGGATATGACACCAAGGCCTCTCTGGGCAAGGCTCAGGCATTGGCTTGCCTGCTTGACTTCAGTCACATGTTCACAGGCTGCACAGATAACTGTAGAGGACGTCAGACAGCTGATTTCCTGGGCTGTGAGTGAAAATCCTTTAGGTATCTGCTGGGTGGTTATGGCACCAAGTGAGAGCTCCAAAGATTCCCTTCCCATGCAGAGGTTTGCTCGTACATGGTGGGAGTGTGATGAGAGCCACCCCCAAGGACTTGGCCCTTTCTTGGAGGACAAAGAGGGCATAGATCTGTATCTGGCTGAAGCTGTTTCTGTTTTCTTTACCTATTTTTCATTTATCTGTTACCTGTTTTTCCGCTCCACCTCTCTTTTTATCTGCAGAGGCACTCCAGTTCAACTTGGTGTTTGTATCTTTGTGAAAAAAATCTTTCTGTTTTGATTCGTATCTCTATACTAGATATTATTTACATTTTTTCCTCTTTTCACTCTTCTGTTCTTTTTCTCGTTACCTCCTGGTATTTAATAAAATCATAGGAAATTCAGACCACAGCTTTCAATTCCTATGGCAAAGCTTTTGTTCCTAGCTTAACTTGAATGGGTTTCAATATTTTTTGTCAGTGCAGTGATATAAATACATGGTTTTATGGAAACTTGGTTCATCTCAATGCAGATCATGTGGAAATATTGCTTACTATGAAAACACTAGTAAGTGACTACTTAACGATGGTGATACAGATCTGTTCTACAGTAAACAGGAAATCCAGACCATGCTGTTACCTGAAAAAAGAGAGCACACAGAGCTTACTTCTTGAGTTATTAGAGCATCACAGAATAAGCTGAGTTGGAAGGGACCCACAAGGATCATTGAGTCCTTCTCCTGGCCCTCCTCAGGACAGGCCCAGGAATCTCACCATATGCCTGAGAGTGTTGTCCAAACACTTTTTGAACTCTGTCAGGCTGGTGCTGTGACCTCTTCCTTGGGGAGCTGTTGCAGTGCCCCACCATCCTCTGAGTGGAAAACCTTTTTCTAATATCTAACCTAAATGTCCCTTGGCTCAGCTTCATGCTGTTCTGGTCTGGATTCTGTCACTGATCCCCCTCTTTAAAAAGGGATTAAAGTTGACTTGTTCATCATTCTGGTGCTTAATAGTCAAAAATGTCTTGGTTTTAGGTTTATCTTTTTTTAAAACCATAAATAACAGAATTTAGAACTAGATCTCAAAATTGTCTTTCCTTGTAAAAATAAGGATGCCATTTTGGAACAACTTTACCCAAAAGCCTAAAAAACATTTTTATAATCTGATTTTTCTAAAAGATTGTAATAGTCCTAAAAATTCTGATGCTAATCCTGCTTCTTAAGCACTTTTCTCCTACTTGGGACCATTTTTTCAAAGCAGCTCCAAAATACTGAGTCAGCCAACTCCATATGATACCTCACACACATTGGACTTAAAATGTCAAAACAAGATCCATGTTCCTGAAAAACTGCAAAAACAGAATCATTTTTTCAAATTGTATAATTTATCAGTCTCTTTTTTTAGCCTGCAGGCAAATAATGAAAAATTTAAGTTTTGTGTGCTTCTGCCTGGGAACTGCTTCACATCATCGAGTGATTACATGCAATGGTATGAAAGGCTAAGCTGTTGATTTCATGAGATGATGGTGTGGCTCTTTGAATTGCTGGGCAGAACCCAGTAGCTTGCTGAGAAGAAAGGAGGAAAGGTATTTTCTTATTTCCAGCTTCCTTAATTAGTTCAGCCAACACTATTTTTGCTTTGGACTACACAATAACTTTGCACTGTTGTATTTATTCACATAAGAAACATCCTGGTTTTTGATTCCTTTGACATGTAGCTAGACCCAAGCCTCAGAAGTCATATTCATGTGTTCTATTATCATAAGAGCAGATGATGCTCTAGTGAAAGAAACAGGAACTGACTTTCAAAGGTGCTGAGAAGAGTATCTGAAAAATCAGGTACTAGCAAGGAATCATGAATATAAAACTGCAAAATAGAAACCTAAATCAACTGCCATAGGAACTGTTTTCACTGAAACTGAAAATGTTGTTGTGGTAGTTCCAGCACGCTGGAATAATGGAACGTTTGAAAACTGCTGTACTGAGACCTGACTTGAGGCATGGGAGCCACAATTATTCCATGGTATTAGCTTTATAAGGATATCTTTGATGATCTGTCAGCTCCTGGAGCTGCGGGCAACCCACAGGACACTTCTTGCTGACACCAGAGGCACAGAAGGGTAATTAGTGAAAATCTCCAAGTGCTGAAACAATGACGCTAATGAGATTTTGAAATTTTGCATGCCTGGGGTCAAGACCATTCATTTCGACCTTCTCCAGAGAGTTAAGAAGGCAAAAAGGATTCAAGCTGTAAGAAGTGAGAGCACCTGACCTGTCTAGACATGAGAATTTGGCTGCCCGTGTCTCCCAGGTGATGAAGAAGAAGCAGTATCAGGTTTTAAAAAATGGGGGGTTTTTTTCTGTAAGAGACTCTTACCACGCTTTGCATCAGATCTGGCTGCTGGCTGAAGAGCAACTGACACTGAAAGAAAAGACCAGGACAATGCTAGCAATCTCTTACAAAGATCATCAATGCAACTCTCAGAGTGGCTGTGACTCAAAAACTGACATACCCTGCAAAACATCCATCCCTCCATCTTCCCCAAGCAGGAAGGAAGATGGGCAGGATCTGAGAAATGGCTGTGATGCTTTGCACAGGCCTTTAGAGGCATTTGTAAAAATATGTATTTCATCAGCCTCCAGATAATTTCAATATTCGGTACTTATGCTACAGAATGGCAATGATTTGCCTGAATGTTATGATAAGAATACATTATAATCGTAAAAATGACCATAAAAACTGCTTATAAAAAAAGAAAAACTCTACAAGAAGGTCAGATAATCACTTACTAGGAAAAAGTGACATCCTTAAGGTCAGTTGTTGAAAAAGTATGTACTTTAAGAAAAGATGTATTTTAAGAAAATAGATTAGTTTGGGCATAATTTGTTATACAAAGCTTTCAGCCAAAGATAAAGGCTTTATCCACAGCTAAGTGTACCTTCATAACTCAATTAGCAAAATAATTCCAAATGTCTTGGATTCCAAATATTTGAGAAGGACCTCGAGTAAATAGCTAAAACACATTTTTTATTTCCTACAGAAGCGTATGGCTTCAGGAGAATAACATGACATTGTCACCACAGGTATTGTGGAGTTCTGGAAATCTGAGAGGATTTTATGGATTCTATTTACGTGTAAGTTGTTTCCAACCCTTCGTACCCACTGAGAGTCGTGTACAATACTGAGAACAGCCTGGAATCCCTGACAAATACCTGGCAGTGCCAACAGCTGGAGTAGGCGGAATGTGAACTCCCTGAAATGGAAAGTCATCCAAAAACATGCTTCTTGGATCCCAACCCACCTTTACTTCCTAGCAGCTAATTAAATATTTGCCATCAAAGTGAATTAATAGAAGTAAGTTAAAAATTAATGTTGATAAAGTGCTTCACACACTCCTCTATGCAGGGTTTTTCTCTGTCCCTTATGGGCAGGAATAGCTGAACCAGATATTATTTCCACAGTGATTTTTTTTATGCATTTTTGTGATGTGACAAATATTTGTTGACAGTTTGTTGCAGGTTGCCATTGTGGACCCACGGGCTTTCAGGGAGCTGCAGGAGAGAGCCTGCAGAGAGAAACAGGACATGTAGAAAATGTGACTTCAGCAGAAAAGTGGAATAAACTTGGTTGATTTACAGAGAAGACTGGGATGGAGATTGTGGCAGTTTTCAAGTATATAAAAAAGACTGCTAAGAGAAGGAGCATTTCCTGGTGCTGAATTTAAACAATGGCCATGGTGGTCCAGTTTGAGCATTGATAAGACTTATATTTATTAAGTATATTTAAGCTCAACAATAAAATGCTTAGCTGAACAGGAAAATCTCCATTTGGGGATTTAAGGAATTATTTAGACACAAATTGTCAAGACTTCTGTAGATGACTTGGACTGGGGCAGGGCATGGACTGGCATTTTAATAGAAAGAGAAGCATCTAAGTTATAAGCAAGAGTTTTGCTGTTATGTTTACTTGGGGGGAAATATAGAAAACATAACATTTCTTCCTTGAGTGATAAGAGAACAACTTTCTTTGTGTCAACTACTTCTCTCCCCAGCTAGTAATATAAAAAAAAAAATCAGAATACCCTCACCATTACATTCACTGAATTCAGTAGAGCTGATGGCTGATTTTAGGTCAACATTAGAATTAGTGTAGTATGATAGCATTTTATTTTAATCTTGTGGAGAGCTGAAGCAAAGGTGTATTCAAGGTTGATTAAGCCTGCAAAATTCTTTAATGAAATGCAGGGTAGAAATGTGTAATTTTTTTGCAATATATTTCAATTATTTCAATGGGAGGTACGTGTTACAATGTGATTTAGATTAAATATATTTTAAATGTATGGCTATTCATTTTAATAAAGAAAACAGTACAGTCTATAAGTAATTTGACTAATCACGTACAGAACAGGCAGCATAAATGAAGAAAACAATGATACCAGAAAGCTGACTCGACTCTTCTACACTTGATGTGTAAGGAGGTAAGAGTCAATGGTACTCAACCAAAATCTCCAGAAAAAAACTTGTGGAAGACAGAAGAAAAAGCACACCTCCACTTCTTTGTGGTGCTTGTTGAGGACTCGTGTGGATACTTAGATCTTACGGAAATGGCTGTCCTTGATTTTCCCAGAAGGGTGGTTCAGTCTTGTGTCAAATTTTGTGCTCAACAGACCAAATGTTCTAAGTTCAAAGTGCCTATTAATTATGTACTGAACTATTTGCAAATAGTCCATCACGAGTTTTAAATTGCTGGCGTACTCTGGGGAAACATGAAATGGTGAAGTTTTCTCCTGGAGCACTGGGGAAGATTTCTGTCTCTTCTACTCCAAATAACAACACGGTAGGTTCCTAAGAAGTGGTAAACATGGTGTTGCATTGCTGAGCACCCTTTCCTTCCATCACCTGTTACTGGAACTCTGCCCGTTTTGGCAGCCCTGAATGGAATGGATTTATCAGATCCCAAAAGACATGAGGCAAGTGAATCCTGCAGATAACTCCATGGTTATTTGTACCCTATGAACATTGATATCTTGAGAAATCCAGCTGGTTTTGTTTATTGAATAAAACATCCAAAAAGTGGAATCCCTGGATTTATGCCCCATTTGGATGTAACATGCAACCACAATTTAGTCCCTGTGGTGTTTAAATTTTTTGGATTGTCTTAAAGACGACTATTGAGTTTGGGTCTGTTGGTTTGTTTGTGTGTTTTGGATTGGTTTGTTTTTCTTGTTTCCCCCCATTAAGAGCCAGAATTGCATAGTTAAGTTACTGGTGTACTGCACACCTCCACCTGCAGCTTTCAGCAGGGGCTGCATCCCCGGAAATGCAGAGTGGCATTGCAGAGTAACAATCCCCTCAGACTCGAACGGTTGAAGTCATGCAAAAGATTTTGTCATTTGTCATTCTAATCCAATACAGCAAAACAGTTACCTTATAGGGATGAGGATGGGAAAGGCTTTTATATGATTACATCACAAGATGATAAATGAGAGCAATTTGTGTTCATTATGAGAACAGCATCCCAAAGAGAATGTTGTTATAAATTTTGTCCTGCTCTCCCTTCCTCCACTGCAAAACTAGCACAAGCAGCTTAGAAATAAGCAAGCAGGCTCTGACAACAATCCAGAGAGAGGAAATCAAGCCGCTGAAGATTTGTCTGCATTTTACTCTCGCAAGAGCATTGAGAATTAGAAAAGTAAAGGAGGAGCACAGAACGATAATTAGGACAAATCCTTAAAATTCCCCCTTTTTATTGAATAAAGAATATTTTTGTTTAGTAAAATGTTCATCCTGTGTGGAAAACAAATAACTTGTTTGTGAAGTGGAACGAAATAATATTTTGTGGATCAGACAATGAAAACATTTTATTTGATAAACCGAAACTGTTTCAATTTGAACGTAAACCATGAACATTTTGGTGTTTATTACAAATCTGAGAGAAAAATATTTAAAACTTATAAATGTTCTTAAACTTTCTTTTATGCTAGAGCTGTCAATCTGCCCCCAGCAATTTTGGGTTGACACATTTGCATTTTCAAAAGAAAAAACTTGCGGTGGGCGAGTTTCCAATCCACTGTATAACTGAATGAGTACTGACGTCTGCAATTAACTGATCCTCTCTTCCTTCTCCCATATGTGTCACTGCAGCAGCAACAACAGACTGGAACAAAATCCTCTTTTGCCTTTGCTTTCTGTGGCCTGTTAATTGCCAACTATTCAGCCATGATACCTTAGTTTGTGCTTACGTGGTCTGGATTCTAGGATTAAGACCAGCAGCATTCAGTCTTCTATCTTTATGTCCATTTAAAAAGATGTTAGGAGGTCTGCTGTCCTCTTTCCACCCCTATTTTTCTTCTCCCCAACACTTTAATAATCTCTCCATCCTCCCTGTATCACCTGTGATATTTACAAGTTGGTCATGGAAAAAACAATGCAAACACTCTGTGTGCTGATGGAGAAAAGATCAAGGATGAGCTCAAACACCTGTGTCTCCTAAATCCTTATTGATGTGTGCTCTGAAGCTGATTGAAGCAATTACTGGGTAGTGACTTGTCTGTGCAAGTAAAAGGGAAGAGTGTGAATTGAATTGGTACCTTTGTGGAATAGTCAGCATTAATGGTCAAGGGTCTTGTGATGCTCTTGAACCCCTCCAAGAGAGGGCTTTTCTGCTAAATTGAAGACCTTAAAAATAGTGCTGAAGAACTCTGTGAAGAGGGGGAATCAGGAGAGTCCAGAGCAAATGGCAGAGCTCTAGGCATGAGGTGGCTCTGGGAAGACAGCAATGGGAGGGCAGATCTGTGGGTGCTGATCTGTCAGGAGGTGGTGCAGAAAAGTGAAATGAAAGTATTTCTGTGTGGAAATCGGGCATGAGTCGTATGCCTGTCTTCTGTTCTGGGGCTCTGCCTGCCCCATAACTGCGATGTGGGGAGCAAGAGGGCAGCAGGCTGAAGGCAATTGCAGATAGTGCATGTTCACATCAGCAAGTGATGGCAGGACATCAGGGGAGCAGCAGAGTAAGACGACAACCTGCACTGGATACTGCAGCTTCTTTAAGAACTGATGAGATTACAGCTCAGCAATCTCCCTGTCTCCAACCTCAAATTTTCTCATCCTATTGCTTCCCTGCCCCACTGAGGTAGGGGCTGAGTGAGTGGCTAGGTGAGCATTTGGACCTTAGCCAAGGTTAATCTGCCACACCAAGTCAGTTGCTGAGGTTTATGTATTCCTCTAACTCACAGAAGTGAAACTGGAGGGAGAAAAAACCAGCAGTTAGAAACTCTTCAGTGTGAAGTGGCCTCAGCATGAGATACTTCAGGTCTGTATCTTCTTTCAGGATTTTTTTTTGCTACCAGTCACATACCATACACATACAAATTATAATAGGTGGTTGTTACACCTGCAGTCAGAGTAGGTGCTGTGACTTTCAAAGCATTTAAAACACTGGTAGCAGACAATACCTATTTTTTATTTGAATCTTTCTCTTGTGCATAGGTTCAAACTACCTACATGGCCCTGTTTATTAAACATCTACTTGTGAGAACAACTGTAATATCATTACTTTTACTTTGTGCCAGATGTTGTGGCCCCAGCCAAGCAAACCTGCTCTAATCATACCTATCACTATTGACTGAAGTGAATAAGCTCCCTTTCCTTTTGCCAGCAATATATTTTCTCCTAAATACATATTTTATTGGTACCTGGCATTTTGCAATGTTTTCCAATACTGGAAGGAGTTCATGCATAATCAAGTCATTTCTTCTCATTGTAGTTTTAGCTAGTCTAGAAGTCTAGCACACCAAAACATTTTCTGTGCTATTACCGCATACACCAACGTATACCATGAGCTATCCTCTCAAGAGCAACACTGTCAAATCTTCTATTTGGCAGGGGGCAAGCAGAAAATGGTGTTAATTATACTGCTGTGACTTCTTCCAAGCCTCTCATAGAACCATAGTGTTGTTAAGGATGGAAAAGACACCAAGTCCTACCATTGGCCGAGCACTGCCAAGTCCACCACTGAACCATGCCCCCAAGTGTTTCTGCCTCTCCCTTTATTCATGCTGCAGAAATGTTCAAGGAGCAGTTCCACTTTATGGGACACAGTACCATGAGAGTATTACCACAAGCACTCAGCTAAAGTACGTTTTCTGAACCATCTATCTTCTAACCTTTGAATGGAAACTAGTCAGCTCTTCATTCCCTCTCAAGATAACCCATTTGTGAAGGTGGAGAAACAACAGAAGCACCGGTGAGAAATTATTTTAGTTCATCCTGATGGTTGAAACCTGGAGAGATAGAAATTAGTGTGTGCTTTAGGAAAATAGGCAACTTGTTATGGTGCTTGGTTGCTTTTTATTCTTCCTTGAAGCTGTGGCTGGAGCTCTTATTTTCAGTAAATTGTTTCTAGGCTTACTCTCTCATGCAGTAGAATAATTAGACTTGTGTTCCCTAACTTATTCTTAACTGTGTGGAGAAGAAGGAGAGAAGATTTGAACCGTGGTCAATATTTCTTGGATTTAATGCATAATCTACTGATGTTAAAAGGCGAAAAATTGTGAAACACATCAATATGATAACCTCAGAGATGGTAATTAATTAATTTTGCTAGGGTGAGCTCTGTGAAGACTTGGTGCTGCTCTAGGTTATGCACATATGAAATGTCAGCACTGCCAAAGTTTGAGAATCCAATTTGTCCAGGTGTGTGCTATTTTTCATAAAACCTGAAATCCTTCCCATGTAGTTGCTAAAATTCTTTCCGTGTTGCTTTAAGTAAATTGCAGTAAATGTACTGCTACCTTTACAGCACCTCAGTTGTGTCATGATCTTTACTTTCAGTATTCGTCTCTAGTATTCATCCTTTCTTATCTTACCTGTCACTCACGTCTCTGCTTTAAACTTTCTAAACAGATTCATTAATATTCTTGATATTATAAAAACATGATTATGGAATATGCCTTGGAGGTAGAAGTTAGAGATCAGCAGACCCAAAATTTTATCACTGTTATGTCTGGCTTCAATCAACAGCCAGAAATGTGCGACATATAAGTATTTTTAGCTGTTTTTATCCTGTATTATTTTGATCTATAAATTGATATAAACTCGAGTAAAGATGCTTCCTGAACTGAAGAATGCCAAGTAGGCATCAAAAGCTGACAGGAGACTAACATCTTACTGAAGAATAGCAATCATTTATGAACAAGTTAGGTATGGAAAATGGCTCCAAGTCCAACTGAGACTTTCACATCCATAAGTAAGAGAAAACCTTTCAATTAAGATGATGGATGAACTGTTTTTCTCGTTTAAAAGAACGGAAAAGAGTTTTAGGATAAAAAAAAAGAACTGGTCCCTGAAGTCCTTCCCTGAAGTCTTGAAAGAGGAAATGGCAGCAGATGTGATGACAGAAGATGCAGTGCAGCAGCAGAAACCAAGGGGCATGTCACATGTCAGTAGAATCAGAGTCCTCTCATGCCAATTTGGAAGCAATAAAGGCTTTCAGGAGTGTAGTAGGATGTACATATTTGTGTGTCAGTAGTCAAAGGGAGAATGCCAGTTCTATGCATTGAGTAAGAAAGTACCGCTGAGAGGATGAGATCCAGTGCTGCAGAAGTGTTTTTGTACCTAAGTCTCCAATTCTAAGTCTTGTAAAAATAAAACATAAATTGTTTTGAAAAGAGAAGCAAAAAGAAATAGTTCTCTTCAGTGCAAGTTGTAAAGCATTTTTATAACGTGTGACTTATCCTGGAGTAGCAACTAGTGTAAAGGGTCTGCCTCTGGAGCCTTCTTGGTGTTACTACATTCTAAGATCAAATATCACTTGGAGGTAGAATCTTGTGACTGACAGCTGAAAAAAGAAAACAGTGGATTTTAATTATAACTAACAATAGGCTACATGTGATAAACAGGCAATAAATATTTTTAATAAATATACAATAATCACAATATAAGGTAAATGCAGTGTGTATGGTTATATACAGTGTAACATTGATGTTATTATCACCAATGCCTTCCTGCAGTCCCAATCTTTCTCTTGCCCCTTTGTTTCATCTGTAGAAACCTGGTTTTGTCTGTACTTGTGGGTTGCTCTTTATTACATCTGTATAGTGCTCCTTACAAGACTCCCATGACCTGTTGGGAAGCCTTGAGGCTTTACTGCAATTTGTAATAAGATAGAATTAGAGTCCAAAATAAAATCAGCAAGAAACTAGCCTTAAAAGTGAAATGTTCTGACTAGTTTAATAGTGCAAGCTGGGAGCAATGCAGGAAGTAAACACCTTAGACTGAGGAGAGTAAATTAGGTTCTTAAACTATTTTGATTTTAATAATCTCTTTATAACACAGGCAGAGCAATTTTTTAGAAAGTATGATATTTAATCTGACAATGGTCCTTTAATAATCTACCTACACTAACTGTTGCTGCCATCATCTCTTTGCTACTCTTAAATGTCACTGCCCCCAAAATGCCTTTACTCTCTCTCCTGTACCGGGTGTGCTGCCTTACCAAATACCATTGGCTGCAATTTTGGCTGCAAAGCTCCTTCTTCAGTTCCTCTCTTCCAGTAAAGAAAATGGCTGAACTATGGATTGTGGCAAAGCTAATCTTAGTTGGGAACTTGTGGCCTGTGCTTGCTGCCTCTCCCGTCACATCTGGGGTGCTGTGGCAGCTGCTAAGCATTTAACCTCTCTTCTCCCTAAGGGGTCTTTGCAGATGTCCATTTGGAAACTTTATGTAGATTTGAGCTCTTGTTTGTCTTACAACAACCCCAGATATTTCTCTGGAAATGTTTGTACATTTTAGGAAGAGTTAATCTCCTGCTTTCCCTCTGTTCTGTGCTCTTTCACTTTGAGTATCTTCTGTCCAATTACCACTGTCACTAATAACGTTGCAGAAGAAGGAAAACCCAGCTGGAAAATGTAAGAGGAGTAGGAGACTCAGCGCATGACCTTACACGGAGCAAGAGATGAGCACTGGATCAATGCAGCTTCAATGGGAAAGCTCTCTGTGCAGAAGGGAAGGGTGGAAGGGCTGGCCTTGAACACAGAGTCCATGGGACAGCAGCCATTTCTGGTGGGTTCCCTGTCTAAACTGGATGACAAGTGCCTCTCAGAAAGGCCTTCATCCTTGGGGATTGCTGCTGCTTTGTGTAGCCTTGCTCTCCCTTTTATTTTAGCTCATCACAATTTTTGATGTATTCTGTCAGCGGTGTTCTTTAAAAGCTCTTGGAGATGTCTTACAGCATGATCTCATTCATCCAGCACAGCTTACATCTCTCTTTGGCATTTCTTCAGTAGCTTAACTACGCAGCTGTCAGAACAAATCATTCTGCAGATCCACCTTTTTAATGTGTAGCCATGTGTATGCATGTGCACACACACACAAATTTAAAGTTTTGATAAGTATCCCTCAACATCTTACTAATAAAATCACAAAAGAATATGTAGTTAAGCACTAAATGCAGGCCTAGGAGGGAAACAATGTCCATAATCAGAATGTTACCTCTGTCCTCATAAGGGAGGGAACAGTAAGGAGAAATAGAAGAGCCCTCACCTCATGAAAACATTAGGAATAGACCTGAGCACCAGTTCAATTCAGAAGTCAAGCATGTATCATGTGTGTAATGATTTTTTCTGTATTATTTTTAATGAACAATGGATTTTCAGAAAGGTGACAGATTTACCATTTGAGTGTCCTTCATTGGTAGATTAAGGTCCCATTGTGTGAAGTATTGTAAATGTGTATCATAAAACAGCGTTGCTGCTGTGCCCTGAGGACTTTACTGCCTACAGAGCCAAACAAAGGGCTGCAGAAGGGAAATAAGTGTTTAAAAGGAAAACCAAAAATGCCTCTGTTCCAAACCTTTTATCTGAGTTGCTAATGAACTTCTCATTCTTTCTCATTTCCAACATCAAAATTCATTCAGCAGGATGAGAAAGTGTCCTGTTACAATGTGGTGAATTTCTGGCAGGTGATGTTTGGAAAGACTGGTTAGTGTGCTGGCTTCTGGTCATTGGAAGGCAGAAATCCTTCACTGGACTGGACCAGATTTTTGTGACCGAGTAGCACCTGTGCAGATATATCTACGTTATCTGTGGTATAACATCTTGTAGTTCTGCAAGTTTTACAATCATCCCTTGGAAGCCTAATGAAGAGGTTATCTAGGGGTTACCAGTTCCCCTTAACGTTTCATCCCTCTACAGGAAGCTTTTGGTGTTAAGTTATCCAAACTGCTAAACCTTGTAACAAATTTCGACGAATTTCAACTGACCATGCCAGGACTCGTGGTGGTACAAGGTCTTTAGAGCCAAAGTACTTAAGGAAAATATGTTTTGAAAACTGTTGGAATTTTCACACTGAAAAAGCCAAAAAACATTTGCCATTTGGTTTCCAAGCAGGAGAACCAATGCCCTTGCTCAGTACTGGCTGTTTAGCAAAAATCAGTGGTGCTGGAAAATAATTAGTCTTGTAAATCTGTGTGCAGAGTTGGTGAAACATGGCATCTCCACTGAAACCAGTGGCAACTTCTCTGTTGACTGATGCATTTTCATCTTGAGCAGCGCAGCCTATTATCTGAAAGAATCAGATCTGTAGACAGAGAGAATTTGTGAGAATAAAACCAGAAAAAAACTTGAGAAAGAACAAAAGACCAACAAATCCACTGAGAGCACAAAGAAACGGCCTTTTAGTAAGTTGCCTTTCTACTTCAGTATTAATGCTACATCATTCTGTTTGCTGTACTTTGCACGGTCTTAGAAAGCTATGAAATATTTTACACTTTCTGCACTTTCCCCCACTGCCAATGCCTCTTCTCCCGTCTCACAGAAAATATTCAAATTATTTAAATATTTCATGTTGCAGAACCTAGCGGTACAGTGCAATATGTGTAGACACCCTTGGGAAAAGGATTTTAATATTACTTTTAGAATCACAAATTATTCATGGAGTGCAAATAACAAACTGGTGGAGAGCACAATCTGCGGTAAAAGCACTTACCTTTCCTTAACGTTTTCCGATGTAGCTGGCGTTGACAGATCATCAGATCTTTAGTGCATTATTTATTAAATGTTTTAGCATAACTTTTAAATATTCAGTGAGCACTTAGCCCACAAAAGACATGGCTGACTGAAGACGCAGTGATGCCGATGACGGAAGCCTGTTCCACAGTTTCCTTCCACGCAGTTTGACTTTTAATAGGGATTATTTTTCTCTTGCTTGTATTACCGATTCCATCCTTTTGGGAATTGTGACTTATGCTTCACTGTGTTGAGAACTCAACCCAATATTTTATGGACTGCTGTGCATGGCTTCACTGTATTTAACTGTGAAGATTGCAAAACATTGAAAGGGTTGCACTGGTTAATGTACCAAAACTAAAGTTGAAGGAAACACATTTTCTAGACTAATTTATGGTTTTCTAGGAAAGTAAAACACAAAGAGCCAACAACTTCAGTAATTTAAAACAATGAAGTACACAAGAAAATAAGCAAAAGCAGAACACATCCTTCAGTGAGTGCTCTGTCTGCTCATTCAGTTTGTCCTGGCACATTGAAATCAATAGACTGTATATTTCAGAGAACATAGTCTCCCTAATTTAATCTGTCTCTAGTTCTTCAGTGTTTTATGGCATTTGGAGATTGTGCCAGAGCAATATTTTAGAACAGCCTCAAAACTTTAGGAAACTCAGATCCCAGCTTTACTGTTTACTTTCTTCTTTTCATTTTTGTTTGGTTTTTTTAAAAAAATAAATAGCCCATTCCCTCCATTTCCCAACTAGATTCCTTTTTTTGAGGAACAAGGACAATTATTGCACTTCAGGCTTATTTCTGAAAATAGTATGATATGGGTTGTGTGAGTTACCTTTCACCAGGGAACGTCCTGCCCTGTGACTGATTCAATCAGACCTGGTGTGCTGCAGCCTGGGAAATTAAGAGCCCTGAATGTGAAGAACCAGTTACCCTGTTCAACTGTTAGTAGAGAAGGCATTGGAGAGAACTCTCTGTATCCAAAGGAGTTTTTACTTTTGCATCAAGAACAATCAGCTTTAGATGATCTTTACCAGGCCAGCATAAGAAGGACAATGAATAAACAACTCCCTCAGAGAGGCAATACTCACAGAAATGCTGCAAAACAGTGTTGTATGTCTTTACCATAAAATTTGCAGTTTGTGATTTGAGTCCAAAATGTTCCAACTCCAAAATGAGCTCCAAGAGGATATGTACCTAAATGAAGGCACAAAGTACTTCACTGTTGCTGAACCTCACCTTACAGCCAGACTTCTTCAAAACTTTTCTTTCTGCTGAGTATTGGCAGATGTCAAGACCTTGTTAAAAAAAATCTCGGCGATTCAGATGGACACCTTGTTAGCATGACCTCTTCATTTCATCTCTCTCAAAATTCCTTAAAGTGTGGCTGTCATGCAGTGTATAAACCATTCCCAGTTTAAATAACTTCAGTGAAAATGCCACAATTTGATTCTCAAGAAAAATTCTGTACCTAAGCATTGCATGGAACTAAAAAAATCATGGGGTTGAAAGACTTTAAGAGGTCATTTAGTCCATGCCATTGCAAAGATGTGGTCAAAAATACAGACACTGTCCCCAACAAATTTCAATCGAATCAGTCTTAAAATCTCCAAAGTAGAAAATTCCTCAGTGCTGCTCCATACATATCTATATATCTATATATAATTTTTTTTGGTGTGTGAAGTCCAGGGTAAAACTGTATTTATCATTAAAAACAGTTTTGCAGAAGCTAACCCTAATCTCCTTTGTTTTAAATCCAATTAGCTTCTTCCTGTCATATCCCCAGTAAATTTGAAAAAAAAAGTAAGACTTTTCTTTACAGAAGCTTTTCAAACATTAAAAGAGATTCAGTGTGCTTTCCTTCCCCGTCTCTTTCCTAGGCTGAGGAAGCTCCTCCAACCTTTTCTCCCAAGCTGTACTTTTCAAGTCTGTTCTCATTCTTCCTTTTCTCCTAGAAAACAGGCTCCAGACGTGTGTCCTAAATAGCACCAGGTAGGGCAAAACAATGACTTCCACTATGTTTGAGTGTGTCAGTCCTGTTAATACCACAGGGCTCTTGATGCTTCCATGGGACCATTGCACTGTGGGAGAAAACCCCAAATCAGTGCTTATTGCAGCTCCCACATTTTCTGTAGCAGGTCTGTTAACATCAGTTTGAGTAGCACTTCAAACAGGAGTGGATTTGAACAGCCTGTGCCATGTTGAAAAACTCTGGTTTGGTTTTTTTTAATATTTTCAAAACCATTTCAAAACCTGTTTTAGTGTGTATGCCTTCTCTCTTATCAAAATTAATTGCATTCACAACCCCTATTTATTATGAATACAGAAAAGATGATATGATCTGTGTCTCCTTAAGCTTTTCAGCAAGTTATTTACTCTTATTTCGTCTTTTATATGAGTCAATCAATATTTTCAGATGCTTAGAAAGTTCCTAATACAGCTATTTTAGTCTCCTATTATGATTTCCATCTTTTTTCCCCCCAATGGAATGATATAACATTATACTTTTGTCATAGCTGTATTTTTTTTTTTTCAATTTGCCAATTCTTCAGATTTGTTGTTCCCTCAGGTTGTCTTCAGTTGTTGAATTCTCCTTTTTGATTGATGGCCTTCTATTTTAGTTTCCTATTCTGGCTTCTTCCTATATTTAGCTTTTTTATAGAAGACAACACCCTCTCCCCACCCTGGCTGCTGGCAACATCTTGCCAATAATTTTTGTGTCAACAGAACAGGAACAGCAAAACCAAGTTCTTATTTCTCAATTAAAATAAATATATAAATAAACACAAACAGAAATATATAGGAATAATTAGAATAAAAATTAAAAAGTACATAACTATATATAAAATATAATACACCCCTCTGACCTATAAATCTGTGTAGCTGTACCCCATATAATTTCTGCCCTAAATTTTTATTTTCTTTTATTTTCCAAATTCTTTGTGGTTATAAGGGTCTCTGCTGACAATGTGCATGTATCGTGTAGATGCTTCCAGACATTTCTGGGAGTTTTGATAACCAGGTTGGCGTAGCTGGAACCATTGTGCAGGCTGGCATTTTGACTCGGAAGGCAGTTAGGACTCAAGAGGAATGCACAGGGGAAGAGGACATAAAAAATGAGAGAAGCCAAGGCCAGGAATCCTTGAATGCTGCTCCTATTCCCCTCCCCATATCTCCTGCTACATCCAGTAGAAAGCAAGGATCCTGTCTGATGTTTCAAACCCTGACCAGCAGGTAGGGTGATGCATGAGGAAGGTAGAAATTAACATCAGAAGTTGGACAAAGTCATGGCACTCAGAGCCAGCCAGAGCCTTGAGGTGACTCTGCCTGAGCAATTAATTTAAACCAAGCATGTTAGCAGCACCAGATGGCCTTTGAACAACAGGAAAAATGTTCTACTGGAACACACACTGCAACATGGAACATTTTAAACTAGGGAAAGCTGAGGCTGAATCAGAATATGAATAGGAGGGCATTGCTAAATGCTGCTGTGTCTTTGTGAGATAGATCCTCACCTCCAGGTTGTTCCTAGGCCAGAGGCTGAATGGCTGTGATGCAGCAGCTGTTTGGTGCAACAAATGCCACAGAGTTCTTACTCTGGGTCCCGAGGACATGCCTTTCTCCCCGTGTGTAGTACCTGCCTGTTTACTGTCTCCCTGCCCTGCCTAGGACTCTTTCTGTTCCTGCCTCTGCCTCTCCCTCTGTGTGTGTGGGGGGGGGAGTCCTCCACCAGAAGGGAGCTCGGTTGCTTCCAGGGAAAGAGGAATCTCTCCTATCTTTCAAGGCAAAGGCAGCTTTCCTCTGCTCTGCCCATGCATGGCATCTTGGCAGATAACTGAGTATGGGACATAGAGAGACCCTGTCCCTCCTCCCCAGCAGCAAATCCCTCATGCTCACAGGTGTTGTGTACAGCTCTGTACCACGTAACCAGTCAGTTACAGAATGGATTTGTCACGCTAACATTAGTGGCTGAAGTGGCACAGATGCCTTACACATCACCAGAGCAATGTCCCCAGTCTCTCCTGCTTGTTGGCCTGTGTAAAGTGTCCCTTGCTCACTGGCTGGCCAGGCAGCATTCACATCCTTGTAGGCCAGCTGGCTGCTGCCATCCCCTCATCAGTGGGCACTCTAATTTGGTACCTGCTACTGATTTTATGATTTGTCAAATTTGACTGAAAGTGGCTAGTGAGCTCAAAAACCACTGAGAAGGAGGGACTGACAGAC
Source organism: Mohoua ochrocephala (assembly GCA_013398855.1). NCBI lineage: Eukaryota > Metazoa > Chordata > Aves > Passeriformes > Acanthizidae > Mohoua > Mohoua ochrocephala. Next base: position 34,389 of record VZTA01023996.1, on the reverse strand, counting down.
AGCTCAACAGATGAATGGGCAGATGGACAGTAAGTGTCACAGCTTAAGCCTCCCTTTCATAGCAAGTCAATCTGAAAATACTGCAGAGTGAGACAAATGATTCCTTTTCCCCCCACCTAGAGACATTAATCAAAATGAACACCTCTGAAAACTTCACGCTATTTTTTTTTTCTGCAGACTGTAAAAGAACAAACAAAAGATATTTCAAGCCAAGCTAGTGCATTCATTTACAATGAAGTGGATGAGTTGCCTTTGAGTTGCCACAAAATTTACCTTTGCACTGTGCAAACTACTGAGAACACTGCCTTTCTTACCACTGCAGCACTTGCCATTCTTCTTCTGCCTGGGAGAATTTCAGTTTGTCCCTGACAGTGGGGCAGGGAGTAGTGAAGGGGGATGGGTGAATGATCAGAACTCTCTGGAGAGAAGGTATAGAAATATAATTTAAGTGGAAAAAAATCCAGATTCCTTGAAGGTTAAATGAAAATGCCTGTGACCTAACACAATTGGTTTGGTACCCCAGCATGCAGGTAGCCTGACTGTATTCCCGATTTAGGTATTTGTGCAGTGCCTAAATGCCAAAAGCAATAATTAAAATTCATATAAAGATTCTGGTCTTATCTAACAAGGATGATTCACCAGCAGCCGTGGGACCTGTCAGAGAAGATTGATGGAGAACTTTCAAAGACCCTGAAGTGCCCTGAGCACTGTACAAAGGATAGACTAAGACCTTTCATCTGAGGCAAAGGGAAATACATTACGTACTGCACATCTATTGTAATTGATTGCTTGAATCTATGGAAGTTCTAGGTCTGTTTTGAACTCCAGGATTAAAAATACTTCCACTTATCAAAGATAAAGGTTCATCAGATACAAAAATTGCTGTCCATTCAGCCTATATGGTGAATTCCACACCTCTTTCTTCTTTCCTCCAGTGAGTTACCTGCAGTACAGAAAAGCCAGTAAAGACAGAAAAGCCTTTTGTTTCAGAATATCTTCCAGCAGCATGAGGTTAGGAACCTGCTGCTCAGCCCTGGGAGAGAGGAATGCATCAGCTCACTGCTTGGCAAAACACAGAATGTTGGTCATGCTGACTTCTTGAGGTATCAGATCTCCAGTGTAGCAATAGCCATAGGGAGAAGAGGTTGCAGCACTTGGTTTTTGTTTCACAAGAACCCGCGTGAATGGATATGGGCTGCTTATACATGGGATCAAAGGCAAGTGAAAATCAATCATGGTAACGTTATTGATTGAAGCTGTCTTTACAGACATCTTTCACTGGTGTTTTTTGTGTAACCTTTAGACATCAAAGGCTGGTCACACATGGAAATGGGCTCTTTATAAAGCTCTCTTAGGATAAAATTTATAATCCTGTGGAAATCTTTGTTGGTAGGTAGCTAAAACATGAGAGGGGAGAAAAAAGGTTTACTCTTTACACTCTTTCAAAATAAAATCTCTGTTAATGCATGCTATTTCCTAGGAGAGCACCCTTCCAAGGCCATCAGCCTGGCAAAGACAACATTACTTCAGTTACAGCTGCTCATAATTCTTTGCTAAAGAGAGATTTTCGTGTGGTATGTGCTGACAACTGAAACCAGCAGTATTTATAAATCACGGGCTAGTTTTTTCTTTGAACTCCACCTCTCTGTTTCCGTATTTCCTTCCATCTCCTTTCTTTAATTTTCATTGACCATCTCCTCTTCTGATTTCCCCAAGTCACTTGATGTATGGTATTCTGATAAATCTTTGCTGAAAGGAGCAAACCAACAGTGCCTCACAGAGTGCTGCTGCAGTTTGCAGGGCCTTCATTTTGCAAGCACAAACATGGTGATGGAATGGGTTATCTCATATCTTATTTCACTGTTCATAGGCCAGGAGACAGAGCAAGGTTTGGCTGGGACTCTTTGCTACACCCACTGCAGGCCTCCTCACCTCTGTGGGTGTCACACTCCCCCAGTGTCTGTGCAGGACGTAAGACACTCACAATCACCTGCTCAGTCATTCATGCAGAGATTTCGTGACAGCAGATGAAAGGGAGGACTGTAATGAGTACTTCTTCCTTTCCTTCCTTCAGGAGCTGAATATTGCAGAAATACCATGCTGGTGATGAAACTTCGTGTTTTTTGCCAGCACGACCCAATTTGATCTCCTAAACTTTCAGAATGGTTATAGAAAGTACATAAAGTTACTCCAGATGACAGGCAGAGATTTTATGTCAGAAAGGAAGAGCTGTATTGTTTTACTTGTAATTTGAGCATATTTCATGTGGGAATCATTGACAGGCAAAAAATATAGATGCTCTTGGGGCTATTTTCAGTCATTTGTTTCAAACTAGAACAACATTTTGGGCCTGATGCAAAATCTATTGACTTTATTTGAAGAAGTCTTATAGATCTCTTCGAGCTTTCAACCAGACACTTCAGTGTCATGAAAAGGGGCAATTGTCTGAAGTTCCTCATGCAGGTCAACCCAGTATTTGCTCTAGAGGGGGATTTCATAATGGTACAAGCTCAGAAAAAATTTAACAGAGGATGAGCTGGAAATAAAGAAGCATCAGCTCCTCTCAGTGTTGGTTCCTGCTAAAGGGAACAATCTCATGCTATTTTCTTCCTCCATTTTCCCCACATTTATTTCCAACCTGTTTCCCATCAGTTACGGAAAATTAGTTACGGAAACATATTGCTGAAAATTACAGGATTATTTCTCATTTACTTTCCTTGAAAAAACTTCAAACTGTAAGAGAAAAGGGGTAGGGAGGGGAAGAAGATGCCAAACTAGATTTCCTTATCTTTGTCTAAATGAAAAATGCTCTGATGTTTGCTAAACTCCCCAAAATCAGAAAAGAAGCTCATGAAATATTCAACGAATGAAAACAATTAACATTCAGAAATTTGAAATAAATTTTTTGACAAGATGGTTCACACTGTCAAATTTTCAGAAAAATTTACTCTTCATTGTGAAATTCAGCCAAAAATATAGGACACCTCCTGTGGAAAAAACCCTTTTAGCAACAGGTATTGAAGCAAGGTCTGAACCGTGCCAGAGTGTGGACATTACATTGTGAGCTTGCACCATTGAGACTATTAAAGCAAATAGACTCAAAACAAGATAGATTTGGAGTCAATGTGACATTTCCACATTGTGGCACTGTTTAGTCTTCCTGTTGAAGATAACCCTCTGTCTGCCATCATCTGTGAGACCCAGCTCTTTAGAAGTTCAGTTATACAAGACAGGGAATTTCTCTGTCCTAACTATGAATGTCTCACCTGGGTGTTCCAGTTTGGAGACGAGTTGTCTCTGGACACTTGAGGCAACAGAGGGAAGGAAACAGGCTCTTCCTTAGGGCACACCAGAGACTTCTGTGCCTACATGAGGTCCCTTTTTCTCTGGGGAAGCCTTTTTTCCTTGCCCAGAGAAAGATTAGGGAAACCAACTTTCTGAGCACTTCAGGTAAATGTTTACCACCTGGTGTCGTGAATGCTTCCCGTGCTGGTTGTTAGCAGTGCAAATCAAAGACACTTTCCCAGTTTTAAAATCTTCCATGGATCTGGCTTTGCTCATCTTCCACATCTCCTTCCCAGCCCTTTTTCCCTGTCCCACTCCAGACTTTGCCAAGCTACAGTGGGGCTGCCTTTCCCTGCAGCTTGCGCTTCACAGAATTTCTTTGTACACCACTTTAGCGTCTCACTGGTACGCCACTCGTGAGGTCCCTGGCTGCCACATCTCTGCTGCTGCACTTCTGCCTCACTGTTATCAATTTCTGAACAGCTATTTTCTTAGCTTGGGAAATCAATCTGAACAAGTTTACATATTAGATGAAATGGCACTGGATTGCCCAAGTATTAATATATCTTCCTATTTGGTTTAAGAGGCAAATCTGTTTGAGCAGTCTGATGAAATGTACTTAGAAGGAGGTTTGAATGCAGAATTGAAACTGTAGGATAATACTTGAAAGAAAAAGAAGGTGATCTGAATGAAGGAGACAAGGACTTTTAAAGAAAGAACTGCTTAGGCCAGGTCATTTGATACTAGTGGCAATAAAGCAAAAATAAACAAACTCTCATGTTGTATTATTTTAAATGACAATCATAGGAGATAAAAAATGTATATGTTGTCTGGAGGAAGGATGAACAGTCAGAGGAGACAGAATTTCAGTTATATCATCATCTTATTAACACTTCCAATTTATTCTGAAAACATAAAAATGGAACAGATCCTTCTTTCCAGCCCCTACTACTCCCAGGTCTGGTCATGGAAATTTGTGTTTGAATCCTAATTCCCTTCTGAAACCTCAGTTTGTTTTTAACACAATACTTCCTTTGTTTTTCACACAATATTTCTAAGGAGGGTCCAGGGTGGGTGCTTTTGTCAAGCCAGTATTTGCAGCCATGGTACAGAGAAAGTACGGCCACTACATCGAATGGAAGAAAATTGCACATGGACCAACTCCTCTCTGACTGGTGTTGTTTGTTTAAAGTCCATAATTGGCACTTGGGAAAAGAAGAGAAAAAGTCTCTGCCTTTTGTGTCAGCCTTTCTTCTTGCAGAAGAAAGGTTATTTGTGTTGTGGAGCTACTAGAGCTAAGCTGCAAATGGAACAACATGTCCTGGGGTCCTCAACTGAATTTAACTTCCTTTGCTATGCATTACTGCCACTTTCGAGATACAGATGCAAACTTTAGGAAGAAAATCCAGCACACCCCCTCAAATTTTGTTACACTTGAATCCCCTTCAATCTCGTAAATTTCCACAGAGTTCTCCTTTTGCTTCTTTTGGAAGATTTTGACCACTTCTCCATATATGTGTTCAATGCTGACAGTGTGTTTTACCAAGGGCTGGACCAGAGGATGAGTAGGGGTCTTATAGGAAGAGTGAAGGAGCTACAATTTTGTAACATTCCAGAAGATCCAATTCCGATTTTTTATTTCAAGGACTTGCAGAAGAATTTTGTATAGCATGGAAAAAGACCGTTAGCATTCTGGAACATAGAAAGGGAAAATGTATTTTAATTGTGGAATAGGAGACACCACTAAAACCAGTCTTCCTGTTAATTTTTTGTTATGCAGAGTTATGGAACGGTGCTAAGACAAGTTTGTGCAGCTAAACGTTGGGCCTAATTGATGCAAGTTTTTACCTGAAGGACTACAAATTATCGGGGAAATGATATCTTGTTGATTTTCATGTTCCCATTTCATGCATCTTCACATCCTGCAGCACTTTTGCTCATAAATTAAACACCAGACTGGTGTTTGTTCAGCAACAGAAACATGATCAAGAGTAAATGATTGTTTTAGGTGGCCAAGCATCCAGAGGAAAGAGAACTGACAGCTTCAGGCATAGCTGCAATCAGAAACCTGATTGTCTAGAAATGAGATAATTTCAAATGAAGCTCAGCTATCGCTACTCATCATGAATTATGTTACCCAGATCCTACTACTTTATTGGGTGATAGTATCGCTTAATCAACAGTGTTTTGAAAGGCAAGATGAAAACTTTATTGGCTCATTTTTCTTTGACAATATTGACTCCCAGCTAGAGGGATTTGGTCATGATGTGGGCAGCAGGGAAAGATTGTGGATCCCTGTTGTGTCCTGCCTTGAGAAGCCACCAGTGGCTGGGCAACCTATGCAGAAATTGCTGCTGGTCAGGGTAGAAGTGCTTTCCATCTGAGTTCAAAGAAATTCTATCAGCTCTCCTCTAGCCCAGGTGGTCTGAAATCAGCTATGGACAAGGCTGCAGGTAATTTAACTGCTCTGTGTTGTATAGAATAAAAGATAAATTTTGTCTCAAAGAGAACCTGTGTTGTAAAGGTGCAGGAGTGGGTGCCTGTGTTCTGCTTTAGGAAAAGCTACCTAGAGAAATAGGTGTTATTTTAATATTCTATACTAACAAGTCTCTAGGAGTATGCAGCTGTCACCATTTTTCAGCAGTCTCAAGCTGGCATTGATTGCACCATGCTGATGAAGGTACGTTTTGTCCCAACATCATGTGCAGGGTGCTGCAACTTCCCTGTGCCAAACCAGGGGTGTGGAAAGTTCAAGAATAGCAGAGCTGTCCCTGTAATCCTCCTGTGTTTTGAGATCTAGCAGTGACTCCATGGAGCAGTGACAGTCCTGAGAAACAAACATCACCATCTCCTCAGGGCTATTTTGAGCCCAAACAAACCTCCATGATTTTGGTTTCCTTGACAGCCTCAGAATGGGATGGTCTGCCTGGACTGGGATAGCTGGGCAGGCCTTTTGGGCTGATTTATTCCCTTTACCACACACCATGTGTCTTGCTTTGCTGAAGTGAATAATGGCTGTTATGGTGATGCCTGCTGAATAGCAAAAATGTTTTTCATTGCATCAAGCAGCTGTAGAAATATGGCACTAAAATAAGAGAAAAAACTACGAACACTCAACGTGTAAACTGGTAGTGATAGCCTTTATTATCCCTTCAGACACTGATGGCAATTTTATTAAACAGCTTCTTCGGTTGGCTGATCGCATGAAGCAGAGCAATTAGGAACTAGGTAAGATTCATTGCACAGAAAAAATCTCTGGGAAATTATTTGTTTACTGTTTTCAGCATCTTTACAGAACATAGCGATATTCTCAGTAGAGCTGAAATATGTAATATGAAAACCAGAGTCAGGGAGAAGACAAGTTCACACAGTTCTCAATATGCACTTTGTTGCAACCAAAAAAGTAGTCAAGCTAATTTTTAATTTGTAGGCATCTGTTCAGGGCTTGTGGTTGTCAAGAAAAAAATTATAATGAAGGTACGTGTACACCTAAAGAGCACCGACAAGGAGAATGTCGAGGAGATATGAAAACAAACCTCCTAACAACCTGCTTCACTTGGTAGTAAACAAGATGCAAAAAAAACAAAACCAGGAAGAGGCCTGAACTGCAGATGTGCTGCTGCGAGTAATAAGAATCGTGTAATTCAGCAGTGGTTTAAACCACCCCGAACCAAATTGTCCTATGAGTATTCACATGTCAGCACACAGGAGCAGAATCCAGGAGGATGCTCTAACCAGCAGTAGCAGGCGGCATGTGCTTGTCCTGGTTTGAGACAAATATTCGGAGGAACGCTCTGGGAGGAACGTCTCCTCTATAGAAGGGAGGTTACAGCCACCCCTCCCCCACCAGGGTCGGGAAAAAAATTCCCCGAAGAAAAGTGAAAGGAAGAAAGAACCTATTTATTTAACAAACACACAGGAAAAGAATAATGCTAAATAATAAAACCTCTCGCTGTGGAGAGAAAACCTGGGAAGATTTTAGAGTCCTTTCCGTGGGTGTGCTCTCTCTCTCCTCTTCAGAGCTGGGTCGGCTCGGGCCCCTCCGGGCCGAGGTGTGAGGCCTCCCAGTGAGGTTCTGATGTTCTGGTGCTCTGAACAGTCCAGAAGAGAAGAAGGAAAAATCCAAAGTCCCAGGGAAACAAAGGAGTTGAACTCTCCATCTCTCTCCTCCGAGAAAAGGAGCCCAGAGCCGGGAAAAGCAGGGAAGGTGCTTTCCTCTGCTCTGCAGCAGCAGGAACGCAGGGGAGTGAATGTCCTTGGAGCAAAACTGTTTTTGAAAAGTTCGTCTGGCTTTTTTTTTTTCCTTTCTCTCGCACTCAATTTTAAAGACACAGAAAGGCACAGTAATCACGTCTGGGCATAGAGCGGGCGATAGGGGATTCCCATCACAAAGTCACCCCAAGACAGTGCTTGAAGCTGACCCTCAGGAGCAGGTCACCTTGGAGAGCAGGCTTGACCCCGGCTTGACCCCTGCTGAGAGCAGGCAGCACTCACTGCCCCCGTTTGCTGCCATCAGACAGGACTGGTTTGCTTTTCACCCACCCCACGACCGTCGAGTCTGCGTCAGTTTTAAGTTGTCTCAGGATCAGCTCTTTTGGTGACCTTAGTGATAGATCAGTGCCTGTCGTGGTAGTGTTTGTTCTTCACCTGCTCCCGGCCAAGAGTGGAATAAACTCCAGTACAGTTAACAGGAACGATGGGTTTTGCAGTGCTTGAGCTCAGAGAGGCTCTAAAAGAAAATGGCTTTGAAAGGGAGCAGAGGGAAGTTCAGACTGAGGGTTAGTTTGGCACTGGGGGAAAACAGGCTTCTGCAATTAGTCCTAATGAATTATAATAAACATAGGACGATATCTCCCTAGCTTTACAAATTGAAGAAGTAATTAAATCTGGAATTACCTACAGTTGAAATTCTGACTTAAATGCAAAGAATTATTTATTTTGTGAAGGTTGAGCTATGTCAGACTGTGCGGCTGTCTTAGTGACCAAGGAAATGGTCATTAAATGAGCTAATAATAGCAGAAAGGGCAAGGGAATCACATTTCCTTTCAAAGTATACTAGGAATAATGTGTTGGGGAGTCTTCCGTTAGTACCAAGTAAATGAGGAGAAATGATAATTATGAATAAAACAACTGAAAAGCATGATATCTTGGAGGATATCAGCAGGATTTCCATGGTAGAAATTTATGCCTGGTTGACCTCTTTTAGTTCTTCAGAACTGCTTAGCAAAATAATGAAGAATGGAGAATTAAGCTTCCAAAAATCCTTGGGCAAAGGCTTTCAGAATAAGTCATTCAGGATTCTAATGATGCACAAGGTGAGTGAGATGTGAATTTTCCCTGCTGGATGAAGTGCCTCTACTGAGCTATTGAAATATAAGGAAACTTTCAGGGAAAAACTAAAGCAATGGTTATACAGTCAACAATAAGCAGGAGAGAAGCAACTTGTATCAGCAAGAGGAGGTTTCTCTCTTCCCCTGCTATAATTTCATCACACCCCTGTTCCATTGGGGAAATTGATTACACCTGTTCTGTAATTACTTGCAATACTTGCAATTATCACGCTTCCAATTATCACACGATGTGTACAGCTGTTTTTATCTTAGGCAAACTCTGCATCTCTGAACTGAATTTCTTCATGCCGGTTGTGCACCTGAGGCAACAGCATTCTGGAAAATTTGAGCTGTAATATTTTTTTTTTGCTGAGAGAAGAGGAAAAAAAAATTCTCTATTCTAATTTTTAACATCCTCTTTCCTAGAGTTCTAGAAGCCTTATACTTTGCCACCAGTAATTACAAATTATGTTGGTAGGGGGTTTTTCTTGGACCAACGTGGCTCAATTTTGGGCAAATGATAGCCCTCTGAGAGCAAAGATGTGAATACTAATTGTTGCAGAGACCAGACTGTCTGGTGTTCTGATGATCTGGCCCTTCTCTTCCCTCAGGCCCTGTAGTGGAGAGCTGAATGTGCTGGAGTGAAAAACTAGATAGAGCTACTTTGGCATGATTAACCTAAATAATCTTGTAAGGTTGTCGTGCTGCTGTGACAACTCTCCTTTTATTTTTCTGGAGCCCTGTAAATATATTAAATAAAGCCAATATCTGAAGACACTCTCGTCTTCTTGTGATAAGTTGTCTATTTATTCTCACTCTTTATATTCTGCCAGCTGGTCAGATTCTAAAGCAATTCTAGCAAGTATTGATATTGCTTTTTTTTGACATTCTGTTTTGGGTACTCCTCCTTCCCATAAGAGGAAGCCTAAACCAAACCTCCCTAAAACCCCACTTCAAATTGTTTAGTTGTGGGCTTTCCTTGGGTTGCTTAGCTCACAAGTTTAGGGTGGATCTTTCCGTTAATATTAAGAAGCTTCTTTCACAAGTTCTTGGAAAAACTAATAAAACTTCTGCAGTGGATTTCTAGAGAATCATTAACCAGAGATTGGTTGCTTTGGATACCGAGGTAGGTAGTGTACTTTAAAAAAAAAAAGAAAAAAAGAAAAAAACAGTGGCCATGCACAGACACAAAAACAAACAACCCAAACCAATTTGACTGCAGCTCAAAAATGAGAAGCAGTAAAATTCTCCTCTTGTTACAGCACCCATTGCAACTAAAGATGATGTGAAGAAAGACAAAAAAGCAGAGGAAGTAAGGTACGTCTTCAGGGTTGCTTCTACCCATATGAAGGCTGTAGCACAATCCTCAACCAAAAAAAACCCCGAAAGAAAGCCAAAAACCCCCCAAAACAAAAGAAAAAAAGAAAAATACTTGAATGATAAAGTGATCTGGAAGTAATGAATCAGTCTTTTTCAAGTCTAGAGACTTTGAGTTTGTCATCGTTGTAGTTAAACGCCCTCGTGGATGCAGTGTTACAGAAATTTAGAAGTAACTTTGGCAACTTAAGGGGTTTGATTTTATTTTTTTTGCTTCTGTGGTTTTTTTTTTTTTTCCAAGCCACTGACCATACAAAAATGCAGAGTAATACACAGAAAAAAAAAAGACTTCGTGAAACCAATATCAGTGACAAATACACACAAATTGCAGGTGGCACCTGAGCTCTGCATCGAGGTTCAAGTCTTGGCATTAGTGGGACCTGTGCTTACAGCAGCAATGGTCCAGGATACTTGTCAGGGCACGTGGAGAATGGGATGGAGAGGGGGATGGCTTGTCCACTTTGGGGAGGATGGTGAGAGTAAGGGCTCTTTAATGCCACTCTAGAAAGCAGTGATCCTGGGAGCAGGATCTGCATTACCCACCAGGAGGGTGAAGTGAGTGCAGGAGAGGCATTTTTCCCCGCTGGCAGCCTCTGATCAGAGGCGAGCCACCAGTGACTCAGCCGGGGGCTGGGCTGCTCCTCTCACAGCAGGGGCGGGTGGGTTCCCTCTGTGAGTTGTGGCAGGTTTCTGTGAAAGCATTTTCCATTTCCAGTGCTCACCTGAAGAGTTAAAAAGGGATGCAACCATATTTCTGCTTTTGGTAGCACTTAATGATCCCCAAAATGCAAATAAAAGAGAGAGCTGCAGCTGTGTAAAATATTCCTGCTGCTGTGTTATTAAGTACAAGGGGATGAACATAAGGGCAGGAAGCCTCTGATTAAGAGCAGGTTTGTGTGGTGTACGTGACTCAAACTTTGACACCGTTTGAACTCAGTGCTGACTCAATCTTACCCCTGCCCATGAAGCTGAGCTTGTGCCTGAATGTTTCACGCATCCATGCTCTTTGAATCAAACAGGATGCAAAACCCGTCTGATGTAAAGATTTTTTAGGCTGGTATTTATTCTGCTGACATGAAACTGTGTTTTTGGGAAATACTACGTGGCACCATAGACTCAAGAATGTATGGATGAATGAGAGATGCTGTCTGGGAATGAGGACGAATGGAGTTAACTTACTGCTCCCTCTGTTGTTGCTGTACATCCTGTGGAGCAAAGAATCAGACAAAGAAAAAGAAGTCTTTTTCGAACACAGATCTTTTTCAAGTGTCTTTGTGGCTCCCACTCAATAATGACAGTAACATGGCTGATGCCCTGGGCAAGAGGTGTAGTATTCCTGTGTGCAAAAGAGAAATGGAAATGGAAAGAGCTCAAGTGGTACAGGAGCTTGCCCTGGGCAACTGTGTTTTATGACTTGTCTTTGGGTGCCTATGTGCTATCTGACTGCAAATACTATAGATCTCATGTTTCACATCATCTTGGTCTTTCTGTTTACATTTGAGATATATATATATATCTCAAATGTAAGCAGAATATATATATATATCTCTCAAATGTAAGCATATATATATACACACATATACATATATATATATATGTATGTATGTATATGTATATATCTTTGCTAAAAGTGAAATTATATCAAGTTCAGATGGCCAGAGGCAAGAAAGGTGAGAAAGGGAGATTTTGCCTTTAGCTAAGCTATGTATATAAAGGCCTGGAGAAAAGGATGCCATGTTTCACCTTTCCAAGGCAAGTCTGACCAAGAGCATTAAAGTTCCCTCCGACACCCCAGGTTAGCCTGGGAGAGTTGGGCCTTAGAAGACTTAACTCCCCCAAAACACCAGCAAAATGTGAATCTTGTGGAGAAACCAGGTGCTAGGAAACAGTGTCTCCTCTCCAGGAGCTGCTTGGCTCGTCTGTCCTTTGTTACCATTGGTATATATTTCCATTGCCAGAAAAGCACCAAACCCCAGCAGTTCTGTGAGATGCGCATCTGCTGGTTAAAGCAGCTTCAGGAAAGGAAGCTCTTGGAGGGGTTTTTTCCACAGCTGGAAGCAGGTTCCAGCAGTCACTGGCATGACTTGGCCACGCAATGACAGCTGCTGTCCTGGCCAGCACCACCCCTGTCCATCCAGGCTGCAGAGCTCCATGGCTCAGCTTCTACCTGAGCATACAGTGATAGGACAAGGGGGAAAGATTTTAAACTGAAAGAGAAGAGTTTTAGATTAGATTTTAGGAAAACTTTCTTCACTGTGAGGGTGGCGGGGCAGTGGAACAGGTTGCCCAGGGAAGTTGTGGATGCCTCATCCCTGGCAGTGTTCAAGGCTAGGTTGGATGGGGTTTAAGCAACCTGGTCTGGTGGAAGGTGGCCCTGCCCTTGGCAGGGGGTTTGGAATGAGGTGATCTTTAAGGTGCCTTCCAACCCAAGCCTTTCTAAGATTCTATGACTTTGGAGCTGTGCTGATGGGATTCTCCAAAGAGGGCTTCTGCCCAGGGCATTGCACTGTAAAGCTGCAACACAGTCCCTGGAATTGCTGGGTCTTTCACCTTTCTGTCTCAAGTGCTGCTGCGCAGGGTGGATCCATCTGTCTGAGGCCTCCTTTTAGAAGCATTTAGCTGTGAATCAGAACACGTTACAGCAGGTAACTATAGTCACTGTTGTTGAGCTGTGAATGACAAATCCTTAAGAGCAAAATTTCTGAGCAGAAGTTTCAGCGAGTCATCCTAGGGCCATTAAAAGGATGCAATAAGCAAGCATGAAAAGTCACTCTAAAATGTAAAGTAAATAATGAAATTATTGATTCGTGAAAACTCTGAAGAAAAAAGTATGTAAGCAGTCATGTGTCATGGTTTAACCTCAGCCAGCAACCGAGTACCATGCAGCCACCCACTCACTCCCCCACAAGTAAAAAGGATCAGAAGGGCAAAAGCCAGAAAATTTGTGGCTTGAGAGAAAGACACTTTCGTAAGAAAAGCAAGTCATGCACAGAAGCAAAGCCAAACAAGGAATGAATTCACTGCTTCCCTTGGGCAGGCAGGTGTTCGGCCATCTCCAAGAGAGCAGGGCCCTGTCACATGTCACATTTACTTGGGAATACAAATGCCATTACTCCAAGTGTCCCATTTCCTTCTCCTTCTCCCCACTTTATATACTGAGAATGACGTCATATGGTCTGGAATATCCCTTTGGTCAGTTGGGGTCACCTGTCCTGGTTGTGTCTCCTCCCAACCTCTCATGCACCCCATACTTCTTCACCAGCATGGCAGTACCAGGAGCAAAAAAGGCCTTGTCTCTGTGTAAACCCTGCTCAGCAGTAACAAAAACATCACTATATTATAAACCCAGTGTTCAGCACTGATCTAAGATGCAGCCCCACTCCAGCCTCTGTGCAGAAAAGTAACTCTACCCCAGACAAAACCAGCACATTATGTTGTTCTCTGGATGTTATTTCCTCCTTATGCTGCTTCTATTCATGTTACTCTCATGTGCTCCTAAATGTATTTTACTTGGTGGTGTAAGCCTAGAATTTTAGTATGAAGAAATAAGCCGAAGAAAACTACATCCCATGATAGCCTGACATATAAAAATGGGTAAAAAATCTGCTCTGGAGATTTGTTTCAGTGCTGGGCTGTTAATTCAAAGCCAGTCCAACTTGTAATTTCTCTTCTTGTTCCAATTCCAAACCCCACTGAAATCCACGGCAAGGCACGGAGGGAGCTCTGACAAGCCTGCAGAGCATTTGATGGTTCATCTGGAATTAGTTTGGTAGTTTTAAGCAAGGTTTTAGGCCACGAGCATTCAGACTGCAGTGTGGGCTCATATCCTGTGTTGCTTGACCAGGACCCACTGGCCCATGACAGGGACAGTGCAGATACTCAACGAGGGAGTTTTGTTTGGGGGGGAGCAAATGTTCTTCGTTCTCCATGGGATTTCCTGATGACATCTAGTCTGGGATCGTTATCCCTTCATGAAAAACTATAGAAACCATGGAATTGCACGGATATTCTTGTTCTGTACTGTGCCTGATCTCCCATATCTCACAAGTGTTAGCTCCAGTTCCTTGATATGTATCAGTGCTCTTTCATGGTGGGCTGTCTGCTTACAGTGGCAGAGAGCTGTGAGGACTGAAGGAGCTGTGTGGAAGCAGTTCCTACCTATTTTGGAGTCACTCTGGTGGGTGCAGAAGATGTAAGGCACAGGAGACTTCTTGTGCCATTCAGGTCTTTTGCCACGCTTGGAAACATTGCTGTGTTTTGATGCTGTTTCAGTGGGGTCAGCAATCTCCATGATCTGGTTTGTTTGGTTTATGTTTTGGACAAATTATCCCTATGATCTTGCTTCCTGCCCATGCTTTTTTCTCTGTTAGTTTAGCTCTCGGTTCAATCACGCTATTAGGTTGCAGTGGATTTTTATAACTGCTTTGTGAGGATGAGGGTCATCCTTTTTGTTGAGAAGACCGATGGGCTGGGCAATCTGAATTTAACTCACAAGGCATGATGGCCACGACCTCAGCACTGCTGATGTCAAAGTCAGGCCGAGGCCAGGCAGGAATTGATGGCTGCCCCAGCCTCCTCTCCAGAATGTCCAGGAGGAAACACTGCTAAAAAGCCTCTGGACAGGATGGGGTAACAACAGTCACCATAAAATATTATTGCACAAGCTGATAAAATCCCTCTGGTCTCGGCTGAACCTGAAATGCATGTCCTTGCTGCAGCCGAGCCTTTGCTTAGGGGCAGATACTTCTGCAGCCTGAGCCAATGAAGCTGCTGTGCTGAGATGGCAAGGAAAAGTCCCATCTAACCACAGTCACATTTTTTGATACAGCAATTGGGAAAAAACCCCACCTCACTGTAGGTTATGTCCTGATCAACTTCTGACAGTTCTTGCTATGGGGAGAATTGAGCTGCTCGAGACTGAGAGTAAAAGTAGCTAATAAAGGACAAGAGCCCTTTCATAGTTCTGTTATCCCTTCCATAAAAATGCATCTCACGGGCATCAATGAATCAGCCTATAACATTTTACAGTCAGGCAAAGACTTCAGCAAGGCTAAATAAGGAATATTTGAAGGGTCAGTCTTGGGTCATTTGGAGAGGCCAGTCTGGGCACTTACGTAAGACAAGAAGATGATGAATAAGCGAGAACAGAGAGCTTGCACAGAGTCCTTAGGATTGCTCCAGGCTGTGACTTCAGTGATCGCTGCTCAAGGGGCATTTCTGAACATTTCCTAAACATCAGCCCTGCTGTAAGTGTTGGAGCTCGATGGCTTTTCTCTTGTGAAGAAAGGAAATATGGAAGTGTCACAGCTGACAGAGCAGTTACTCAAAATATTTATTTTACCTTTGTTTTTGTAATTTTGGCACAGTCTTCTGTCAGCTGATTCTTCCTTGAGGTTTAAAACACAGAAATTTGTAAACGGGAGTGGACTGGAGAAACTGTGTAACTGCACAGGTGGCAAGAGCAGAAGACGTTTATGCGACCAAGGTTTCTGATGAATTTGGTTGCCAGCAGGGAGAAATAACAAACGGCATCCTGGGTGACTCTCTGGAAGGCTTGCCACCACATTTGTCCCCACTGGGTCGGGTGTGACAGGCACTCACATTACCTGTGCCCTGTGCTGGGTGTCAGGGAGGAAGTTCCTGTGTGGGGAATGCGATGGTGAGTATGCTGTCCACCCCCTGCTTCCACAACAGGAGCGTCATGGCTCTTCCCTGGCTTTTAGAGGTCTCACTTGGCTCATAGCCTGAACACCGTGAGAACATTTACTCCTTTGGGGCAGGAAGGGAGACACTGGGGCAGGCACAAGCATGGCACAGTTTCTGTCACTGCCTGAGATGCTGGTGCTGCTCCTTGCGACCCAGTATGGGGAGGATGTGTCTGCTCAGCAGCTGGTCGGGCTCAAACCTCTTTAGCACAGGCTTGCCCAGAGCCCCAGCTCCTCAGGGTGTCATATGGAGACACAGTAGCTTCAGAAACCTTCCTCTGAAGCAGCTTAGGAACAAAACCTTGGGGGCATTTCTTTCACAGATGGTCTCTGAGTTTCCAGGGGAGACTGTCTGGAAAGCAAGCTAAAGATCCATTTGAGGAAAACAGCGTAGGCACAGTTATTTTATGTTTTGGGTACAATATCACACAGCATGTGATACGAATCCTGCAAATCTCTGCTGAAGATCCTGATAAAATGCTCCCAGCAGTCTGTCCAAGCTCCTTGATAGGCCCTGTGACACCTGGCAGGCGGGGAAAACCTCACTGGTAATCAGTAGAAGTCCACTGACACCCTACAATGTAAAGTTCAGAAGATCATTGTGACAAAATATGTTTATTTTGGAAAAAAAACCAAACCCTCTCTGGTGGAGTAGCTAGTTCATCACTGGATCTGATTCAGACCTGCCACTTGAACCTGAGGCTCTCATGACTAACTTCGTGTGAGAACTTCATCAGCGAGATCCCAAAGTCAACAAGTTTATTTGCTTATATATTTTTTTATTCTTTTCCCCTTTACTCTTTTATTTAGAGCCACTTCTGAGATCATGATGCTTTGCATTTGAAGTCACAGCTTTGCAGGAAAGTATCTAATTTTCTTAACAAACCAACTTCTTCCTTTTTTAGTGTAACAAATTGAATATCTTCATCAAAAAATGCCCACATCAACCAAAAAAAAGCCCAGACAAGAAATCTCCCCCAAACCCCAGATCGTGTTTTCATAATGATGGTGACTTAAAGAACACATTAGTGCTCTGTGTTTTTATTTTAATTGCAGGTGCACCAGAAGAATAAAATATTTATACTCGTATGCACTTCTTTCCCTTCTGACGGCAGAGAGAATATGAAAAGCTTTTCTGAGACTGTGATAAGATACAAAATTTTCAACAAATGATAATATACATATGATATGTATTCAACAACACCTTCTTATTACAGTCATGGGAGGTCTGCCCAAGGATGTTCCTGCTTGAGCAGGAAGGTTGGCCCAGGTGACCCACTGTGGTCCCTTCCAACTTTACCCATTCTGTGAAGGTGTGAAGAAAGTAGAAACAAATATAGGTCTCAAGCACTTCTCAGGTTAATGGACATGTCTGCAAAGGGGACATGGACACTCATGGCCTGGCAGAAGATGGTGCTCCAGAAACCCAAAATTTCTCCATCTCTTTCATTAAATCCAGTCATCTTGGGCAACACTGCCATATAATTTCTCTTCTAAGCAGAAAACATTTTATCCTCATCATTCTGACTAAAGTCTCATTTTCCTGTTCCTAACATTCTCGGTGTTCCCGGAGACACAGGCATATTTAATTGCCATTCACGATGAGTGCTGTGTCTCTGCTGGTAAAGGAGAAAGACCCTTGAATTTGGGAGTTTCACCACATCGTCTCCTTGATTGCAAAGGAACCGACTCTGCAGCTGGGGTTCTACTAAGAATTATTAAAGAGACATAGCAGTGCAGTGCACAGTTGTCATTTAATTGGTGTGCAATTTCCTTATTCAGTTTAGAATAAAGATAAAATTAGAGAAAAAGCTCTAAAACCTTTGTATTAGCACGCCAGAGCTGTAAGCTTGCACCAAATCCCCAAGAATAAATACACATGGCTGCAATGATTTCATTTGAGCCCTGATGTATTACACTAAGTAGAGCTCATATTCTATTATTACAATGGTTATTGCTTCTCATAAGACCCTCAGACCCACTGAAATAACTTAGAACCATATGGGCCTGACTGTGCTTTCAACACAGTCAACAGACTTTGTTGCAAATGCAAAATATCCATCAGTTATAGCAGGAATAATGGTGAAAGGGGGTGAAAATCAGTTTTGTATGCTTACTGACAACCCTGCATATTTTCAAGAAAAAGCAAAACAATTTTTCCTTTTCAATAACTGATTATTTGAAGACTGATGATATTTTTTTTTTCCATAGGGAAATCAAAGGAGGAATATAGAAAAGGAAAGAAACCTGATTCTGGACCCTGAAAAAAGGCAAAGGTGTAGTTTCTGAGTCCTTCAGCTGGCCGGCTGAATTCCAACCTGATCTTCTGTTTCCTATCTCTTCTGGCTGTGTGGCTTTTAATGAGTCCCAAACTGCCACTGATGCCTAAATTAATTCTCACATCGAAGGCAGTGCAGGTTCTGAATCTCAGGTGGAGCTGCTACCAGTCTGTCTAAGGCTGTCTTCTGCACCCAAGTGGTGTTAATATTCACTGTGCCCTTGATGTGACCAGGTTAAAATTCTGTCAGTATTCAAAGTGCCTTTCTAGTTCACTTGTGCCCATTCTTCATTGAAAAGTGTTATTTATTTTCCTCACATGAATTACATTCTTGCACCCAAAGGCTGTCAAGTCTAGCAGTTTTTTACAGACACAGCAAATGGCAAGAGCCAAATGCACAAGGCTTCCCCTCAGATTCCCTCCGTATAGCTAAATATATTTGCTTGGGCCAATTTCATCTGTCCAGGGCCTTCTCCTCCAAGTTAGGCTATTCCACGACTGCCAGACTTCTTGTTGCTCTATTATTTCCTGAAATACAGATTACCTTCAGTTTGCTGGCTTCCTCAGCTCTGGAATTGGTTGCGATCCGTCAAGTAGTCAAATATGTGTATTTTCAGCAGTAATACAAATAAATCAAAAAAGAGTAAGGAAAAAAAAATCAACCCCATTGTGGTGGGTAACATCCGAGATGCCACAGAAAGCAGTAGGTGGACCCCAGGAGTCCACCTATCACAAGCTGAAAACCACAAAGTAAGACAGAAATACCACTAACAATGACGAATGAATTGACAAGAAAGACATAAAAAGGCGATGTGGGAAACACCAGCCCAATCGGGCGAGTGGTCTTTAATTCAGCGGCTTCTTCCCGCCTGTGCTGAGCGCTAAGATTTTTCAGAAGACAAAACAAAATAAATCATAAGGGAATGTCGTTCAGGGGAGCTTTCCTGGAGCGCCTTATTTTATGCACTGAAAATAAAAATGTTGCTCTCTGTTATATTATTTGTTATTCTTTCACTGGAGCGATGTGTGTATACATCACCGAAATGGCCTGAGCCCTCTAAATCTTTTAGAAGGCTGCTGTGCTTGGGCTAAGTAAAATCTGGTGTTAAATGAGTCTGACAGTCCAGTCACGCATTTTAATGGGAATGTTTCTCGGTGATATATATACATTTATTATCTTTCACTTTAGGCAATGGTTTCGCAGTGTTTTGCTGTGGGAAAAGAAAAAAATCTCAGTGGACGCCCAGTTTCAGTTAGCACTGGATGTCTGGTTGTAAATAAGGCATTTTTTGAAATGCTACGTTAAACACTTTCCATCTTTCACCTCCAGCTTGGGGATAGAAAAAACCTGACTGAGAAGAGGTTTAGCCAGGATTCTAGTCTTCTGATTTAATTCAAATTTTCCATTCAGAGCAGAAGTTAATATTTCTCATTATTTCCATGTTCTTCCAAATACTCCAGGAAAAGCATGACAGGCATAGCAAAATAAGCATCTCCTAAATTCACCTTTTCATGACAATACTGAGATTGTAATGTTTATGTCTTATGACGTCATCATACTGAACACAAGCTCTTGACAGTGGTTACCAACGCACCAAACGCCCTTGATTTGCTGAACAGAATAATAACCCATCCTTCACTTGCAACGTGGGAATTCAGGTGCCTATTCAACAACTTCTTGGCTACAGTTTAACGAGAAAACTTTCAGAAAGAGGAAATTCATTCATCTTCAATTTAATTGGTTTTTCTCAGTCACTGGAACTCAGCATGTCATCGAGGGTTAAAAAAGAGAGCCAAAAGCACGAATTAAAATATGCTGCCATATTTTGCCATAATGAGTATTATAAAAGAAAAGCATGTTTCTGTGCATTGTGTGTGCCTTGAATAAGAACATGCTTGGGAATAGCCAAATATGATTTACAGCTAGACTAAAGTTAAAGTACAGTTAATTTCCTTAACAGACCAAATTCTGGGAAAGAAGAATGGATGATAATTCTTTTGTTTCACCCATTCAACTTCTATATCCCACACAATCCCATTGTTACCTAATGCAGTTTTAGATCAGAAAAGGGCCTATTGGCCCGGGTTCGTGCATGACTGATGTGTATTTTGTTTGTTAAATGATAATTTCCATGGGAGTAGACAACCTGATAGAACAGGAACGAGAAAACTCCTTTTCTAGTGGTATTGTTTGGTATTAAAACTGATCCTGGAAGCACTAACAAAGACTGAGGTGAGAGCTTGTCAGGAATTGTCCCTAGAAAGTGCTGATTCATCAAAAAAGAAATGTTTCAAGGAAATCCACCTGTTTCCATAAGACTAGAGAGAATTGCCAATGGTTTTGCCCAGGGCCTGTGCAGGCTTCTCATTTCTGTTGCTTGGAGGTTACAATCTCAGCATGGTGGTCTCAGGTCTGACAGCTCTGGAGTTTGCTGGAGGGGTTTGGAGTGTCTCTGAAATCCAGGCTCAGCTGCCCTTCAAGGCTTGGCCCTGTAACTGGGAACCTGGAGAGTACTCATGTATCTAATTCTGTCACATCTTAAAAGTAAGAGTTATGAATACATCTTCATCTGCTCTGACACACTGCTAGAAAAAATCTGTGAAGAGGTCACAGAGAAAAGAAATCAGCAACCACCAGACTCTGAAAGATTTATCCTGTCTCTGGATAAGATGACCTCGGCTCAGTAGTGAACAGAATTTTGTCTTTGGCTTCAATTGATTTAAAATGATCCACAGTGAACCAGAAGTCAAGTCAAGGAAGAGTAAACAGAGGAATGGTCTCAACTTTTAATCAGAATGCTCTTTGGGTTTTTTTTGTCCCAGTAAGGCATCCTTCAAGATAGATGGTTCTAACTGTGAAGGAATGGTGGTATGGGCTCCTCTGGTTTCCCTGGGCTGTTTAGCTTTGCTTGTCAGTGTTCTTCTGAGATACCTGAAAACTCACACAGCAAACTTTGCACTGGCAAAAATTTAAACATTTTCTTTGACAACCATAACTACTAGGGCTATGCATTGAAAAAAAAAGGGGAAAGAAAAGCTAAAAAGTGCCCACAAAGAAATAAAAAATATCAAAAGCTGAGAAATCAGAACAAAATAACAGCTTGAGAGGGGTGCTGGTTTGTTATGCTGCCACGAAACAGATCAATCCGTGCCTTGAAGTGAGCACCCATGCGTATATTCTTTTCAGCCGAGGTGTCTGCAAAACTTAAATAGATCTTCTGCCACATTCTGTTATCATAAATCTCTAGCCTCTCTCTAGCAGCTTGAATTAGAAATACTTTTCAGGTCCTAGTTTTAATTGCCTGCAGTGCTGGCAGTCCTTTGACAAACACATGTTGTTCAACTGTTATGGAAGCCAGGCTGCACTTCTAACTAGTAAAAATAAGTGCCAGGACTTTCAGAGGATGAAATTTATCTCTTGAAAACAGGTACAAACTGCTGAAAACACTTACAAAACATGTTCTGACAACAGAAGTCATGAGACTTATAGGCTCCCAGCGTGTTTGTGATCCTGCTATTTTCATGTCCTATGCCCAGTGGGCACGCAAAGGAAGAGAACACAATGTTCACCACCTCTTCTTGAACCGACAGGTGAAACACACACGTCCTGGAACTGGGGAGTGTGATACCCACTACAGTACTGTCCTGAGAACTAGAGTGATATCCTGAGAACTAGAGTGATAGCCTGAAAACTAGAGGGATAGGAAAGGCTCCACCTTACCACTGCAATTAATATTGCCATTTGATTTATCCAGACAATTGTGTCACCTGCCCCTTTGAGCAGTAGAAATCTGCCAGATTCCCTGATACCCAGCAGCTAGACCTCTGGTAACAACATGACACATCCTGCCTTGGGCCTTTTGCCTTGAAACTTCTGCTGCCAAACATGTCATTTTTGGTGAGTCTGGGGCATCACCTGATCACTTTCTTCAAACAATAAATAGAGCAGGGTTTCAGACTTCTGTGTTACAGAGTGATATAGCTTTTCTCTGCTCTGTTTTTTTTTTTCAGCATGCTTCTTAAAAAGGTGTAAACAACACAGTTTTTCAGTAAGAGGTGCAGAAATATTGCATGTATGAGTTCAAATTTATATAACTCCTAACAATGTGTTATATTTCAATATTTATTGAATTCTCTCTTTTCACCAAAGAGTATTTCTGACTGCTTCTTGGGCCTGAGTATTTGCTATATAATCCACGAAAGTTCCCCAGACGATTTGTCCTCCCAGCCTGGTCTACTTTGCAGTAAAAGGTAAAGCAGGGCATCCTGGTGTGACAGCATCTTGATACGTGCAGAGCCCTGTGCCTTTCCGAGATTATTTGGTGTGTAAGGCAGAATTATACTTCCCTTGGTTTTTATACTGTTTCAAGTACACAATAATGCCCATTGTAATCCTACTGGTGTCCGAGAGATAATCTTCCTAGGTAAGTATTTTTGAGACACATCCCCTGAGTTTGCTTTCTGCATCTCAGTGTCATTCTTCTGCAACAGCAAAAGCAGAGTTTGGTTTTGTCTTGAGGGCACAAGAAAGACATATTTCACATACATTATGATGCCCACGCTACAGCAAAATACCAGAAAGTACTTCAAAGACCTCTGCTAGATATGACTGAAGTCCCACTGATAAAAGCCTTACCATATCAAACAGCCTAGGTAGCCAAATTCTTTGTCTTGGTTACTCAATATTGATGAATATTTAATATATTTTTTCTTGTTCTTAACAAAATTTTGACATTATAAATGCAAATTTCTAAAGGGGCAGCATTACCATTTTGATAACAATACATAATTTTTGGAGAGTTGCTGCCATTGTTGTGCTGGGATCAGAGAAAGGTTATTTTAGGGGAATTTCCTAGTTTTCTTCTATTCAGAAGGGGAGAAAGGTGCTTGCCCTACAAGGCTGTCCATGTTATTTCCTAATCTTCTTTGATCTCTTTCATATCTTTAAACTGTACGTAGTTTCTGTGAGTCGATGCTGCTGTCGATAGCTCTCTGTACATTTTATGTAAAACATAATCTTCTACTTAAGAAAATATTCTGCTGCTATTTAGATCCACAGAAATTTTTTGTTTCTGTGAAGATTTTTTTTCCCTAGAGTGTTTTCTTACAGTTTTGAAATAGTACAGTACTTTCAGCGACGACATAAATGCTTACATCATGAGAAGGGTGAGTTATGGCTTCGAGTCTCACTGTCTTTCTCTGTGTTTCTCTGCATGCACACAGACACACACATGATTTAGACACTTCAAATATGAAACAGAAATGTTAGTCTCTCTCTACTGGAATATGGAATGCCATTACAGAAGCATAATGGCATTTTTTTTTCCTTATACCAGTTTACTTCATGAATTCCTCTTTACTGCAACTGTGGTCCTCTGAGCAACTATATTTCACAATATTTGAACCACCACCTTGAGGAAGTAGTAATGGAATTTATAACAAAAAAATATAAAAGAGAAAACTCTTTCAGAGTACAAACAAAGCTCTGAGGAGTAATGACTGCTCCTCTCAGAAGTGCAAAAATGTCGAGAGTTACAGCTGTTGTAAAATGAGGTACAGGCGAGGTGGGTTTGATCCTGTAACAGAGGTGAAAAGGAATTGATTGAAACTGACATGAAAGAAATTCCATAACAGTTTGGTTGTGATTAATGTTATCCAAGAAATTCATGACAATATCATTGAAAAACCATTGAGTTTGTTGTTATCATTTCTAACAGAAAAAACAAGAAAGAAAATTGAGAGATCTAATTAGAGGATAACAGTGATTACAAAACACTTTGAGTAATATCCTGTAATTGATGTTGACACTAAAATTAATGCCTGAGTCAAGGTATGCTTCTCAAAGTGAAAATTTCCATCGTCTTAGGTGCAGATGTGTTAAAAGAAAATCGGGGAACTCTGTCCACAAGTGATAACAAAACACTTAAAAACTCTGTACAGTGTTTATTCGATAATGTTTTTGTCTCCCATATACTTGTTTACTTTTAATCCTAGACTTGTTTCTTTGCTGACAGAACATACTTAAAGTCATAAAGACAAAATGTATAAATATGAGATAATAGCTCTTACTGAATGAGTCTTCTCATACATTTAAATTTACATTCATGCTTAAATGCTTTGCCAGCTTCAAGCCACAAGGCAAATTATTGTGGTCAGGAAACCAGTCCATTCAAACGACTGGACTTGTTGATTATTCTTTTATGCAGAAAAACATTGGCAGCTGATACAGGATGCAGTCCACTCTCTCAAGGCTGCAGACGCTGCTAAAGGGAACACACATTTTCAAAAATTACCTTGACATTGTAAAAGTTCACCTAGACAAACTGGGAGCCAATTAGACATGTGGAAATAGACAGCTACATGAGGAGATGGACCAAACTGGGTGTTTCTGAAAAGAGCAAGCTTGATGTGTAGAATCTAAAAATGCCATATTTCATGATGGTACTACAAGCGAGAAAAAACATACTCACAAAGCACTTTTTGATACAAACCCAAATACATGAAAACTCAGAAAGGGCTGCCTAATTTTGGTCAACAAAAGGTTATAGAGTCACATTTTTTCAATAAGTCCAATCTAAACTGAAAAAAAGACCAATAAATGAAATGATCATTTACATTAAAGCTGGTAACATACTGCAGCAGAATTCAAATAACAACAACAGGTTCCTAACATCACAAAAATCAATATATGAGTCTAATCACAAAATGTCAACACGGCTTTGTGAGGTTCCGTTGCCTTGCAAGTTTCCTCCAGACTGAAACTCTGGGCTTTGGGCTGTCAGCCACTCCTTCTTCTTAAGGATGCCGTTTTCTGGGACCTCCTTTCTGTATCATTGTATACATCATCAACAAATAAAACGAACAGCAATGGCGCCAGTTTTGATATCTGAAGTGTATTTCTAGTCACCGGCCACAAAATGGGTGTTGCCTTCTTTGTACTTGATGGTCTGGCCAAATTTGCAGCCCATCTAGCCCTTTGTGCAGCCCAAGATTACTGCTTCCTGCTTAGGAGGCTCTTGTTGATGTCAGAAATGTTCTGGTATTTGAGCTGTGTGACATGCACAGCTCTCTCCATGCCCACAGAGACAGCCATTTCACTGTAGAAGGCAACGAGGCTGAGCCGACCAACCATGGTTTACCTCAGGTAAACCCACCCTGACCATTTCTGATTGCTTTTTTGTCCTCTTTGTGTTTGTGGGGCTGTAGTTTCCTGGATTCTCATTTTTCTTAAAGATGGGGATACTGTTACCTTTTTTTCCAGTCATCAGAGACCTCCCCCAGTACCCATTTCTTTACGAGGTGGTAGGAGGTGTACCAGTCATCTCTTTTAACACCCTTGATTGGATTCTACTTGGCCCCATGGATTTCAATGCATCCATCTTCCTTCAACAGTTATTGAGGATGTTGTCCTCCACTACTGGTTGCCCCTCTGTTTCCCTGACTGGGCTGGTATTTGAGATGTTTGGGAGCAGGCTTTGGCTGCAATAATTTCTGTATCAGCCATTATGAGTCTGGATTTTTCCCATTTGTCAATAGCAAAATATCTTCTGCAACCTTTTGTTCTGAGCAATCTTGTGAAATCTTTTCCTGTTACACAATGTATCCCTATTTTTACCTTGATGTGAGCACTGTCATTTCTGATGTTGTCCACAAGTGCCGGAACAATGCTTTTACATCCTCCTTTTTCCTCATCCTCATTTCCACTTCTTGTATGATTATTTTTTGGATATTTTTTCTTAGAGGGGCTCTGTACTCAGACAAGTGGACTTTTCACTGAGATTCCCAGTATTTCTGTCTAACGGAATAGTTTTTTCCTGAGCTCTCAGTAAGTCTCTTTATGAAATCATCCCGAATGGCCAAGGCACCTATCTCCTTCATGGCTCCTTTCCAGGGAATTCCACTTAGAAATTCCCTAAAAAATTCAGTTTGCAGGTTCATACTCCTAACTCCGCAGTTATTATTCCCAGACATCCTCAAGATCTGAAGTCAATATTTCATGGTCACTGCAACCCAAACTGTTGTCTATAGCCACATTTATCATCACTGCTTCCTTGTGTGTGAATAACAGGTCAAATACAGCCTTAATCCTGTTGGCTCTGATGGCATTTGTACAAGGATATTCACAGAGCAATAGAACCAGCGAGGATGGAAAAGACCTTTAGGCTCATTGAGTCCAACTGTAGATGCCCCTGACCTTGGACTGCACCTTCCAAAGCCCAGTAACAGGTTTAGGTGAGAAACAAGCCATTTGCAGAAAGACTCAACTTTCACAAGTGGCTTTGTGCTCTGACTCAGCGTGGGGTTACTGGGCACACCTGGCAAGACTATCTGCTCTGGTTTGCTCAGTCTTGGAACCAAAAGATTCCTATCCACCACTGAAGTCATTCCTGGCTACCACATCATTTCCACATCAACTCTCATGTCAGCAATCGAGTTAAGTTATTGAACTCTGGAACATTTAATGTGATTATATCAGAGGAACGTTTAGTTTTCCCATTGACCAGAGGTGATTGCTGTGAAGAGGAGGCTGGAGAGCCTTGGTGTGGCACATAGCTGTTGCCCCTTCTCCATCTGTCTGGCTGACACGACGTAAAACAGAAGCCAGACCTTTTCTTTTTAATTGTATTCAGCATATTAGTGTGGTCCAGCCCATGCTCAAAAAATACACACACTCCAAAATTCAAAGTCAGGTGCATTTATCCAGTACAACCTGAATTCCTGATGCCAGGAGCTCCCAGCCTCATCCAGCCCCACACCTAACCGGGGGAGATGGAACCAGACAGTTCATGGGAAGCTACAAAAATCACAGAAATTAAACAATCAGCAGCTCACAAGAGGTCCCACCCCAAAAGAAATGGAAATCCCAGTCCTGTGCCAGATAGAAAAGCTCTGCAATGTCTGTGTCTGGTCAAATGAAGTCACAATCCAAACTTTGACTGGCCAACCACAGTTGAGTAATTAACCAAGAAAGAAAAAACAGAGAACAGAGCTGAATTATTCTATTTAGTGAGCTGTTGATTTGCCCAAGTCCAGAGCAAACATCCTCTAGAAACTGATATCCTTTAGAAACTTCTTGGACAAAAAGTTTGAAATCCTTTGTCTTTAGTTACGATTGGCCTCCCAGAGTTATATCTTTCATGGCACTTGTGATGTATTAGAGTGATAAGCATCTGAAGCAGTGAACTCTGATTGTAATGGTTTTCTCTTTTTTAGTTTGAAAAAGTAATTTCAGTTTTGGCATATCTGTGGGCAACAACAAAATTCTGGGAATCCGTGAGCTTGCTGGTATTTCAAAATTCCTGCTGTCTCTGTTTACAGACTTACCATTATATATTGTTAAGCTTCAGTGAGATGTTCAGACTGCACTCAATACAAGTAAAGATTTTGTGGAGATGTGGAGAGAATTAATTATAAAAACCCACACAGACAAAATAAGGTGCCCTGGGAAAGCTTGAGGAAGGAATTAATACAGAGATTTTTGTAGCTCTGTGTTTCCTTCTCTGTTTTCCATTTTCTTAATCCCACTCTTAGAAGAGGTATGAAAAGAAAACATGTTGATACTCAGTCAATGGTTTATGATCATTGCATCATGGATCACAGTGAGTTTTAGGAGGGATCCGAATAAAATGATTTTGCTGTGAAAATGTAGACAGGTAACAGTAAAAAACTCAGGCAGGGAAGTGAAAGAAGGAAATGTCTGCACTAAGGATATTAACACAGCTGAGGTGAGGAAGATCTTTACTTCGGGTTATTCAGATGGGGTTTTTGGGTGCCAAACCAAACAAGTGCCAGGAAACCGAGCATGTTGTGCGGTTCAAGTCTGCTGTTTTACCTGTTTTAACTAACCCTAGTCTTCAAGCTAATCAACTCAGCCGGAGGACTCTTCTCCTGTGCCCATAATTTTTAAGTGCTTCTGAAGCACCATGAGTTGTGCCAGGCCTCCAACTAGACCCTGTGCTACTGATTGTGACCTTCTGGGGATCTGTCACTCAACCAGTTCTCAATCCACCCCACTGTCCACTCATCCACCCCACACTTCCTGAGTTACCTAGGAGGACGTTGCGAGACAGTGTTGAAAGCCTTGCTGAAGCTGAAGTAGACAATATCCACTGCTCTCCCCTCATCCGTCCAGGTAGTTGTCTCATTGTGGAAAGCAATCAGGTTGGTCAAGTAGGATTTCCCTTTAGTGAATCCATGCTGACTACTCCTGATCACCTTCTTGTCATCCCTGTGGATAGACGTGGCCTCCAGAATAAGGCACTCCATCACATTCCCAGGGACTGAGGGGAGGCTGATGGGTCAGTAGCTCCCTGGGTCCTCCTTCTTGCCTTTTTTTTTTGAAGCCTGGAGTGACATTTATTTCCCTACAGTCCTCAGGCACTTCTCCTGATATCCACAGCCTTTCAAAGATGATTATGAGGAGCCTCTCAATGGTGTCCACCAGCTCTCTCAGCACCCGTGGATGCATCACTCTGTTTCAGAAGTGTCAAAATGTCTAAGCTGATAATGTCCAAAAATGTTGTTTTGCCCCTTTTCACTTTGGACTTTGTCATGGCAATGTTTATGTCATGGTAACTAAGCATCTCTGAGTATTTTTGCAAAATTCAGGACAATAACTAAAAGCCTTGTCAGCCACATTTCTTTTGATGAGCTAGCACGGAACTATTTCAGAAACCAGGCATCGCAGCAGTGTTTGAATTGTCATTGTAAATTGACATGGAGAGGGACTTTTCCAGTACTGGGATCTCATGAAATGCCACTTCTTTTTCCCATTAGGTGTCATTCTGACCTTATCCAAGGTGTGTGACTTTGGACTGAAAAAGTCCCAACTATTTTCCATGAATCTTCTGAAATGACGAAAGCCATTTTCTGTCAACTCTGCCCTTTCTTCGACGAACACAGTCCTCTAGATACCAGCACAAGCAGATGGCACAGGTAGAGTAAATTCTACTGAGTTCTTGTGTAAATGGTGTGCAGCTTGCAGGGCTTGTCAGGTTTCTCTTCTGTTTTTTTCACTTTTAAAGGTCATTTTTACACGTCAAAAAATTTATGATACCATTGGAGAAGACTCATCTGTATGTACCTGCTCAGAAAGAAGATGGTGCAACTTGTAATTAAGGCTAAAGAAAACTATATTGCTCTGAGTTTAATTCAGAAACAGGGCAGATGTGCCCACCATTGTGAGCACTTTTTATTATTTAAATTGTAATTTTTGACCCTGAGATCAGAAAGAAAGCATAGTGTTCACTCAAAACAGTTCATCAGGGACTTGCAGTTGCTTCCAGGCAACTCTTCTGCACCCCGTGCAGTCATTAACCCACATCATATAGCACAAAGTACTACAGAGTATAGAGATGTGGTACCACCTTCAGGCAGGAAAACCTGAGTCAACTATAAGTCTTTTCTACCTGTAGAAATTATGGCCTTTCTGTTGGCAAAAGCTGGTCTTGCTCCACTATTTTGTTATTGCTTTGCCAGCTTATATTGGTTGAAGATTTACCTCTAAAAAGAGCTTCACTGCTGTCACGCATTTCTCAGCTGTCGCATTCTCCATTAGCCACTTCTCTGAATAAATGAAAATAGCTAAACCAAATAAATTTTATCTGTCAACAGAAGCGTGAGAAAAGAGAAATACCTATGCACCTCAATGTTTGATAGCTCTTCTTTTCTCAGGAAGCTAAAACAGTTTGTGGTTCGCTTGCCTCATTTTATTCTCAGTCGAGCAGTCTGACAAAGTAAGACCAGCATAATGTCAAACCAAATGAGAAGGGATGGAAGGTATTTATTTGCATGTAGGGACAAACTATCTCTTTCTAAACAGAAAAGAGCTAAGCCCAAGAATTATAACAAGTCACTGTTATTTATCTGTATGCGGTTCATGTGAGGTAATTTCCAATCTCTTTTGTATTTTCTACCCTTTGTAATGCACATGAAAATCCAAGCAACAAAAAACCCCCAAACAAATAAAAGAAAATGAGTGGGGGTGAGGAGGAAAGGATGGAAAATGGATACCGTTCCTCTCTTTGAGTAAAAAGATGCTGATGTTATGGTTCACCAAAGAGATCACGTTCTGTGGCTGAAGCCAGGGAAGGATTACTCAAAATGAAAATCACCAATAACAACTTCCTCCAACTCACAGCTAGCCATTCTACCAAACGCCATCCTAGGAGGCACCAAACCCACAGTGAGCTCAACACCTAACTAGCAATTACTTTCATCCTTCTCCCCTCATTTACTCTTGTACGGGACTCATTAAGCTGAGGAATGACAATGTTTCTGTACTGAGCCTTTTTGATTACTTTCCTTCCCAACCTGAATTTGTTCCTCATGACCTTTAGAGCTATCAATTTAGAATTTTCCCTTTAGTCATCTGGGCTGGTGCTTGATTGAAGCATCCTTCTAGGCGTGAACGTGCTAGTGCAGTGACCTGGTGTGGCCCCTACATTGGCAGACTCCATTTCAGAAACCCGACACTGTACAAGTGTCTAATCCAAAATCCAGAACAGTCTTCTCATTCCGTGGGATATTTATTATCTTGGTGTGTGAAGTAGGAGGTTTAATAAGGTGCTTTCCCCCCTTTATATTAGAGTCCCTTTTTTTTCCCCTCCATGAACTATTTGAAGAAATTGTAGATCCTTCAAATGAGTGTAACAGGGAGAAAATGTAAAAAGGTTCTCAGGCTTTGATATGAAAACCTAAGATTGTTGATTTGATGGCAAAATGTCAGTGCCTTGTTAATTAAAACTCCCAGGAGAAATCTATCTTTTTTCAATCTGGATGTGTCTGGGAGTGATTGAGCTCATGAATATTTTCTTTGCATCTCTTTCCCTTCCCCCACCCTGAAGAAAATTAATATATTGCTATGTTACAGGCCTGTTTCATATTTCAAAAAAGTAAATGGATTTCATTCATTTCCCCCTGGACACTGACTTTGGCCTTTTTAAGGTTTGGCTTGGATTTTCTACTTCTCTCCTTGCACAACATTGTGATCTTCCACATTCTTTAGCAAAAAAATGAACCTGTGACAAAACTAAAGTGTGAAGATGAGTTAGTGATGTCACCACTCAGTGATAATGTTAACCTAACAGTTTATGATAACGTTGATCAATGGTGGATGCTTAAAATCTGTAGGCAATTTTTTCTTTCGCTAATAATTTTTCAGGGTAATTTTTTGTCTACAAGAAGGTTACTTTTACCACTTTTACATTTTGTCAGCATGAAAAAGATATTCTTGCCTTTTTTTTTCCTCAGAATTCGTTATTATGTTGATGTGGCCTTACCAAAAGGATTGAGATCTTTGAGCTGGTAAACATGTTACAGCATTTTAAGAATGTTCTCCAAGTCTAAATTTGATATTTTGCCTAATATTTAGAAATGCCATGAGACCTAATTCTATTTGAGAGCTGAACAGTAGACAGATCAATAAATATACAGTCACAGATCTTTGATATTTCATTGTACCTGGTACCACAATAAATTACACAGCTCCATAAACCCAACCCCACATAATGCACAAATTCAATGAAAAGCAGGTTGAATTCAAGGAAAACAAGGCAGCCTACATTCTCAGGCAAAATGTTAATGTAATATTCAGAAGGAAACAGTTTTAGCTGCTGTAGCCCACATGCACCTATAAACAGGTACAAACGCAACCGTGGATGAGAATATTGCTTATTTGTTACATCTCTGGAAAAATGGCTATCTGAGAATAGAGCCCCAGAAAATTGCTATGGAGTGGTAATTTTAGCTCCAAGGAACATGTTCCCTAATTCTCCATGCCCTCAGGCTGCTTGGGCAGCCTGTGCCTCCTGACTGCTAAATTCTGGCTGTAGTGGCAGCTTTTTTTTTTTTTTTTCCACACAAATTACCGCCCCTATCATTTTCTCTCAAGCTGAAATCACAAGCTAACTCTACATGGTTGTTTCATGCTCCATTTTGTTCCCTTTTAAAGCAGCTGATTGAATTCCATGCTTCACAGTGCTCGGTGGGACATCTTAATTAAAGGAAAGACAGGTTCAAGGAAGACCAATGCCATCCAGTGGAACATCTTCCCGCCCACTTGAGTATTCTGAAATTGGTGCAAAAATCCAGATTCATCACGGCCAAGAGCTTTGTTTGTTTGTTTGTTTACTGGCCTGAGGTGAATGCAGAATTTTATTTAGTGCCGTCTCCTGTTGCCCTTCCTATTTTATCCCTTTCTAACTAAGAATAAATGGTGATTTATTCTGAAAAGGAGTCCTTTCACAGCACAAATCACAGCTGAAGCTGCATAATACGATCAGCACCTCCTCTCTTGGGTTGCTTTCCAAAACATCCTGGTCCTAGTGAATGGCTGATAAAAGAGACACTTTGTTTGTCCTACCACATGGATGATCTTCTGCAACGAATGCTGCTCCCTGGAATGAACAAATTCAGGTGCACACCTAGTTCAAAACACAGCTCTAGGACACCAAGAAGTTCTATAATGCACTTGACAAGGTGACATTGCTGGTGTAACTGTTTTTTCCCATCACTCTATGCATTTTCATAGAATCACTGAGTGGTTTGGATTGGGAAAAACCTTAAATATCATCTAGTTCCAAACCCTTTGCCATGGACAGGGACACCATCCATTAGACCAGGTTACTCAGAGCCCAGTCCAACCTGGCCTTGAACACTTCCACTGATGGGGCATTGACAACTTACCTGGGCAACCTGTTCCGATGTTTTACCACCCTCTGAGATAAGGTCTTCTTGTTAAGATCTAACCTAAATCTCTCCTCTTTCAGATTAATGCCATTTCCCCTTTTTCTATCACTATCTGTCCTTGTAAACAGTCTCTCTCCAGCTTCTTGTGCATGTTTGTCGTTCACATTTTGTACAAATGATTCCTTTCACTAGAGTGGAGAAAGAGTCCTGGGAGCAAATATCTGAACCTACATCATCTTCCTTAGCTGCTCTTTCCACTCAGGCCCACAAATTTTGGAGGATAAGCTAACTTTCTCTCAAAAGTCTCCCAGCAGGCAGTACAATCAAAGCTAGTAGGTACGACATATGAGGAAGGCTCATGCGGATCTCATGTGAAAGCATGAAGGAGATGAGTCCAAACCAGTAGTAGCCAACTAAAGGACAGCAGTTTGATGAAAGCAGGTGAATGTGCTTTTCAGGAAAATAGCCTTCTTTAACAAACCTGTCACTGAAGTTATTTTTTGACAAAAGTACAAGTTCAGTTCTCAAAATGAGTGTTTTCATAACAGATTTCTTGCAAGGGGTACAGTATTATTCAAAATTATTTTCAGAAGGAAAGGTGAGAAGGTATCATATGATGTGTAAAATAGTAGTTAGGGCAATGGGGCTGGTTTTACTCGACTTTTTTCCTTTTATTACAGAACTATTTAGTCTTTCTCTCACCCAGCAATATAATTATATGATTATTCACCCAGTACTTTGCCTTTTAGAAGAAATGTTCTAATCTGTCATGGGAACTAATTCAAAAATACTCTAGCTTCATGTGTGCATTTCTCATTGGGCCAGAAGGGCATCACCAGTTTCGGACACAGTCATTGCTCATTCCTTAAACACCTCACTAATGATATTTTTACTTTAGGTTTCTAACCTGATTTTGTTTTGGCTGGTGTTCTATTCACTGAAGCGTTCCTCTTGTCAAACAGGCGAGTATTCCTGATAAACGTGCTTCCAACGCACTAGAGCTGAACACAGCTGTCTTGCACTACAAACAGGTGAGTATTCCTGATAAATGTGCTTCCAGTGCACGAGAGCTGAACACAGCTGTCTTGCACTACACACGCTCTCTCTGTTTCCTGATGCGCGAGACCCGTAGGTGAAACATCTCTCATGCAGCTCAGCCGTGCAAACATTGGCAGTCTGCTAACAAGGAAGGCTTTCTCCTGCTACATTTTAATGCAGGCTATCAATGTCTTCCCACATCCCACTTCCCTTCTCCTAGATACAGCACTGCTTGCCAGGAGGCGTCCTTTGAAGATGAAGTGAATGAGCTTATCAGAGCTCTCCCACTTTCTTTTCTTCCCTGTGTCAGACTAAAGAATGAACAAGCTGGAGGTTTCGGTCTGCTCTGCCTGGTGGTCTGTTCTGGGCTTGCATATTGCAACTCTTGAGCAAACTAAAAATAGAAGGTCTGAGGAAAAGAGAACACAGCTTTAGGTTCCTGCAACACCAAAAGAAGGTAAAATACGGTCAGCAGAGATTAGAATTAAAAGAACTGTGTCAGAATTTCACCATGAAAGACCCATATGGCATATAGGCAACCTTATCCAACGTGCAAAACTTCCCCACAGAGCTGCAGCAGTTATTGAAGTAAGGAGATCACTGCTGGCTGTTTCACATAGTATGGCCTTGAAGGGCGCCCAAGGCTTTTTGTCAAGCCATTGTCAACATCTCTGTCAAGACAAGATGA
>VZTA01023995.1:0-29542 GCA_013398855.1 Mohoua ochrocephala | reverse complement strand
GCTTCCTCAGCCACTCCTCATAGAAATTACCCTCTAGACCCTTCTACAGCTTTGTTGCCTTTCTCTGAATACGCTCCAGCACCTCAATGTCTTTCAAGTATTGAGGGGCCTGGAAGTGAACACAGGATTTGAAGTGCAGCCTCACCAGTGCCAAGTACAGAAAGACAAAAACTTCCCCAGTCCTTCTGGCCACACTATTGTTGATGCAGGCCAGGGTGCTGTTGGTCTTCTTGGCCACATGAGCACACACTGGTTCATGTTCAACAGCTGTGGACCAGCACCCCCAGGTCCTTTTCCCCCAGGCAACTTTCCAGCCACTCTGTCCCCAGCCTATAGCGCTGCAGGGCGTTGTTGTGACCCAAGTGCCGACCTGGTACTTGGCCTTGTTGAACCTCATATCGTTGGCCTTGGCCCATCAATCCATCCTGTCCAGATCCCTCTGCAGAGCCTTCCTGCCCTCCAGAAGATCAACGCTCCGACCCGACTTGGTGTCTTTGGCAAAAGTGACTGCCTGTAACTGACCATTTTCCCTTGGATTATGGGGGCTTTATTCTGCTCCTTGTCCTTCTCTTCTAACTCAGTGGGGTCAACACCTGGAGAACAACTGCTTTTACTATTAAAGACTGAGGCAAAGAAGACAAAAGGTACTTCAGCCTTTTTTTCATCCTTTGTCATTATGTTTCCATATAACATGTTCAGGTATTGGACTAAAGAAAGATTCATTACAGAAATTCTTGGAGTCTAGTAATGCAATGATATATTGCAGTACAAATCGGATAAAAGTAGGTCCAACTGAGTGGCTACAAAAGGAAGACCATTAGAGAATCTGAAAGAGAGAAAAATATTAAAGCAACATAATTTAAAAGAAAAATAAAATCTGAGGGGGGAAAAAAATCACCTTGTGTTATGAGAGTTATCAGAGAAGTTACTTTTAATATAAAACCTTATTTTAATGTTAAGCTTGAAAAAAGTAGCCCCCCAGAAAACATCCACACACACAAAAAAATTCTTCTACTAGTAGATTGAAATTGCTGAACAGCTCTTCACGAAAATAATTAGAAAGACAGAGCTACTCAGAAAAAAAATCCCAAACAACAAAACCAAATGCAATTTGCCACAGTAAAATATTAAGATAAAGCAAATGAAGTTGTAAACCCCAGAAACAATTGCAGGAACTGAATATCTCTGTGTAGGAATATGAGGCAAAAATTCCATCAACATGGTAGCATTCAATGAGAGAGGAAAGACTCAACATGAATTAAAACAATGAAAGCAATTTTGGCATTGGCTATGTTTCAATGAAATTCAAGCCCTGATATGTAAATTATGATTAAAATTTAGGAATAAATTTGCATGAAGGAAAATATAGTTAAAAACCTCAACTAAATTGCTCGATAAATTCCAATTCACATAAATAGTGTATTTCATAGTATCTTTGGTTCTAATAGAAAAATGAAAACAAAACTGCAATGTTGTGTGCATTCTCAAACATCCATATCCCCATTTTACTAGCTCATCTCACATTCTTTAGTCTCAACTAACCTAGTCTATGTAAAGGTGATTTTTTTCCTTCCAGTATCACATGCCCACTATTCATCCATTTTGATTCTTCTTTCCATAACATAAGAAAATTGTTAAAATGGTTTTTGCACTCAGGCTTAAAAAATGAGTCCTTAGCTATTATAATTCGATAACATAACAACAGAGTGTTTGGGGGAAGTGAAGCATTACTTAACATATCACTCCAAGAAGAATAGGCAGGATGGAGAGCAGAAGGAATCCTTCTATCTTATGATGTTGGTTTTCATAGCTCCAAGGAATTTAGACCTGTGTAAAAGGGGTCCTTACAACTTTTTCTGAAGTAGCTTTACAAAGCCCCGTAGAACACTGAGATATATGACTTGCTGCAAAGCTTTCCCTAATGTCAAAGATGCAGTAATTTTTAAGTGGAAAATTTTTAGCCTATTAAATATAATATGTATCCCACTAGTTCCTGGCTAAGCATTGTCTATCATTGTTTATAGGCTTTAGTGAACATGATAGTATTTAAATGCATTTCTTAATCTAGTCTTGGCCAAGTACTCTAACAGATATTTTCTTAAAAATGAAAATATTTTATACCCAGTGAGTAGTTTCTTTTTACTTTGACTTCAGTTCCTTATGTTTGATACAAAAGAAATATTTAAATTCATTTCAGTTCCACAGGGAGAAAATCAAAATGTATCATTAAAGAAAGAGCCTGTATCAAGAGGAAAACATGACCAGACACTGATTTTCAGGCCATGTAAAATATGTTTTCCAGGCATAGTAAGTACTCTGCTCATAGATGCCCATGTGAATAAAAGGAGAAACCATTCTGGGTTGTTACAGGGTCCTACAGGAATCCTACAGGATTTTTCTCTGTCAGTGAAGGAACAGGGTCAGACAGAGCCAAGGTTCTCCTTACTGCTTTTTTGAGTCCTTCCATTTTTCCTCACCTTAATTCTGTGTAACGTCACCATCATACAGCTGTTGTTCTTAATCTTTTTTCAGAAAGGACTAGTGGGACAGGGTGGATTAGTTGCAAAAATAGATGAATAGAAATATATCAATTTTGCAGTTCTGCTAATGTATACAGAGAATTTCTTATAGCTTCAGAAAATTGCACTTATAAGATTTCAGCCTGAGACTAGTAGTCTGATTTAATAAAAAGGAAATTGAATCAACTGCCTCCATTAGTGTTATTATTAAAAACCTCTTGGCATTCTGCAAAAGAATCACTTCATTATGCTAAAAGTAACATATCTTCTTTATTTTGAGTAATACTGACTAGAAAGAAGGATTTCTCTTTTAAAATTTCTCCATGGAAACTAATAATAGAATAAATGAATCATAGAATTGCCTGGGTTGGAAGGGACCTCAAAGATCATCTAGTTTCAACCCCCCATCATGGTCAGGGACACCTCCCACTAGATCAGCTTCCTCAGAGCTCCATCCAACCTGCCCTTGAACACTTCCAAGGATGGGACAATCCACAACTTCCCTGGGCAACCTGTTCCAGTACCTCACTACCCTCACAGTAAAGAATATTTTCTTAAAAAAGAAAAAAACCTACACTCTTTCCATTTGAAGCCATTCCCACTTGACTTGTCACTACATGCTCTTGTAAAAAGTCCCTCTCCATCTTTTTGGTATGTTGTCTCATAGTACTGAAAGGCTGCAATTTAGTCACCCTAAAGTCTTCTCTTTTCCAAGCTGAACAAACAAAATTCTCTCAGCCTTTCCTCATGGGAGAGGTGCTGCATCCCTTTAACCATCTTGCTGGCCCTCCTCTGGATTTGCTAATACAGGTCTGTGTGCTCGGGACCCCAGAACTGGATGCAGCACTCAAGGTGGGGTCTTACAAGGGCAGAGCAGAGGGACAGAATCCCCTCCCTTGCCCTGCTGGCCCTGCTGCTTTGGATGCAGCCCAGGATAAGTTTGGCTTTCTGGGGTGCAAGGGCACATTGCCAGGTCATGTCCAACCTCTCATCCACCAGCACCCCCAAGTTCTTCTTGGCAGAGCTGCTCTGGATCTGTTCATCCCCCAGACTATATTGATACCAGGATTTCTCTAATCCAGGTGCAGCACCTCGCACTTGGTGGTGTTAAACCTCACAAGATTCCCATGGGCCCACTTCTGGAGCTTGTCCAGGTTCCTCTGGATGGCATCCCATCCTTTGGTTGTGCCAAATGCACCACTCAGCTTGGAGTCATTGCAAATTTGCTGAGGGTGCACTTGATCACTTCATATATGTCATTAATGAAGTTATTAAATAACAGTGGGTTCATTGTTACACAAATCCCTGAGGGACACCAATTGTCATTGATATACATTTATGAATGATGTGGGAAAGAACTACGTGAGAGAGAATATACATGCCCCTTCAGTAGTTGTAATATCTTCCATCTAGTTTTCAGCATTTGTTTTCTGTTGGCTACCATATGCCATGTCCCAACAAGAGTCAGACAAGTTACCTGTAACACAGGTCTCAGTAGAAAAGGCTGGAGGCTGGCTTTCTAAGGACTGGCATTATTGACCATTTGAAACTCATACCCAAGAAATCTTTTGAACTTTACTTATTGTCTCTTCCTTCTTATACACTTTTCAATACTGAGATCTCACATGGAAGAGGCAGAAAGAAGGAGATGGGTGAGCACACAAAGTATATAAGAGGTGTGGAAAGGAAGAAGCATTGACTACAAGGAAGAATAATGACGATATTCCTGTACATGAAATGGCATCTATCATCTCACATAAGAAGAAAACAATACATGAAAGGGAACAAACGAGGTCGTTAAGCGAGGTCATTCCCTCATACAAAATAAAGCATGTGCTGCTTATTTGTCTCTAGGTTTTGGAGTGTGACCATGCTTCATTTCCATTTGTTATCCACCAGTAATAGAAAATTGCATTTTGAAACTTTAGTTTTTAGAAGATATCAACCTGTTAATTAGTTACTATAAAAAATACAAGTCAGAGGACAAAATGCTAATATACAAAATTCAAGAAGCTGAAGTTTTTATGATTTTTTAGGACTCAATTTTTCTTTTGAAGGGCAGATTTTGCTTAAAAGAAATTATATCATTTTCATAAGAATATCAGCTATGGCACAATATTCATTCAAATTTTCAGGGGGCAATGAAATAACAATGTATTCCTATAAATTACACTGGGTTAGGTCTGAAATTATAGGATAATAAATGAATTATTATATTTGAAAATTGAATTAAGTTTCTACTTTTATGGACAGATCATTTCTGGCTACAGGGATGTAGAAAACTTGTGCAGGTATATAATTTGAAATGTAACATAGTCGTCAAACTCCATGTATTACACCTATTTTTTCACAATATCAAAAATTCCATTTCCTGGCTCTCTCGATAATCTAAAGCATTTATGAAGACACTTTAAAATATGGTCCTGGAAGAGTTTGGCCAAAATATGACCCAATAATAACTTTCAAATCATTGCAATTCACAGGGCTGAAAATAGAAACTTCTGACTGAGTGTCATAGTTCCTACTCTGCTCTTCCCAATCACTGTAATAAAGTTCAAAGTCACATTGCTTCTATATATATCTTAACCATATCGAGCCTCAAGACTGACTGCTGTTTTTCTTAAGGGAAATAGAAAACATTTTGTAAATATTTTAAAAAATTTAATAGAAGAAATTAGTCCAAAGAATATCTAGTATTTCAAAACATGCTGTAAAATTGGTAACAGATTGACTATTGACCTAATTTTTAACCAAAGAAATCTGTAAAAGAAAACAATATGGTAAAAAGTGTTCAGCAATCTGTGGTATTTTTTCTTTCTAAACATTTATAAGAACAATTTATAAAGAACTGAGTGTACAAAGTTGTTAACAGCATGTGTCCTTATTATTTTTAGAGATTTCTTTGTAGAAAAACAACATGCAAGGTGGATCAATCTTTTAAAAAATGCATGCATTTAAAAAATCCCAAACATCTAAGAGTTATGGGGGGGCTTACATTTTGTTTTGGATTTTATTTATATAGATTTATATATATATACATGTTTATTTCAAATGAGTTAGCTACATACAATCTGGATAGATAATAAACAGTAGGAGTTGGTGTATTTTTAGAATTTAGTGGAAGATTGAGCAAAAAATGTTTAGATCTTAATGGAAATCTGCCACATTCCAATAGCTAATGATGAGGTACATTATCAAAGAGATAGCTGAAAGATATTGTCTTTAACACATATATAACTGTATGCATACATATAACATACATATATGTTTGTACATACATATCTTTATGTTTTTGAAGTGAATTAAATTTTATTTTCTATTTTTGTTCAAAGGTTCTACACCTATATTTCCTTTACTGTCAAATCATGTTAACATGTTCAATAAGAGGAAACTTAGACCTGGACATTTGAAGGTCTCACAGACTCAAACTGAAGAATAATGATTTTTGTAGTAGGGGGTCTACATTTGTTTTTCTGTTTACATCAGGTGTTATTTAACTGCCAAACCTGCCAGCTGTTCTCATGGAAATGTCACCTATGCTGCAATTTTGGAAGGTCTTCCAGTGTGGTTTTTGCTGAAATTATATAAACAAAAAAATCTATTTTATAAGGAAATTTAAAATTTTTGGACAGGATAAGGTAATTTAGCCTAGCAAGCCCTCATCCTTTAAATTTACTTTATCTCCCATCCCTGGATTGACATTAAAGAGGTGAAATTCTCATTAGACTTTGAAAAACATTTGACTTGAAATTAAAGCATAAAAATATGCCCTTATTTGAAGTCTGAAATTTTCCATTATGTTTTAGAAGCGTAGAGATGTGTGTGAAAATATTATAGCCAGTACCAAAGACACTGTTTTTCCTTCAGTGACCACATTTTTTCCCCTCATTTTATTCTTCATGTGTTTCTTGGATATTTTGAGATAACCATGCTTGTGAATGCCCTTTTTTTTTTTTTTGAAACTATGTAGCTATGCTTACAGCACATTTAATGGAATACTGGAGAAATTTTGACTTACAGAGTTGTTTAACAACATGAGCTCAAGATTTTAAAAAAAGAATAAATTGCCATTATCAAGGAAAAAGCTGTATCAAGATGGTGAAACAAATTACTTTTCATGGTAGTAATCAATGTTAAGCACTCAGGGGTGTAATCCACTTTTGGAGCATTCATTGAAGACCTTACTGTGTTATATCAGTACTTTAAGGGGGCTTGTAGGAAAGAGAGGTTTAACTAAAGCCTGCAGTGATAGGACAAGGGGCAATGGTTTTAAACAGAAAGAGAATAGGTTTAGATTAGATATAAGAAAGAAATTTTTTCGATGAGGATGGTGAGACACTGCACCAGGTTGCCCAGAGAAGTTGTGCATGCCCCATTCCTGGAAGTGTTCAAGGTCAGGTTGGATGGGACTTTGATCCAACCTAAGTGATCTAAGTGGAAGTGCCCTGTCCATGGCAGAGGTTGAAACTAGATGATCTTCAAAGGTCTCTTCCAACCCATACTTTCCTAGGATTTTATGATTCTGATGAGCTTCCTTGTTTCTAGCAACTTGTTTGTATCATAGCACACACATAGGTGGCTGGCTTTACAGGATTCATTTTCTGAGAACTTTCTCTAGAGTGTTCACATACATATTTATCCCCAATATCCTGCATAGCTCGAGAATTTTATGTCCATTTCACTGCCTCGGCTTTCCCATGTGTTTTTGTGTAGCATCACTGTGTGGCTAGGGAAGACTCCCTGAGAGATGAGAACTTTCTCTAGAGTGTTCACATACATATTTATCCCCAATATCCTGCATAGTTTGGGAAAGAAATAAAAGAGATTGTTTCTGGTTTTATGACAGCAGAACAGAGTCTTTCCATCCTCCTTTCCCCCATCAGAGACTTACCTCTAACAGCTTAAAAATTGAGGACTTTCCTTCTGCAATGGAAATTTTTTGGGGGCAACAATTCAAGGACTTCCTCCAGCTAACAAACAGTAGGTAGCTGAAGCAGAATTGAACAGGCTTCTGTTACCAACCAGGTACAGGAAACAAACCCCCACTGAGCTGTGCCATAACCTTCAGTCTTTGAAACTCAGTAAATTTAATTTTATGTCTGTTTTCACTGCCTCAGCTTTCCCATGGGTTTTTGTGTAGCATCACTGTGTGGCTAGGGAAGACTCCCTGAGAGATGAGAACTCCTGAATTTTCATTAAGTTCTATTACTGCACTTTTTCATTTTCTACAGTTAATCCTGATGCTTAAAACAAGATTGAGTGGATGTAGGAATCTTTTTAGATTTAGCCCTGTGTTTGGAGCTAGCATTTATGTGGCTTAAAATACTCCCTTTCATTCTTTGCCAGAAATTATTTTCATGTAGTCATGCCTATTTTTTTTTTTCCTGACACTTGCTACCTTGAATTCCTGTATAAATTCTTCTGTAGCTACATCTGGAGCCCCTTTTCGTCATATACTCCTTAAACATGATTTCATTCAAAAGCATTCTCTCTCCTGAATTCTTTACTAATAATATTGTTTCTTGGTTTCTAAACAGTGGTGTCCTGCTGGGCCATCAGCAAGACTTAAGTGGTCTAGTTTGCACATATCCTTGTAAATCATATTTCATATGGAGGAGAAATTAACCACACAATATCTCATTATACGCTGAGCACAACTAAGGTGAAAAATGTGATTCTTTTACTTTGATAGAAACATTTCCAATTCACTTTCCTAGCTGTTTTAAACCCAATTATAATATTTCCTCCTCATTTTTACAAACTGATTTCACACCCACAGAAGTGCATTTCAAGGAGGTTATTGATAATCCATATCACTTGGCAAGGCATGAATCCTACAATTACGCTGTCCCTTCAGAAACAGGGTAGCTCCAAACAGACTGAGCACAAGAATTGATCCCCCCGTTGATGCCTCAAATCCTTGGACTATACTCAGGCATTGCATCAGAGAATATTAGTTGTGCTCAGTTGAAAGCCTTCCAGAGACTATGTTAATAGCAACAGAATGGGTAAGCTAAAATTTTCCAGACACCTGTTTGTCCAGATGCTTGTGGTCAGATTCATGCTCTGATATTGTTTTACTCATATAGGTCTACATTTTAATCAAGACACTGACTTTTGATGTAATATTTCATAAGCAGAGAAAGCAATAAAGAATAAAAGGATAATGTTCTACTAGAATGAAGGAAACAAGATGGTTGAAGGCTTAAACTGCTCAAATGAAAAACTGAAAATTATGATAATAGGAAGATATTTAAAATATCTTGATTACTTCAGATGCAAGCAAGCTACTCATAAAAAATACATTTCAGAGAAATTGCTGGGTTTGATATAAAATTAATGAAGAAAAATATAACGACTTGTGATATACTGTTCAGACAGGATGTCCTAATAATTTCTTATGACCTTAGACTTTTTTATTTGACCAATCTATGACTAAATTAAATACTTGATAAATTAATGGTAAATTCTCTCATTTCAACATACAGATCCATTCCTTGCAGCCTACAGTTTTTTCAAGGTTGTGTCTTTAGTACCAAGTGTATGGGTTGCTGCAAAACCAAAATTGTACATCATTATACTAATTGTGCATTTTTTTTTTCTTCTCAATTTATTGCCTCCTCTATTATTATAACACTATGTTGAAAGGTGTGTGGAAGATTGTATGAGTGTGTATACATTTGTGCATGTGGGTAAATTCATTTGGTAGTAAAAATGATTCAAAACTGATAAGCT
Source organism: Mohoua ochrocephala (assembly GCA_013398855.1). Classification (NCBI taxonomy): domain Eukaryota; kingdom Metazoa; phylum Chordata; class Aves; order Passeriformes; family Acanthizidae; genus Mohoua; species Mohoua ochrocephala. Next base: position 20,288 of record VZTA01023995.1, on the reverse strand, counting down.
TCAAATGTTTGAGAAACTATTTATAGTGCCCCAAAAGCATTACTTGCAATTTGGAAAATGCAGAAGAGAATACAGAGAAATTAAACTTTTGGAGTGTGGAATATTATAAAATCCATTTAGTTACATAGCAGCAATGCTTATTTTCAGACCACTATATTAAAACAAGCAAACATGTTCAGCTTAACTGCTCATTCTACTGTAGTATGTTTTGTACATCTCTCTTGTCATTTTCCTAAAAACCGGACATCTTAACTATTAACTTTCACTATTTCCTCAAAAGAACAGGAGATAAAATCCTTCTTATTTCAAGTACTATCACACAATCATGTGATGACCCATGAACAAAACCAGCCTTGTTTTCTTTCACAGTAGAAGGCATTTTTGAACATACTTGGTTTAAACTTTTCATAATCAATGAAACCAGAAACTGGAAAAGGTAATTCAGCTTTTTTCCTGCTGATGAGAGACACAGTATTCTGGTCTTTTTTCCTCATGTCATCAGAATTACCTCAAATAGGGACTCACACTCTGACTAATAAGCTATTACTGGGCTGTTGCTCCTCTGGCAGCCAAAGGTACAAATCAGCACCCTTTCTTCCCAATGAAATAAGAAGAATTTTGGAGGTTAGTGCTCATCCAACAATAGCCTGCTCTAATCTTCCATAAGTAGCTGTTAGTCACTTTCTCTTAGTCCTGCCTTTCAAAGATCTGGGCAGATTCTTTTGAAAGACACAACCATATCATACTTACGAGCTTTCTTTGGCCTGAGATGCGCTGAGAACCAAAGGATCTTTGAAAATTTTCCAGAAAATTTTCCTGTTTGTGATGTTATCATTGTGAGCAGCAGCTTTTCCTATGCAGGCATCTGGAGACAGTGGGATAACATTTATTTACAGTAAATAAGCAATACTAATACAAATAGCAATTTTAGGTTGAAGGGGGGGAAAAAAAAGGAGGAATATTCCAGATTCTTTGCTGAAATAAACACCAAATTTACTTTTAAGCCCAAACATGCAATTTGCTCAACATGGCAAAAGATTGCAGGGGGGGTAGTGCTAACAAAAATACTTGTTTCTCTAAACTAAAACTGAAGCAAATTTTGAAGTGACTGGTTTTCTTGATGATAACCATAACAATTTGACATCATATTTAAACAATTTTACTCAGAAACTTTATTTTTTCATTGAAAATATTTTGACTGAGACATTTAGTCCACTAATGTCACTGATATAATTTCCATCATTTGAAGGCACTCTATATTTTACTTCCTAACCCATCTCATTATCTGATGGCGTGAGATTTCTTCCTTTCAGACACTTTTGACTAAATTTGCTTTTTTTTTTTTTAATTCTTACTTGAAATCTTATCCTATAATACTGAAACATTTACGGTTCTTACATTTTTTTCAATTTGTTTTTTTCAAGTTTATTTTAACACTGTTTCTGTGTATTGGAAGTAATGCTAGAAAATAAAGATGATGATCAAAAAATAATATAATGGATTACAGCTAAATTTTAATTTTTTTTCTGTTGCAGACCTTAACTGAAAGGGTTTAAAGTCTATCAGCAACTGAACAAGCTCTTTTTTTTTTCTTTGTATAGCATGGAAAAAGTAAAATTTACAGATTTAGAAATGCTGTATTGATAAATAATTTGATTGACTAGGTTTCTCTAAATAATTCAAAGCCCTTTTTTTACTAATCCCCTTCAATAATTGTATATTCTGGATTATTTATAACATTTGTCAAACTGCTCCATCATTTTCTCAGATTAGCCTTTGACTTTGTATAAACACAACAAGAGCAAGCAGACATTACTAACAGTTTCTGAATTTTATTTCTGCATCTTTATTTGCTTTCAAGATGTCATTGAAATTTTAAAGAATTAAAACACTGAAATTGTTCATAGCTAGAGCTAGCAATAAATGATTCAAGGAATTATCTTCCTTTAAAATATTGTAAAGAGGAAATGAGTTTTAAATTATAACCTTTTTTGTTTTTGCGAAAGAAAGGCTTCTTTCATCTGCCGGCAAGCACCAACATCACAATTCCTACTCAAAAAGTTTCGTCCCCTTCTACTCTTTCCTACAGCAGCTTCCAGCTACTTTCTGGGTTACTGGCAAGCATGAAGTCAGCTATGTGGGGGCAGGGGTGGTGAAACACTAAGGTTGTTCTCTGAAGTACTTTTACAATCAGCCTCAACGCACTACATTCTCCAAGACACTGACAAATCAGTTGAAACCATTGTAAATACCTGCTCACATATACTTGTGGGAGTGCCCTAAATGTTAGAATTAAAATTATTTCTGTTGAAAAGAAAGAAGTCTTCCAGTCTTCCTTGGAGCATTTGATTTTGTTCTCTGTGCATTAAAAAAAAGTGTCTACAGCATGGTACTGAAGGTGCAGTTCTCCTTCTAAGTCTGTGTTTCAGCAGTCACTTCCACGTTTGTTCAGCTTTCTGCTTTGAGAAAATTTTTAAAATTAGAAAACATATCTGCAGCTACTGCATTTTTTTAGAAAATATGCTTGAAATTCCATTTAAATTCCCTATTAATCATTCTGATTCAAAATAGTACCATAGTTTTAAATTTGGCCTAGAAATTATACTATTTGGTCCATTTTTTCAACTTTTTCGCAGACAGATAATTTTTAATATTTTGAAATTGGTTTTGAGTGCAGAGAAGTTTCTTTAGCCAATTTTATCTACTAATAGAGCTAAATGAATGGCTCAGATGAGGCTGAGGTAGTAAGCAAAAAGCACGCATTGCCCCTCATGAACGTTAGCCACCAATGTGTATTTCATTGACACCTTGTGAGCAAAATATTCACCTTCTAATTCTCTTTGTACTGTTCATGACATTACAAAACTCTCTGTGACGTGTCCATGACAAAAAAAAATAAAATCATCTGCCAGTACCTCTCATAAGTGCCTTTTGTAGCTTTTAAAAGATGCACGCATATATGCGTGTAAAATAATGCTAAAATCTCTGTGATCAGAGAGCACACGTTTGCAAAACTCATAGAGAACTGACTTGAATTCCTTAACTTTTATTTCTGCTTTCTGATTCTTTTATGGCTGGAAAACTTCAGTGACAAATAATAACTATCTCTTGTTCTCTAATTCTCTCCTGCTTCTCTTTCTTTGTTCATGGAGCACAGCGCTTTTAATAAATCAGTTCACAATGAGAGCGAATTATTTCAAATTTTTTGATGCTTTTTCTAGTTTGCAGAGAAAACAGATGGCTAGCAGTTCTGGTCCCATGGTCTGCTTTTTGGCTATTCATTGGTGCAGGAGAGAGAAAAAAGGAGGAAAGTACTAGCAGCCAGGATCCCTCAAGCAAAAAGCACTTCCAGGAGGGTGAGTCAGAGCACCTGAGGGAGGCAAGCAGAGTGCTTATCATCTCTCTCATTTATTACCTGAGAGGCTGATGGCAGATGGAGTGAGAGAACATAGGTCTCCTGTAGGGCTAGATAAGGAAACAAGATCATTGATTGCTATGTACAAAAGCACAATAAAGAAACCAGTGGAAAAACTGCCTGGAAGCAAAATAAGAAAATGCATAAAACAGCAATAACAACAATAAGACAAATAAAAATAATAAGCAACCAGGCATCATAGAGCTGTGAAACTTCAACATTTCTGCTCTTTTGTCTCATGTGCCAGTTCTAGCCTTACAAACAAAATTTTTATGAAATATAGTTTGTGGTTTTAACGTCACGAGCTCCCCTACCACAAGTCTAACATTGCCCTCTTATTAGATTCCAGGGTGTTAGAGAAAAACAGGTGTTCAACAATCTGTGGCATATGGAGTTTCTCTCTTTGGCTTTAATTTACTTCTGTTCCCTTCTCTGTAAATTGCACTGTGATATACATTACCTGGTGTCCCTTTGAGTAAGCATGGAACAGTTACAAAGCAATTTTTCTTTTTCTTTTCTTTTTTGACTTTTCTTTTTCCTTTTTTCCCCAACTCTTTCAACGTTAACAATGCAGAATATTCTGGTGGCTGGAGAGGAGCTGTGTAAAATACATTGCAAATCAAAAGGAATATTTCAATTTTGCTTTGTGTCAATGCTAAGCAAACCTACATAAAAACTTAAATTTTGCCTGTTTCTACAGACTATGGAATGAATCTGCAGAACTTGAAAGAATGGGACTAGTTAAAGATTCAACCAATATTCCACTTGTTGGCCTACTTTTCAGCACCTCTGTTATTGTTTAAAGCTATACTATCTGTCCTGAAAATTCTTTTGCCTAGTTTGAAACTACAAAAGAGGAATATTTTGAAAGTTCAAAGCAAATCAGCCAAGCTGCTTTCAGCTTGTAGGGCAGCAAAAATGTAACATGTTTCTGCTTCAATTTACACATTCATTATGTTAATTCTTTGAAGTTATTTTGGGAGGAATGTGCTAGCAACCTTCACTGAAACATATTCAGTTTCATGCGTGCATGCATTCATGTTCATGCATATTTGTTCAGGGAAAAAAATTGTATATGGTTTAAAATAAACTTGTCCTCATTTGGCAAACTGACTTTTTCTCACAGCTTTGTGGATTTTGCTGTTGAATTGTAGCGAGATTGGTTATTTTGGACAATCAAGTATTCTCATTCCTCAAATCTCCTGAAAGTGTCTCACTATAATAGAAATATATTTACTATACCTGACACAATGGATAATATATTAATTTTGATTTTAGTTTGTATGCCCCTTTCCTCTTTCACATTGTTGCTGATGTTAGATTGGTGATATGATAGGCTAAATCTGCCTTAATCACAGAATCACAGAATCAGCTAGGTTGGAGAAGACCTCGGAGATCATTAAGTCCAACCTATGACCTAATACCACCTTATCAACTAAACCATGGCACTGAGTGTCACATCCAGTCTTGTTTTAAACTCCTCCGGGGCAGTGACTCCATCACTTCCCTGGGCAGCCCATTCCAATGCCCAACCACTCTTCCTGTAAAGAATTTTTTTTCTAATGTCTAGTCGAAACTTCCCCTCGTGCAGCTTGAGACTGTCTCCTCTTGTCCTGTTGCTGGCTGCCCCGGAGAAGAGACCAACCCCCACCTGGCTACAGCCCCCTTTCAGGCAGTTGTAGAGAGGGATAAGGTCTCCCTTGAGCCTCCTTTTTTCCAGGCCAAACAACCCCAGCTCCCTCAGCTGCTCTTGATAGGACTTGTGTTACCAACCCTTCACCAGCCTTGTTGCCAACCTCTGGATGCATTCGAGCATCTCAATGTCCTTCCTAAATTGAGGGGCCCAGAACTGGACACGGTATTCAAAGCGCAGCCTCACCAGTGCTGAGCACAGGGGAAGAATGACTTCTCTCGTCCTACTGGCCACATTATTCCTGATACAGGCCAGGATGCCATTGGCCTTCCTGGCCAACTGGGAACATTTGTGGCAAATAAATTATACATGCTTGTATTTTCTCTTTGGTGTTGGAGCTTGCATTATTAAACTCTCTCACACCCCACTACTGGGGAACCATGTCAAAACTATGTGGTGTTAAAGAGTTACTGGGCAATACAAAGCACAGTAACTCAAAGCATGCCCAGGGACTACGTGGGGAATACTAGTTGTCCCTGACCAAACTGCTAAATGTGGCAGCAATTTAATGACACAGTTTTTTGTCTTCCAGTACCTTGTGATGGTCCCTGACCCAGCCAAATAAACCAGTATAGGTGTAACCTGTATATAACCCTCCTCTCAGGGGTTCAGTTGGCTGTGATACAAAGCCTGGTTTTGATAGAGAACAGCTGTGCAACCTTGGCTTAGATTTCTGAGAAAACTGCTAAGCAGGAGGAAAGAGCCATCAGAAAGTGCATAAGCCGTAAGCCATTCAAGGTAAGAAAGGTAAAATTTCAGACAGAGAGAACACTGTTCAGACTGGGTAGTTAGTAGGTCAAGGATCCAGTAGGGAAAACACTGCTATGAAAGGGTAAAAAATCCTAGGGAAAAAACAAGGAAGTGAAAAATAGCAACTTGGCAAAGTAAAAGGAGTAGTACAATTCTAGAAGCAACAGTGGTCATCCCTAATTCATCTTCTTGGTGAGGGAGTGAACAACAGAGACTTATTAGGTGTCCTACCATAAGCAGTAAATTTATTAATGCTTAACCTGTTGATCCTCATTATCTATTGTGTGTGTTAGTCTATAGCAATTGTTTTGGTCTTTAAAATGGCATGTCACAGAATATTCTGAGTTGGAAGGAACCCATAAGGATTCTCAAGTCCAATTCCCTGCCCTGCACAAGTCCACTCCCAAGACTCACAACACGGGCCTGACAGTATTGTCCAAATGCTTCATGAACCCTGTCAGACTTGGTGCTGTGTCCACTTCCCTGGGGAGGCTGTTCCAGTGCTCAGCCAACCTCTGGATGAAGAACCTTTTCCTGATATCCATCCTAAACCTCCCCTGACACAAATTCAGGCCATTCCCTCAGGTCCTGTCACTGGTCACCATGGAGAAGAGATCAGTGTCTGCCCCTCCTCTTCCCCTCACAAGGAAGTTGTAGACTGCAATATCTCCCTTCTTTTTCAGATTGAACAGACCAAGCAACCTCAACTGCTCCCCATAAGGCTTTCCCTCAAGACCTTTCACCATCTTTGTTGCCCTCCTTTGGATGATTTCTAATAGTTTAATATCTTTCTTATATTCTTGGGGGCACCCAAAACTGCCCCCAGTACTCGAGGTGAGGCCACCCCAGTGCAGAGCAGAGCGGGACAATCCCCTCCCTTGCCCGGCTGGCGATGCTGTGCCTGATGCCCCCCAGGACAGGGTTGGCCCTCCTGACTGCCAGGGCACTGCTGACTCATGTTCAACCTTCCTTAAACCAGGATCCCCTGGTCCCTTTCTGAGGCACTGCTTTCCAGTGTCTCATTCCCCAGTCTGCATGTACATCCAGGGTTGCCCCACCTATACTTGTAAAATATTTTTGTTCACAGTAAAAATTGTCCAAACAACATAATTCAGAAAGGCAAGGTTGGTGAGACTATATGAAAAGACAAATTATCAATTTGATGATACTCACTGAAAAACAATCTCTTTCTCTCTAGGAAATGGTTTTGTTTCATTGCACAAAGCACTGAATAAAATAAAACAGATTTCCTATATTTTAAGTGTATTAACGTGGTTTTAAAATTTATGACACTGATCTTGTAGAGAACTTGATTTTACATGACTATGACAGTAAATGATTCACTGAAAGATTAGGATTATATTAGAATATAATTAATTGGACTGCAGCCCTAGGAAAATGGTATTGTATTAACCTGTCCTCAGTCAGGGATTATGCTTTTTTCATTAATTCTTTATCAGTGAGAGCAACGTTGTGGGAAGCCAGGTACCATTTCAAGAAGCAATTAAAACAAAAAAGAACCACAATATGGATGGACAGGCTCTAGTGATGCCCTCATGTTCGTCTCTGCTCCCCTTCCATGTTCTCTGTATATTATTGGTTTTGAATCTCACTATCAGTGTGGCCAAAAAGATTTGAGATACTGGACATACAAATTTGGACTAATGAAAAAAAATGTGTATCACTTAATGTTCTTCATTCTGCTTGCAGGTTTTGTTATTTTGGCTTGTAAGCTCTTGTCAAATTAGACAGTGGTGATTTAATACATAGGGCATCTGTTACTGTGTGGTTGTGCATGCCTTTGTACATTCTCAGAGAACATCTATGCAGGCAGTATACATAATGGATAAAATAGTAATACAATATAAAAATAGAACAAATCCTAGCTTTTTATTTAGGCACTGTCATGATTTAATCTCAGCTGGTAAATAAGCACCATGTAACTGCTCACTCATTCCCCCATCAGCAGGATGGGGAAAGAATTGGAAGAGTAAAAATGAGAAAACGGGTGGGTTGAGATAAAGACATTTTAATAGGTAAAGCAAAAGCTGTGCACGCAAACAAAACAAAGCAAGGAATTCATTCACTACTTCCCATGGGCAGGCAGGTGTTCAGCCATCTCCAGGAAAACAAGGGTTTCATCACACATAACAGTTTTTTTGGAAGACAAAGCCCTCATTCTGAATGTCTTCCCTTTCCTGCTTCCCCCAGTTTTACAAAGTAAGCATGACACTACGTGCTCTGGGATATCCCTTTGGCCACTTGGGGTCAGCTGTTGTGGCTGTGTTCCCTCCCAACTCCTTGTGCACCCCCAGACTCCTTGCCAGCATGGCAGTAGGGGAAGCAGAAAAGGCCTTGGCTCTGTGTAAGCACTGCTCAGTAATAACAAAAATATCTCCATATTGTCAATCCTGTTTTCAGCACAAATCCAAAACACAGCCCAGCTACTGGGAAGAAAATTAACTCTACCCCAGCCAAAACCAGCATATTATTCACCCCTAGTTCCACATTATATGGTATCATGTTCAGTACATAAAGCTGGGGGAAGAAGAAGGAAGGAGGTATGCAGGGAGTGATGGTGTTTTTCTTTCCAAGACTCTGTTAGGCGTGATGGAGCCCTGCTTTACCGGTGATGGCTGAACGAACACCTGTCTGTCGATTGGAGACAGTGAGTTAAGTCCTTATCGTGTTTTGCTTGCAAGTGCGGCTTTTGCCTTCCCTATTAAGCTGTCTTTGTCTCAACCCACAAGTCTTCTCACTTTTTGCCCTTCTGATTCTCTCCCCCATCCCTTTAGTGAGGGAGTCAGCAAGTGGTTGCATGGTGCTTAGTTGATGGCTGGGGTTAAACCATGACAGGCACAAAGTTTCATATTCATGATAGTCTGTCCACATCTATCCTTTCAGTTTTCAGAGTCCAGATACTTCTCTATCCACCAATGTATTTTAACATACAGACTTTACAACAATGAACCTATGAAGGTAAAGCATCCAAGACATCTAAGCGATTTTACAAGTATTTGATTCAGTGTAATATAAATTAATAAATAAATATGGATTTTATCACAGGATTATCATCTTTTGATCTACCTGCCATAGTTATAAAGAACAAAAAATAATGTGAAAAATTGACATTTAAGTAGAAAATATATTTTACCTGATAAAAGGTTTAACATGCATACCTGTTGTTCCTCTTCAATCATTTCTACATGCTTCATAGTTAGCTTGCAGCGTGTATACTCTCCTTTCAGGCTTTTTCATTCATTTAAGCAAAGAAATAGGAAGGTGCAATACAAAAATATTCAAGGAAGCAGTTCCCAGAGCTAGTCTCATCCCATTAGAGCTGTATGCCCTGCTCAGAAGCTAGGACTTGAGTCACAGTCATGATGATGGATTTCAAAATTTTCTGCTTCTTGAGAGTGAGGAACATGCCAGACTTGGCAAACTTGTAAATGTCTTGCTAATTTTTGCAGTAGCCAGGAGGGGGGGCAGCTAGGACCCAGAGGTTGCTCTGTACCAACTCACATCATTTTGCAAGGCCAGGGGCAGGGATCTCTTCCAGGTGGTGTAGTGTGATGGTGCAGTGGGGTATTGTTGGGGGTGAGCACGTGCGTGAAGTGTTTGTTTCTTGTACACTTTATTATTAGTATTTCTGCTATTACTCTTCATTTTTTCATCTCATTGCTGTTTCCAGTAAATTGTTGTTATCTCAATCCATGATCTTTACCTTTTGTGCCTCCGATTCTCCTGTCCAGCCCTCCGCCAGGGGAGGAGGAATGAGGAGTGAGGAGTGAGCAAGCAGAACATGGTTTGGAGTGCTCCAGTGGGAACACTAAACTGGGGAATACCCTTCCTAAACTACAACAATATATATAACTTCAAAAAACCGTGGAAAGATTAATCAAGTTGTGTAAAACCATGGCATCTGTGGAGCTTTAAAATAATGGTGGGTAGCTAATTCTGAAAATTAGCTTCCTATGGCCTTGAGATGGAATTGAAAATTAAAGTTTTACAAACAACAGTTACTTGAAAATTTTGTTACTTGCATCAGCTTCCTTCCTTTTCAGTTTCATTCCACATTACTCTTTGCCCATATAGCTGTCTCCATCATCAAAGCTTGTCATTTGAATGACATCAAGAGTTTATTCAGCCCCATTAGGTGAAGAATGACAGTTGAATACCAATTACTGTGCGACAGTGTACTGAAATATTTGGCAGCTCTTTTTACAGTACTGACAATAACAGCAATAGTTTGCAAGGTGCTTGTAATTCCTCTGTTTAAACACAGACCAGCCGAGACATAAACAGACCTTGGGTTAAAAACTGATGATGACACTTTGTTAGCTCAGAACTTTGGTCTTCGACCTAGCTACGCATACCCTGAGGAATCTGATGTATTTCCGTTCTAAAGCTTCTCAAACATATATCAAGATAGCAGTATCTAAAAGAATTGAACTGATGGCTTAGGTACTGAGGAAGTTTCTTGTTCTGTCATAAATATTGCAGCATAAATCCCTTTATTTATTTATACATACCTAGATTTCCTAATAATATGCTTGTCAAAAGAACCAGGAGCAAATTGGAAGAGCAACCAAGAACCTCTTGGGTCTGCACAGGCAAAGAGTTGGAGCAAGATTCCTAGATAAATAAATTAATATTTTATTGGCATATTTTATTGGCATACTTTATAAAACTGTCAGTTTATTTATTTTAATGTATTGCTAACCAGGTGTGCTTGAAGGTATGTTCAAGTGAGACTTAAATACATTTTTAACAAGTAAGGACTCCTTTAAATGTACCACTTTCCCTTTTAAAGAAACAGTCAAGCTTAATATCTATTAAGTTTCTTAATAAATAAAAAACCACATCAATAAGTAAATAATAGAAATACAGTATTATGCACAAAGTGTTGTGGGACTAAAAAGAAACTAGGCTTTTAGAACTGAGAATGATGTCATAAACAGTTAACCATTTAGGTCCTTTTTTTGGTGTATCATTGAAGTATTCTTCATTAGCCATTGTTTTCAGAATATCTTTTAACTCTTTCACTGTCAATGCATCAGTTCTTGTGTATGGTACAAGCTAAATTAAAGTGGTTCAATTCATAGATTCATCAAATTAAAGAAAAAAGACTCTTTCAGGGAATATGTACATTTTCCCATTACTTTCTTTTTACTGAACTCAAGCCTATAGAACATAGAATCATAGAACCACATAGTTTGGGTTGGAAGATACCTTAAAGATGATTGAGTTCCAAACCCCTGCCATGGTGCATCTCCCACTAGACCAGGTTGCTGAAAGCCCCATCCAACTCATCCTTAAACACTTCCGGAGATCGAAAAGTTGTTCATTGAAACACTCCTGTGGTGTTTGATTTGCAAAAAATCCCTGTCAGACATAGTTTTAATAAGCTACTGAACGAAGCAAATATTAAGTCACCCAAAACCATTTTTGAAACTGGTGTCCTTGTTGACAGGCATTCTCAGATATGACATCTCATCGTGTCTCAGAAAAAGGTGGTTTGAGCCAGAACGATATGACATCTGCTCATTTCTACTCTGTGGAGTTTCTGATTGGCATGTTCAGTTCTGAAATTGCTTCAGCAAAGATGAGTGGGAAATATATTTGTTACTGAAGTAGCACTAACTGATTCATCCGTGTTTCAAGCTCAATATTTACTCCCTGAGACTTTGTTACCACAATGTCCTGAACAACACTAATGTACAAGCCATTGGGGGATGTTTGTCTTGATCATTTTTAGTTAGACAAAATGGGTTCTAAACCTCACATCATCGTGTGTTCTGGACATTACTAAGGCACTCCTGAATTTATCAAAATTGTCATTTAATCTCCTGTGAAATCAGTCACCACCACAGTTTTTTGGGTACCTGAATTGCTACCTATTGACTGGTGTATAGTGAAAAATTCCCATCAACATCCAGTGGTGTTCTTTGGCTAAAATGCTAAAGACACAAATTCCTGGAGCACGGGTTTCTCATAATGCAAGGAATCTTCAGCTTTATGTGCTAAAAATAGATGGAACCCAAGGGCTGTACCTATCCTTACACAGGAGATTCCTGTTTCTGTACCCTCTCTGGTCTCCTACGCCTTACTGTGCCTGCAGAATGCAGTAAATGCTTTGTATTTCAATCTTTACATCATGCAAAATAATAAAGAGGTTGCTTAGAACATGTGACAGTTAAAATTATATTTTTTTTATATTTTCTCTGCATATTAAAAAATACAGAACTTAAATATCATTAGAGACAGGATAGACACAGAGTAAAAAGGTTTTAAGAGTCACATTCTAGCAAATAGTGTGGCAAAAAATTTTACTACAAGTTTCTACCAATATCTTGTTGTTCCTGTTTAAGAACAGACACTGTGCAATTCAGAAAATCTGTGTATAAAAATAAATATGTTTTAGAACATATTTTCAAAGAGCTCTTCTATAGCTACACACAAACCTCAGGATCTGTGCAGTAAATCAAGACGGCAAATATTTTTGCAAATATTTCTATATTTTTCTTCATGCGAAGTATCTGAATGAGTGGCTTTCTGACACTGTCCCTTCACCGATATTGGGCAAAATACGAGTATCTTTTTTTTGCCTTTTCCCTGTACTTTCACATACATTTTGACTAATAAACATTTTCCTCCACAACAGAACAGACACAGAGATCATTATGGGCACATTTTTGCTGTTCTTGAAGTGGCTTGTGCAGAGGCAGTTTGTCTGTCACACCACCACATCTCCCAGTTCACAGACTTTAGTTCTGGCACACATCAAGGAATGAGAAAGTCTTAGCTCTGCACCTTTACAATAGATTTGCTTTATGTCTTAGAGTATGCTATAGAGTATATATACTACAGTCTAGTGGACTGTATAAAGTGCAGTATACTGTGAAATATACATTGGAGTTTTGTGATGAAGGAATGAACCCCCATTTTTTATCTTATCAATACATAAAATTTAATTAGACCAGTCTAGGCAATTCTTATATAAATAAACTGGTATAGAAAATATATTATTAAACTTGTTTCTGGTTTTCCATCAATTTCAAAATACGCATGAATTGGAAATTTTCCTATTATATGTTCAGTTTGAAAACATTGTGAGGAAAGTATTTAACTGAAATGATAAAAAATCTACCATTGGTATGTCTTCCAACTAAGCCTCTGCAGATGTAGAATTGCAATCTTTCTGGAAGATGACATCTCACTGAACTTACTGACATGACTTTATATCGCCGTGTGGGTGGCAAGTGGAGGAGCTGCTGCTTGTTCCAGAGGGGTCCTTAGCGAAGGAACCCCCCCGGCGGTGCCCCTTGGCACACTCGCTAGCTCGCTCTCTCTCACCCGTGCGATGGAAGCACGCAGCCACTCTCACACGGGGCTGGCTTGCCCAGGCGCAACCAGAGGAAGAGAGGCGGCCTCCGTATGGATTCCCGATGGGTTTATTCGAAGGGATCCAGGGACAGAAGGGTCCAGGGGCAGAAGGGCTGAGCTTCCGCTCGGGACAACTTATAAAGGGGTCCAGAGGGGGCGGGGTAATACAACAACAACCAATGGGGAGAAGGAGAGGGCGGAGCAGGGGGCTGGATTACATCCTTATAGGGGATCTACATAGGATCACAAGATTTGATGAGAGAAGCCATTCTCAGAGTTGAGGGGGGATCTTTAAACCTTGGAGTCGGTCCACCAGTGGGTCAATACTGTACCTGGGCCTTCTGGCCCCCCGGCTACCACAGCCGTTGGTTCGGCCGCTGCAACAACTTTATAATTTTCTCTGTAGTAGTACTTCCAGTGGTAGAACATTGGCCCACATTTTCCTTTTCCACAGACATGTTACGATTGGGCTTTACAGTTATTAGAACTTACTCATTGGTTACTATGCTGAGGTCTTTCTAAGCTTTTACAAGATGGTAATGTTCCTTAGTACAGAAATATGTCATCTTCACAAAATTTCTAGTAGAATATTTTGGTGGGTTTGCAGAGATGTGCTGACCCTTGAAGTGACAAGGTCTGTAGAAATAACTCCTACCTTGTTGAAATTTTTCTTAAACATTAGTTGGGTTAAATATTATGCCCCAAAGACTCATCTCATTTATTGTACTGAGTATTGAAACTGTTTAAGAACCACCTGTGTTAGAACACAACACTCCAAGCTGTCAGTTTAATTTTTGTTATTATTCCCTAAATGCATCTTCCTACGTTTTATAACATTTAATTTAATACCACATTTTTAATTGTTATCCAGCCCTTCCTATATGATATCTCATTTCTCCTTTGAATGATTAATTCTTATAAAATTTTGCCCTTGGAACCTTCTGCTGCACTTTCTGTCTTTCCTTCCACATGGGAATACTTTAATGATACTTATTGCAGCTCACAACTGTACACATATTATTTTTTCTAATCACTAGAAGCATCTATAAATAGATGAACTTTGGAGAGAAAAAAGAGAGAAAGGCCATGGACCTTAGTTCTTTAAAATTAAAGTAGCTTCTTCTACTTTCATTGGTGCGAAAATAAAAGCAGAGCCTTTTGCAAAGGTGGTGAGTGTTTTCAGTGTCCATTATTCAAAATTTGAGCTGCCACACTTGTGTAACTTTGGACCTCTTTCACTTTGGTACTTTTTATTAGAATTCGTGTGAATTATCAGGTCTGATCTACCATTAAGTACTGCTAAGAATTTGTATTTGCTCTCGCCAGGACTGAGATTTATGATTACATTTTGGGGAACTAAGGAGAGGATATTTTGATCTGCGATATGTGCATTGACTGGTTTTGTGGTGTGACACTGCAAAGGAAGTAATAATGTTTGTATTGCGCAATTATTCTGTAGTGCAGTTTTAAGGAATAAATACTGCTTGGTGGACATTGTTTTAATTTGCTAAATCTCAACAGATGACTGAATAAAAAGTTTTGTTTATTTGTTATGGATGAGGATGTAGACTACTACAGAAAGTAGACAGTACATTGAGGAGTTCAATTATTTGCGTTTGCGACATTTAAAAGTTTTTCAAGTCACTGCCATTTAAGTCACATGTCCAAATTCTCTGAATGCTGATTTTGCTAAAGAAGTAACAATGCACCATCAGCAGTTATATATTATTTTAGTTTAGAAGTGCTATTCCATTTCTGATTTTCAATATTTGGCTTTTTTTTCTTTAATCAATACATTCCCCTAGGAGAAACAACACGTAGCAAGTTAAAGCTCTTGCACATAAGGGAAAGTTTAGTTTCATATTTTAATAGCCATGTGCACGCAGTGGACAAGCTATGTTTGAATTCAGGAATTCCTGGTAACTAACAAATAGGTAAGCATTGCTAGTATAAATTATTCAAAAAACATTCTAAAATGTATTAACCTTGGAAAATTACTACTTTTATGCTATTTTGGACCTTTAAACTGGAAACTTCAAACGAGAAAAATATTCTTATGTATGGACTGCTCTGTTCAGCAGGAGATTTATAACCCTAAACATTGAATGGCATGGTTGCTCTACCTCAATACTCTGAGGAACTCTCCATTTTTGTAGTAAAAAAAGTGATTCTTAAGAAAAAATTTACTTTCAGGGCTAGAAACAATTAAATCCAATTTCATGCCTATTTTTAAGAGCATGTAATCACATCCTGAGTTACTGTTTTTTGCTTTAAATGATCTATTCTGACTGTTCCATTTATTGGTTTATATGTATGCATATATACAATTTTAGATTTTTTGGCCAATTTAAAAAGATTTTGGAGTAGACATTTATTTCCCATCTCCATCTAAAGAAACTAAAAGTGAAAGGAATCTTGAAAATTGACCCTAAGTAATAAATACAGCAGCTGAGAAACAGAACAGCAAAGTCAAAAATGTCTTAACATGTGAAAATAAAATGTAGAAACTTAACTTTGAAATGAGCATAGATTTGAGTAGAATTAAGAAACAATCTAGTCATCAAAGGATTTTTAAACTCTGTTAATTTGATAACATATCAAATCAGTTTTGTTTACAAAGAAGTATGAACAATAAAAAATCAGAATAAATTGTTTGTGGTGTTTTTAAAAATAAACTCATATCTTTTAAATTTTGGTTTGAAAGGACGGTATAACATACTGCTGTTCTTCCTACGAGAAATTTTTTTTAAAAAGCACTACTTGTAAGACTCCTACAAAAAAAACCACCTCATATAAGTTCTAAAAGAGATGAATTATTTTCTGCAATTTAAATTTTGTATTTGAATTTTTTTTATTTTGTTTTCCTTTTCCTGTTTGCTCTTATTTTCTAAAGTCTCAAGTTGTTCTAATGCCCATGTGTGCAAGATTCTTCATGCCCTCTAAAAATGACACGGAAACTCTACAAGGTTTCTTTTTGTGTAACCTTATGAAGAGATGATTATTTGTCATTTTGCAAAGATTCTCAGAATCAAAGATAGCCCAGCACAGACTGCTGAGGCACGTAAGAAGTACATTAAAAGATATTCACTAGCCAAATTTCTCAATGTACGAAATGACTGATTCTTTTATGCCAGTTTTTAATTTGGAATAGCAATTAGGTTGATGGCTGTCTGAAGTAGAAACATATCAGTCTCAGGTGGGACATTGGACAGGCAAATTACATTGCTTCAAGTGCTCTTGAACCCATAAATATCAACTAGCAATTTTACAGTGGTATAAATAATAGCATATACTTGATGTCTATTATTTAGGTAACACCAAAACAGAAAAAAAGAAATGAAAGATAACATTTTTAAGGCTTGTACTTCTGCCCGTAAGTAGAAGGTAAGAGGAGACCTATGTATAACACAGTGCTTCTAAAGTCTTTGTTTATATCTGAAAGTAAGTTGTTTGTTGTGCCAGAATACAGAGTTTATTTCTCTTTGCTCTTTTGTTATGGTGAGAAATCACGCCATTAAAATATTTATATTTAGAGTTAACAGTTGCACGTTCACTAAACAAGCACCATCAATAAATTTCACTTTGATGCTTTTTATGATAATACACTGTAATTGGATTCAGCAGTAAATCCAAACACAGCTCTAAGGCATTGATTTTCCAAGCAGTTCTGTCAAAATTATGCAGTAAGAAATGAAGCAGCATCTTGATGAGGCACATCATAAAATTATTTTAAAATATGATTATTGAGCAGAAGATATCAATAAGTTGATAGTTGTTTTTATTATGACAATCCTAGAAGGGACATCTAAGGAACCGATATCGTTTTCCATACTGACCTTTTGTAAATGCACATTGGCAGACAGAGACAGTGTATTTAATTTGTTCAGACTGACAAGCAAAATGCCTGTCAGTAATGTCAGAGGTGATGAAAGATGGTTCAACGGGAAAGCAATAAAAAAAAAAAGCACCCAGGAAAAAAAACTCCTCTCCATATCTTTCTGGTGAAGACAGAAGCATTTTGAGGCTTAAACCCATAATATCCTGTACTTAAATCAGTCTCTCTGAGGAACGGAATGAGAAGATCATTTGCTGTAGGGTACATGAACAGGAAAATTAAGCTCGTGGTAAACAGTATAGTAGACTTTATACAAATGAGCATGAAGGCATGACCAATTCAGGAATCAGGGTACAGTGCTATGTATGAGCTTTGCAACGCTCAAACCTCATCAAAATCAATATACATTGATTTGCAGCAGAACGAGTTGTTCGCCTGTTCACAAGGTAAAACATCCAAGTTTTCCTTTTGTACCTCCAGTTTGCCCCTGCCTGAGTTACACTCTAGATACTTTCCCAAGATTTGTTTTAGACATCACTGGGTTTGTATGTATTTTAACATGTGAGCAAAAATTTGAACTATTTTTAAAAGCTAAAAGTATACAACCGCCATTATGTCATCATGTATCTTACTTTCCTCTAAATTGCTTAAACCACCATCAATTTTCTGTAAGAAAAACAGGGGAGCAATTTATCATTGCAAATCAAACTCTATTCAATCTTCTATTATGTTCTTAATATTTTGAGAATATACTCTTTTCAGCTCTAAGATGACAGTCTGAAAGTATTTCCAGTCCAAATGTTGCTAAAACCAACTTCTGAATGATAGTAATGACACTTATTTCATGTATAAGACTAATTCAAATTATGCAAATAAAAAATGTAGAGGATATGTCTGGTCAAGATAAAACCATGGTTTCCTTCTATGTAGATTTTAGTGCTGCCAAAAAGACATGAGGTTGTACCAGAGATTGTGATTACAGCCCAAAAAAGGAATGGTGGAAGAAAGGAGATTACTTAAAATTCATAGGGGGAGGTTACAAACAGGTGACTTACACAAACGGCTACAACCCAGTCTGAGGGTTGATGCTGATGCCTTGAAAGACAGCTAGGGGATGGTGTCCAAGGGTGAGATAGATGAAGCCAGTGATTATAACACACAGAAGCAAGAAGCTGAAGATATGAGGTCTTAATGAGTTTCCATTTTAGGGCTATTTTACATGCTAGAAAAAGGGTAGCGATTACTTTATATTATCTAGTGAAATCGGCTTTTAAACAATCTATGTTAGAAAAACAATTCCCTGAGAACTGGTTCGTCTACATAAATTAGGCTACAGGAGAAGAGAAATACTAGTTTTTAAAGTCTCAGGCTATAAGTGATGAGAGATGAGAAAGAAAGAGGAAGCTAGAAGAGAATTTTGAACATCTATCTGTAATTACATTGAAACTTTAATGACAGCTTTCTAGGTGTGTGCCTGGATCTTTTCTGGACTGCTAAGAAAAAATTACTATTCAAAGCAATTTATGCAACCATTCCACAAGAGAAAATTTCATCTGTGCAATGATGTTCGACAAATATCAGGAACACATTTACCTTCCTAAATAGTAAAACCATGGAATTTTGTTGATATGTTATCTAAAATGCCTCTGATGTTCAGTTTTCTAGAGGCTGGTATACCCTAAAAAGCCTATCAAGCACAGGCTGTCACTACTCAGTCAATTAGGTTAAAGGTTGCTCTGCAGGTTGCATACAGTCAATCGTATGTTCAAATTCTTTTCTCAGTAAGTGTCAGCAGTGAGAGAGAACACCAGTTGTATGAAAACAAAATTGTTCAACACAAAATTACTGTTAGGGTCATGTTTGCCAGAGCACATGCCTCTCTGAGGATCTGAATCATCCTGTTGACCCCATGAGTACTCTGCAGCAGCCTAGAGTGAGAGCCATAGTTTAGCTCTAGTTTCCTAAATTCAGGTTTTAATAGAAGATTGTTCTGTCCATCTTTTTTCAGGATGTCATTCTCTTAATAACGCACATTCTATATTATTTAATATAAGGACAAAAAAAAATCAACATGTTGAAGTAAACAGAGGTTTATAATCTCTACGTGTTTGTTAAAATAAATTCAGAAGAAGTTTTATTTTATTTTGAAGAAATACTTCAATTTACAACTGAAAACATGGTGATAATCCTATACAAAGTACATTCAGTTTAAAGTGGTTGGGTTGAATGAATATATTTTTTATTTGTTTCCAAAAACAACTTTGTCACTGATTTTCTACGGATGATTTCATTTAGTTAGGCAGTTCCTGCTAACTGCAATTTGTTCTAAGATTTGTGAAATCTTTCAGTTTGGACATTTCAATCCCACTAGCAGCACTATTGTTTCAACACTGCAGGAAGAATATAAACATCTGTAAATCACCCTTCCTTCCATCATCTCACTCTGTCTGCAAATGACCTTCATTTGCAACTCTTCAATTACAGATGTCCCCTTTATATACACTAACAGATTTTTCTTTAGAACGATGAATTATTTTAATTAAAATTATGGAATATTTAGTTCAAGGGAGGAGAACTACCACATCAAGAAAGGCAGTCTCTTGCTGTCATTACTGAGAAGGCTAAGACTGTGTAAATCTACACCGAAAAATGCCACAAGGCTTATAAAGGAAACCATTTGTACCAGTAAGCACATAATGAATTTAAAAACTATCAAATAAAACTTTTTTTTTCTATGAAAATAACTTCCCACAAGCAGAAAATTAATGGAAATTGAGAGGTGGGATAATTTGTGAAGTTTTATCCTAGTATCATTATCTGGTCTGCTTAATTCTATGTCTTCAATTTTAATGATTCAAATAATTTGGTATATGGAAAAATAACGTATACCTTCACAGTTAATGTAGCGGGTTGAGGCTGGTTATGCGCTGAGCACCAATAAACTATTCACTTACTTGCCTCTGCTATAGATAAGCAGAGAAAGGGAAATTAAAAATTCATTTTTGTGAGGTGAAACAAGGATTATTGAGGAAAAATGGAAGAACTTCAAGGCAAAACAGGTTCAAACTTAACAGTATAAAGAGGATTTATTACTAAAAAAAGTAAAAGTAAAAAAAATAGTAAGAAATTAAAGCAAACTTTCAGAACAACCCCTTTCTTCCAGTACGCCTCTCCTTCTAACCAACATGTGTGAGGGAAACAAAACATGA
>VZTA01023994.1:178617-213804 GCA_013398855.1 Mohoua ochrocephala | reverse complement strand
CTGCAAATATGGGGAAGTGCTTTCTTCCCAGTTCTCCTTTGAAAATAAAGGGAGAATATATGTGCACAGTAGTTCATGAGTCTGGTAAAACTATTTTAAAAAGAGTACCAAGATAAAACAAAGTTTCTCCACACATAAGAATTCCCAAAAGAAAGACGTATTTTGTTGACATTCTCATAAGAATTTGTAGGAATAGCAATGCAGTATGCATTCCAATTACAGTATCTGTGTAAGTGTTAAGGAAACTTTTCTGTCTGACCATCCAGGAGCTGCTCTGGCAGTCACACACTCAGACCGCCTGAGCTGGGACTGAGGCCCCTTTGCAGCAGGCAGCTCCAGAGAGCTGATGGGTGCCTTGCTTGGCTCCCTACACACCCCACACCCACACAGTCAGACAAGGTTTCCTTACCCACTTGACCCTCGGTTTCCCATAGCAGAGCCTCAGGCATCTGGATCCTTAGAAGACCTTAATCATGTACAACAACAGAATAACAGCTTGAGCTGGTGCCCCTGAGCAGGGACCCCAAAACAAGGAACCCTTGGCCTTTTATACCCTCACAGTCTGTGTGTGCGATAGTGTGGGGATTTTCCTCTGGGTCATTGGCTCCTGCTGTGTCTCTGAGTTTCCAGTCACCTGGCAGGGCCACAGGTCCCCATGTCCTTTCCTGTGCTAGGGTAGGCACCAGTTCCCGTCCTCTTGTCTGGGGCTCCCATCACCCAGAGCTCAACCTGCAGCTTCCTCTGCAGCTGCACACTGAGCTATCAGCACTCATTTTATTCCTCAATATAATTTTATTTTGACTTCACAACTATTCAAAAGTCTCCAGGTGATCCAACTGCTGATCCAATGAGCCTGTTAAATGCTAGAGAGATGCAAATTCATTTTGTACATAGCAAGAAAAACTTCATTACAAAAACCTAACAAACTAAAGCAACCAAGCCAACCAGTAATTATATCAATTCAGGAAACTGCTGTAAAATACTCAGAAAGACTTGAAAAAGGAAGGAAGAGGTTTGCCTCATGAACAGACAGACTTCAACTGGATCTTCTCAGCCCTGGGCTCTGCAAGAATATTTCCTCCACTGATTACACACAATTTGTTTCTATTTCCATTTCCATTCAGCTCAAGTCTCCCATTTCTGTGTGATCTTCTGATATCACTTGTTCCATATCTTTGCTCATATTTCCCTAAACTGATGCCCTTGTTTTCATTCTCCTGAAGTCTGCATTCCAGCTGCACACCTTCCTCCTTTCCTACTCCTTCCCCTGCAGGCAGCAGTAGAAGCACCCAAGAGCAGCAGCCCATGCCTGACTTCACCGCTCAGCCAGCATGCCTCTCACTGAAGCATTTCAGTGTTTCCGAGAAAGACAGTTTCAGGGAAGGTCTTTCTCACTTCTTCCCAACAACTGTTGGCCATGCCACAGTTAACAGTAGGAGAGGATGGGCTGTGCTCAATCTTGGAAAAATTTCAGCTTATAAAATTGACAACCTTCCACTTCCTTTTTTTTTCCCCCTCTGTGTGTGTGTGTGTGTGTATGTGTGTGTGTGTGTGTGTCTGTGAGTGTTCAGATTTGGAATTTTTTTTTCCAAGGTGTTACGCAAAAAATATTTCAGGTTGCTTCTCCTCCTCATTACCTAATAACACATTCCTAAATTCTGAAGTATACAGAATTTTCAACTTTTGTAGGACAGACAGAATAGCATGTTTCCCTAATTTCATATTCTGAAATTGGAAAATTGTTGATATGAATAGCCATCATGAACAGATTGAGCCCAAGTGCCTGTGATGAGGTCTAAGCTGTTCAGATCAGTGTCTTCTAGCAGTATCTGTTGAACGAAGTGAAGGGCTCATCTCACCACCTGCTCTGTCTATAATAGAAAGTATATGCAAAACAGCAGGAGATAAGCTAGAACACTATTTTCAAATAATAAGAGTCTTTGGCCAATTAATTTCATAAAAACAGTTCATCAATTTCAAGCTTAAAAGCAGCCATCTTGGCCAGATAGAAAAGTGCTGGAGATGTTTGTGTATTTCGAGAAAACTATCTGAAGTTTGAGGAGACTATGATGTACTTTCTATAATTAATACACATTTTACAAGCTTATGCACAGCCTTTCACAAGACCTTTAAGCACTGGGGGTTTTATCTGGCACTGTTCAGAGAATGGCAGGAAGCTGATAAAATGCTCAGTGGAATTTGCCATTCATTTATCTGTCCTTCCGCGGCCTTCAGAATTTACAATTTTCATTTTTGGGGGGCTTTCAACAATATAATTATATATGAAAAGGCTTCTCATACCACACAAGCTTCCATTATGGCATATTAGAATTAAATGAGAGGAAAAACTTTTCATTATATGGCTTTCATTGTTATTCATTGATGCATTCAAGTAACAATACTGACTCAGACTTCTGTGGTGTACTCTTAAGCTTTAACAAACAGTTTATCTCTCAGTGCTTCATCCACCAGCCAGTGTTAATTAAAAGGAAAGAATAGTCCTTATTCCTATTATTCTAAATAGCAATTGATGAACTTCAAAGGCTCTGATTTTTATCAGAGCTCTCAACAAACTTTCACATGGACTTTTAAAAGCTTGTTCTCTCTGTGCAAGCCTGCAAAGCAGCTTAGTCTTAATACAAGGCCTGTTACATTCAGAAAGAAAACATCCTAGTTGCTTTTATAAGATCATATATATACTGTAAGGGGATTACAGGGCAACAGATTCTGCACAGATGTTAAGAACTGAAAATTACACCTTATCATGTCAAAATAAACTCAGTTATAAGCACACCTGGCACAGAGTCATATGTGGTATCGTTTAGATGACATGCAGAATCCATGTTTTACGAGCTTATGCATACAGCCTGTGAGAAGCAATGAACTGGAACAGTCTCACCCTAGTTTTCCGTATCTGCCTTGAGGCCTAGAAACTGAATCTGAAGACCTTTACACAAAATGGGATTTGTTCCTAATTTTGAACCAAAACAGAAGAGCATGGAAATTAGATCTTGAAAGTAATGAACACTGACTGCAGCTGTTTAAAATGATGACAAAACTTTGAGTATCTGTTTTCAGTTTACCCACAGATATATATACGTGTGTGTATGTATTTGCACCCCTGTTGATAGATAGGCATGTAACTTTATCCATTCATTTGAAAGCTGTGGCTTTGAAAGGACCAGAATTCATGTCTCAATTCCTGTGATACACATACAGGATAACAAAAACTATGTACAAAGAAAAATCATCCAAAAATAATTTGTTGCTAAAAATATTTGGAGTTAGATGGAAAAGAATTCTAGAGGACAGGACATTTTTCAGTGAAGCAATCCAATCCTCAATTGCAGCCTTGCATTGTCAAGATTTGTGGCCATCCTTCTGAAAAGTTTCATTGGTCATTTTCCTTTATGGTAGGAAATACTGTTACCTTCCTAATTTCCTGTTTCTTTTACAGATACTTCTGATCACAGCACATTTTTCCAAAAAACGCAGTGAATAATGACTGCATTACAAAAATACAACAGTTTGCCAGATTTACGAGAAGCTCAGTGACAGAGTTACAAGTGGAAGAGAGACCTACCTCAGCATCATTGTCCAGTAGCTCACCCAAGACACAAACAGTACTAGGAATCCAGATAGAAACTTTATTTGTCAATAAACAAAGTAATAAGGGAAAATGTTGGGAAAAATGAACTTTGGTCCAAATTTTGGACACTGACATTGTACCTGGCCTGTGTTTCTTGTATCCACGGAACGGGGAGGGAACAAGAAATTCTTACCAGTTTGTTCATAATTGAGAGGATTGTCATCCAAGCTAAACTCTTATTGAGCATTTTGATCTTAAAATTCTGGAACATTATTTACAAGGACATGATCTTATAAATCTTTGTTTTGGATTATGTCAAGATCCCTTTTTACAGAAGAAAAGGCTGATGCTGCTTCTGACATTTTACTTTTTTAGATTTATCCACTGACCTTACATTATCTGAAAGGACAGTACAAAATACCCTAGAAATTATAGATCTAACTTGATTATGCTGTGAGTTATTTCCTTTCTCCAGGGTATATATTACCCAGAGAAAGCAGAGGCCAGCACAGGTCTCCACTTACTGCAGGTTTTGGCAGTCTTTTTAAGAAGGGGTCATTTGAACAGCATGGTGTGTTGGAATCCAATTTAAGGGCAAGATCGTAGCTCAGATATGTTGATGAGATTTTGTCAGCGTTTCTTTGCTTTCTCCCACTCTTCCAGCATCTCAGTATTTGATGTTGGACGTTAAATTTATTGACATGATCAGGTTTTGGAAAGAGGAGAGCATTTCTGGTTATCCTAGCTGCTGCTCGTCATTTTCATTTCTTTTGATTTTTCAGTAACTTGGTCATGATCCTTTGGATTTTTCTTGGTGCTTCCCTTAAGAACCGTAAGCAGACCCTACCTGGGCCCACCGCATCTTATTAAGTAAATATTATTCATAATTCCTGTTATTCTGAACAACTTGCTTCAAATGTGAAATTCTTATTTTAACATTAATTCACCATAATAGCAGATGAGAGGTCCTCTGGTGAATCCTCTCCCATAATGTTAGATACCACTCAAGTACACACAAAGTCCCTCCCTTAGATTTTACAGAAAACGCATAAAGGAAAACAGAATCCTCTGAGGGGCTAACTTTCATATCATTTACCTCATCCAGCTAGTCACACAGGATTTCTTTATAGCCAGTGGCATAGGGACAGACTCCTCCACGAGGCAATTCAGAGCAGAGGCTAATTTAGGGTCTTTGAGTCAACCTCCTCACTCAATATCAAAGGACTAGAAATATGAGCCAGCTATGTCTGTTTCTCACACTTGGACTATATGAATAAAGCCTTGGGTATTTTACCACTGAGAATGAAATTTTACCATTTCTCCCTTATTTTGTCTTTTTCTGGGTTTTTTATTTATGTATTTTCTATTGAGTTGAAATCAGATTCTTGAATTCTGATAAATCGATCCAAAATGTAAAAGATTTTCTTTACCAAACTCTGGTTAGGCTTTCTGGATGCTATATTAATAAAAGAAGAGAGGCATCCTCCTAGCACATTATGATCTTTTTCTACTGGTATTCTTTTCCTGTTACCAGAATATATGGACAGCTATGTGATATGGAGACATTAAAAGAGAACTGGAGGAAAAGTGATAATAAAGAAGTATCGTGGTTATTCTAAAAACTTAGTATGTGTAGAAGTTAGGGGAATTATACACTATTTAATTTTTCATATAATTTATTTCATAAGTCTTCTATAAGTTCAAATATCATAAAACAATCTAAATAAGAGGAATATAGAAAATAGAAATTATATTATAAATGTGCTATGTAGTTATCATAAGGAAATCATTTATCTTTCAATGCCGAAATGAAGTTTTCAGTGTAAATGAGCCTAGTACAAACTCATTTGCTAAAGATTTAGGGGAAAAAAGGAAACCCAAAAAACTATTTATCTTTCCTATTAAGACTGTGCCTTTTCAAGCTAATCAAAGCATAACTGCCTCTGCTGGATTGCTGAAAAGGTATCTGCAACCTTACAGTATTGTTCCTTTGTTTGAGAGGCAGCAGAGTTCTTTTTATATTTCTGAAACTTTTCACTCCATCTTCTTAGCAGGTTTTGCCATGTCAAGAGCTGCAAAGAGGGAACATATCCACTTGCTGTGGAGAACATGAAAAAATCAAAACCAACCCTAGAAAAGGATAGAGAGGAACATGAATAAACAGCGCTAAGCACGAAATCTTCTTAAACAAGTGGGTAAACAAGCTCAGGGAATTAGCAAGCTTGGCAACAGTGTTTGTTGTGCTGATAGAACTAACCTGTAATGAATAACAATTATTAGTACCACCAAAGTGGTTCAGTTTCGGAGAAAATTTTCCCAGCCTCCTGTCATTATTCTTACCTGGGTTTATTACTAGCTGTGTCACTTGCAGCTTGGGTAGCTAAATTCTTTAACATGCAATCTGCAGGGGCAGCTCAGCACTTGTTTCCCGCAGCAGAACGCGCAGACGTGCATGCCATATCTTGTGTGAGTTTGTGTAGAGAGAAAGAAGGAGAGACTGTGAGCTGTAAGTGTCCTAGAACGTAACCTCAGATTTAATATACTCCAAGGAAAGAGTTTTCTAGCCATCACACATTTAACAGGGCTGCTCTGTCAAATATTTGTGTAGAAATATGAATATTCTCAGGTGCCAGTATAAAAAATTGCTTTGAAGCATTATACTACTGTAAGAACTGTTTACAATCACATATTTTATTTGTATGTACCAAAATAATTCTATAAAGCCCAGTGTATATTATTCTGAAATTATTTCCGTACTGTCTGTCACAAATTTCATAACCGCTAAATATCCTATAAGACAAAGCAAACGAGGTTTTTTTTGTCTCTAAGGTGAAAGAGCTTTTCTTTCCCCTTTGCAGGCAGTACTCAGTAGCTCAAAGGAAAGGAAGCATTTCTCTCTGCAGTCTCAAAGGAGGAGAGCAACATTCCTGATCAGTAGTGATAACTAGGAAAATAAATTATCTGTTTCCTAAGCCTCAGGAAGAGCAGTGATGAGCACTGGAGGGGCTCCAGTGGTGAGAAGATGTGAGGTGCACAGTGCCAGGGGCTGCCCATGGGGCTGCCCACTCTACTTCCCCTTTGAGCTCAGTGAAGGGTCCTGGATCATCCCACTCTAACACAAGCAGTTAAAATACATCTAATTAATTGCATCTTTAAGTGACAGTGCTTAGAAAGAGAGTGTAACGAGTCTGGGACTTGTAGCAATAGAAACACACTTGAGATCCATACCTGGTAAAGTGAGTTCTTTCTCTTCATCTGGCTACCTCAGTTATAGACACTGAGGGTCCTCAGACCTGCCTGTGACATGTGGTCGTCTCTGGGATGAGTCTGTGTATGCAAAGGGGTTAAGTGTCTTCAAAGGGGTCATATTCGCCATTCATCTCTCTCCGTCAGTCTCCCCTGCCCTTGCATGCACTCCTCCCTGGAGTCCAGAGGCCTTTCCTGGAGACCGTGCTCTGGGGTAGCTTTGGCACAAACTGGTACAGTGGCTCCTGCATTCTGCATTCATCTTCATTCACTTAGTAGAGGCTGTTACACAACTCTGATGCCAATGCACAGGAAAACAAAATTCATCATTGGACACACCAGGTCCACCAAACCCAAATTGTTGCTTTCAGCCCCTATTGGACTCCAGCTGTGACTGCTTCCCTCTAAAGGGAACAGCATAAGCATAGCACCATTCTTGCCCAAAATAGTCTCCAGCAAATTGTTCTTTGCTGTCTTTCCAAACACTGTTGGTATTTTTGTTATTTTTGGTTCATGTTGAGTTGTTCTTCAATTAACTTGCTCAGCCATTAAAAAAAGCAACCAGGAATACTCTTAGCAGCTGTTGTTTCGTTTGATTTTGCACATTCAAGGTTTTTCAGGGAATAATGCATGGTTATCACTCAGTCAATTTAAAACCAGTGTCTGTATGCCTAGCCTGTCATATACTAATGACATATAAATATACTACTTTGTATGTACCAGTGACATGGACATGTAAGTAATACTCTTTCATAAAATGGCTGGCATCTATTCTTATAACCTTCTGGGAACAACTGCAAGAACTCTAATACATATAATACTCACTTGCAAAAATACCGATCTGCTTTTGCTATTAAATTTGGAGGACTGTTGAACATAAAAATAGCTACAGGAAAAAGAAATAAACTTACTTAGTGAAATGAAATCTCTTTAAAAATTGAAATCGCTTAAGATCAAAAGACTCTAGTCAAAAGTTATATTGTGTTATATGTAAGTAAAAAATAAAGAAAAAGCGGTCCAAATTTTTAAACTTAATGATAAGACACAATTTCTTTAATTTAAAAATATTAAGAAGCAGAAAATTTATTATTTGTGTGCCTCACACGGTAGAGGAATACAAGTTATATCTTCTCCCAATATTTTTAGTGAAATGAGAAACCTGACCATTACCAATGGGCACATTGATAGAGATAAACAACACAAAGATAAATAAAAATCACTATGGACATTTTACTTTGCCCATGGGAAAAAAAGACAGGATTCCTATATTCCTTTGACATTTGCTTTAGTTCAAGACTGGAACAATCGTGTTTTATTTGCACAGGCATAGGCAGAAAGCACATTTTACACTTGCTTTTGCGAGTGTTCTCACTGTCATACTGCAGGCTTCACAATGCTTATTCTTTCAGATTCTTCTCTGCACCCAGACAAGCAGGAAACAGAAATATCTCCTCTAAATTCACGACCTGTTACCAACACAGGAGAGCGCTTAGGGGACCTGGTTTTCAGTGGCCACTGCAAAATATTTTCCCTAGCATAAGACATGATGGTGCTCACAAAGAAGTCCAGAGCAGCTCTGCCTGACAGCTGCCCATACTCAGTGGTGGTGGCCAATTTTGTCACATGCATTATTCTCTGTGAGCTACTATCCACTTATTTGGTTATGTCAACAGCTTTTAAATTCTGCCACCAGACAGACTTTAAACAGGGTTTTCTTAGCACGAGTTCCCTTTGCAATTGGATTGGGAAGAATACCGGACAGATAGAAGTACAGTAGCTGTCACAACCAGTTAAGGCAGGGTCAAGGTCCTGACAGTAACTGTTCCTTAGGGCAGAGATTTATATCTATCATCATAAATAAGTTTGCTTTAAGTTACACAGTTTAAATGTCTAAGGCAGCAAGACCTCAGGTTGCCTCAAGAGCACAAATCAGGATCTCTGCAGAGGTGAGCTGGTGTGCATCATATCATCAATGCGAAGCCCCCAGGGGCTTTAAGCTTTAACAGTGCTTTTTCAGAGCATTATTATTAGCAATACAGTAACTCCAGCAGATCTCAAATAGGACCGAAATCTCATTGTCCTAGCACTGTACAAAATCGTTTAAAAGGCACTCTACACCCGGAAGCTCTTATGGCATAAATTGGTTAGAAATACAAAGGAAAGGAAGGTGGCAGCATTCCAGATCCTTGTCTGAAAGTAATTCAGTTTTCACTAAAAAAAAACCACAATAAAACAAAATTCGCTTGGTGCAGTGCCTGAGATTGCACATTTTACACTAACCATTTCTATTGGGTTTTGTTAAACTTTTTCCTCAAGATCCTACTGTAACAATAAAAAACCCTCAATTATTTAATATGCACAGACCAAATAGCCCTGAATAATAGTATTGTTTTAACAGAATGAACTTTTGTTTGTAATTTGTAAACACAAAACATTTTTAAATTTGTTCAGCAACACTTTCATGGAGGGAAGAACTTTTTTCAATGCATCATACCAGAAAATTTTTCACTTCTAATGAAGAATTTTCCCAAGCATGCATGATTCAAAACCTATAGGCATTTCTGCCCTGACACAAGGCTGTTAAATGATGGCAAACATGGCAGCAGAAAAGGAGCAATTTATCCTCACGCTCTCCTTGATGCAATGTGAACAAGTTGAAGGAAGAATGGCAGGCCTAATATGCCAGCCTACCGAGATTCTGAAGGTATAAATATACATCAGAGAGAGCATTAAATAACATTTTATTGCATTTAGAGAGCAGATTTGTGCTTCAAAGAAGTGATGATAAAAACCAGGACTTTGCAGTGCAATTTCAAGTTAATAAAAAAAAGAGAGAGAAATGGATACAGATTGTTGTGCCATTCAGGTTTTGAGTGGCAATTGGCAAGAATCTTAATTTGATTGCAATGGTCTATGGGTAAAAAACAAAATTATGTTTGCCATGTACCAAAGAAGGTTATTATGAGAGGCAAGATTTTCCTCCAGGGTTAAAAAATGATGAATTGGTTCAGAGTATTTGGTGCTAAAGTCACCAACATCTCTTCCCTCTGTGAATATTCCCACACTTAAATGGTCCCCAAAAAAATGCGTTACAAAAGTGATTCCCCTTCAGTACAGGGTGTCTCATTGAGATGCCAGTTATGTTTCCTATTAGAACACCAAGCAAGGTTCCCTCCATGCAATGAAGAGTGGCAAGTGCTCCTAGAGAACAGTTATTTTCCTCTATCTCACACAGACCGCTTGGGATACAGCAAATCATCCCCTGGAGGTATCTCTCTCCACTGCTGTGGAGGCAGATTGGATGACCTAAGACTAAATAGAATCATAGAAGGGTTTGGGTTGAAAGGGATCTCAAAAGATCATCTAGTCCACTTTCCCTTTCATGGTCAGGGACATCAGACCAGCATCCAGAATATGAGAGTGGCCAAATATAAAATTATTATTTATAAAAACACAGACACCAAAAATGCATTCTCCCTATGATATATCTCTAGGACAGTCTAAAGCACTAAATTGACTATTAAACGTCGCCTACTCTTTGTTTAACTTTGGCAAATAATTATGATACCTGTCCATCCATGCACTTCATTATCAGCTTTTTCTAGGAGTGGGTAGCAACATAGAAATCATCTGATGTGCAAAGAAATCCAGGATGCACCCTATGTCTCATCAAAGAACGCTGCATGAAATTACAAATTCCATCACAGTTAACTGTGAAGGAGCCTATCTGCATTTCTAAATGATCTCCCAATTTTTAAGAGCCTGAAAAGAAGGAACAGATGCTGAATAGATACATGCCAATGCAAAAAAAAAAAAAAAAGAAAAGAAAAAAAGCTGACAACAAAGCACAAAAAACAAAACATGAGGAAAATAAATGTAGCAGCACAAAGCTAAGGAAAATCACAGAGGTATCACCTATAGAAGGGCTCCTCTGACAAATCCGTTGTACTGGGTGTCGTGCATAGGCACAGTCTTACATATTCTTGGTTTAGGCAATGAAACTATAGGGTTGTGACATTCAGGGAATAAAGTCCCTACCCTGATTGCTGCTTTCTCTCCCTCCACCCAATCAAGGCAGTTCTTTTTCAAACATTCAGACAGACACTCATAAGGTCCATTTTTGATTTATTCAAATATGTCTCGGGGTATGACAGATGCATAAACAAATAAGCTGTGCACATTCAGAGAATGACACTGAAGATGGCAGTCGGTTTTCTTTTCAACCTGAGTTATGCAGTGACGAAAATAACTGAACCAGCTCAAAATGCTGGAGATAAAATGCTCAAAAATAAAGATTCAGCTCACACAGAAAAGCTACAATACTTCCAGATTTGCCATTTCAAGAGAAGGAGTAAGATTTCCTTTCTTGTTTTGCCACAGTAAGACATTAGTGACATTTAGAAAAAATGATCATTCCTGAACAGGGCAGTTATGTTACAATAGAGTTTACAACATTGAGATTTATTTTGGCTCGAGGCAAAGTTAAGATTAAAGAGATGGTGCCGCTCAGACTACAAAGGCTCATAAAACACTAAGCCATTATCTTGACCTTAATATAGAACTTAGGATTCAAGACATCAGTAGTCATAATAGTCTTATACTCATTTAAAATTCAGCTACAGTTTTTCACTGTCCCCTTTTAGTTTTGATCTAACCTCCCCTGAACTTAAGCTGCACAAAGTATTTATTATTTCTTTATTAGCTGCAAAATTCACAAGGTCAAAGGTGGGAAGCACCAAGCCCCTGAAAAATCCAAGAAGAAACTGTACTATTATCCTGGCTGTCCTCTTGTGCTGCCTTTTTATTGTAGAAGGTCAATTTACAACATAATAGAAAACAGTATTACTACAATTTCAGGCTTGCCATGCAGGAATACATTTGCAGTGCGTTGAAGACTGAGACAAATTTTCACACCACAACCTTGCAGTCATTAATAAAGAAGATTGTGGTCTCTGTTTGTCAATATGTGTTGCTCTCACAAAATATCAAGTCAGCTTTTCCTGGAAGATGGAAGGAGCAAAATGAATTTGCCTGTGGGTGCTCTTGCCTTAAAGTCTTTTTAAAAATATGCTAGAAAACTGAAACTTGCACTTTCTGTTTGAAGGTCACCCTCAGTCTGGCAATTTTTAAATTGCAGTGATTTGAATGTTCCAGTCAGAACCCTCAATTCACCTATATTCCCACAAAAGCAAGGATTGTTTTTTGTGGGGCAAAACTGCACGAACAAAAGATAGGCCAGCCTTCTGAAAAAAGAAAAAAGAAAAAGAAAAAAACAAATAGAAAGAAAGTGTGCAAAGTTTCAGGAATGCAAATATAATCAACAGCAAAAGCATGGAAAAAAACTTACTGGCCCTCGGGCAATGACTTCGTTGGAGGGAAGGGACAGGGATACATCAACCCTGGCATCAGGACCAACAAATACTTACTCTTTTTACTTTTCTTCTGGCAGGAAGTGGAAGCATTAGCACATATCTGAAATGCAGATCAGAGGTGGCAAGCAAAAAGACCATATAACTACCCTCCTGACAAGAGTTTTGGGTTTCTAACCATTGTTAAAAGTAATGGGAATTTTAAAAGAGGGATTTTGCTTTTTCAAGAGAATGTATGAAATGATGAAACAGAATCTCAGTCACTATTGAGAGATACCCGTATTTCTGCCTTTAAGGTAATACACACAAAACAGATGTTTCCAGCAGGAGTAGGAGACATTGTACTACAGGTTTCCCAGAAGCATTATGCTGAGAAAAAGGAGGCTCCTGAATCCAGCAGCAACCAACAGCTGGTCCCTCTGGCTAGGATCTCCTGATAACCTTACTGATTTTCTCTGACTTTCTTCCTTGTTCTTCCTCATTGTTCTGCTTTGTGCGGCCTCGGCGTGGGCTCCCCTCTCACAAATATTATCTTTCTAGGATAATGCAGTGGATCTCCAACTTATGGATAACTTCTTCATTCTAAACCAAACCTTAGCAAAATATAACTAGTGCATGTCTGTGAGATCCAGGAGCCAGAGACCCCTCCACAGCCACAGCTTCCGCATGGAGGAGCAACAAGTCAAGTCTCCCATGGGAAGGAGCACCCATGAGGAACTGGTCTGGACCATTTTATTCAGCTTCAAAAACCAGCAAGCTTTCAAATGTACGAGGATATAGTTCAGCCTGGTTTTTCAACAGATGCATTTGCCAGGTATGAGTTATGACAAAAGGTGTTTCTTCACTCAAGTGGTCAAGTCCAATTCTACCTCTTTCTGGTTTTCCCTTTTTATTTATGGCAAATTTTATTCCGCTCACTCCCTCTCCTACTCTATTTGCTGCAGTGCATACTTACACACAGGAGTGAAAAATGGAAGTAATCAAAGGGTCATGCAAGGCTCAAAAACCTTAAGCTGTTGTTTTCAAGTTTTATTTATGTTTATGAAACTTTCTCAACTCATCTCATTATTCTTCTGCTTACCCACCCTGTCAAATACCTCTTTGGTGAATAATGAAATAATTCAAATAACAGAAAAACAGATATCTGATCCAATTTGTCTTGGCAGGCAAGCAAAAGAGGGAAATACCAGTTAATTATGAATAAAAAGAAGATAGGCTATTGATAGTGACCTAAAGATGTTCCTATCTAATGATCTCTATTTCCTTCTAGATGTTCCAAGTCTTCAGAAAACTACATTATGTATATGTATCAGGGCATAAAATCTTATTTTCCATGTGCCCTTGAGTACCTGTTCATGTAAGCCACTACAATTGATCACATTTTAAAGTCTTTGTTTTTAAATGGCCTATAAAGAACAAAGATGGAAGGTGTCAAAACTGCCATCAGTTAATATTCTTCACAAAGGAAGAGAGGTAGAGTCACTATGCCTGGTTATGAAGCTATTAATAAAAGAGGAATAGATGAATTTCAGTATCTTTTCATAGTTTATTAGCAGACTGGTGTCTGGGAAAATGTTCATTCATAGTGGCTTCACTGTTTCATCCAAACAAACATCAGTTTTAATAAAAATGAGTCTGCCCGATCTCCTCCAAACACCTTGCCATATTTGTAGTATCTAATTTTCCACCCTCACATCACAGCGCTGCGTCTTTTTCCTGGCAGAAAGAGGTGTTGCCTTAACACAGAAAGCAACAACATGTTTGAAGAGCTGGACTTTGGTCACTGAAAGGAGAAAGGTATTTTGTAAATCCGCTGACTCCTCTCAGATTAGAGTTGCATCTCTTGACCTAGGCTATGCCTCTTGGCCTAGGCTGTGCTGTGTAAATTGCAATTAGGCTAATGAGATTGCACACACCATTTTTATTCCATGACAGTTGGATAATTCATGGGAGGGAATATCAAGCTGTGCAGCTTCAGTCTGAGAACCCCCGATTAGGTGGGTTACTCTACTCAAAAGTACCGGAAAAAAAGGACCATTGCAGGCGTGGGTTTTCCATTTTTTACCCTGCCAGAGAACAGGCCCTGGGGGCAACACAGATGGTTTCACACAGGTACCCAGTCACAGCCCCTTGCAGGGTAAATCTTTTGCACCCTGCTGAACGGAGCAGTACTGCTGGTATCTTTCAAGCACTTCTGCTAATTCTGCTGGTCTCTAATTAAAAACTCTGCCACCATTCACCCAAATCACTGTTATAAGCAAACTGAGAAATATGTTGGACGGAGATGTATTCTCCTGCTTGGGTAGATCAGAGTAACAGAATCACAAAATGGTTTGGGCTGGAGGGGACCAAAATGGGTCATCTGGTCCAACCTCCCAGCTCAAGCAAGATCATCTTAGAGTACAACCAGAGCCAGTGGAATTTTGAAAAAAAACTCCCCCTTTATTTGCCTGCCTGAGTAGTGAAGTTACTGTAGAGCATGAGAGACAAAAAAAAATCCTTCTGTTCTCAGCAACTCTTTCAGCCTTGATTTTTCTCAGTGCCCAAGTAAGGGACAACTTTTGAGTTGACTATATCATGTCTTCATCTAAGGTTGTATTTTAGTCCATGGTATTGGGGTTGGGGAAGAAACCACCATGAAACATACACAATCACGTCAAATTGATTACAGTATCATAAACTGCAAAATATATTTTTGCCATTTTCCTGCATTTCCCTGATACAAAGATTGGGCTTTGGCAATACACATATCTCTAATCCCAGTCTTTTAACCACCATTAAATTTACCTGTCCAAAAACTGTAAGCTTTCACACATTAGCACTTTCAAAATGTTTATAGCCATTTTATAGGTTGAAATTTGGGTAAACAGACTGACTTTGAATTTTGGAGCATCCCAACTGCACAAGACAAACACGACTTTTGCTTCAGCTGACACAATGGAAAACTCCCTGTGGTTTAGATCACAAGCAAACCTTTACCATGCAGAGTTTTGAACAAATGCAGAGGCTGGAGATTCAAGAGAGTGCAGCTCTTCACTTGCAGTTAAAGAAGAATGGGATTTTGCCTTCATGGCCTGAAGAGAGGGAGGCTGACATGAGCAGCAACCTTCAAGCCACTTGTGCACGGTTTGTCAGTCTAGCAGTATTATTCCGAGTTCTTCCTCAGGAGGAGCTGAGCTGGATTTTAATGATCTTGCAAAATCTCTAAATTCCACTATGACCACAAATATGAATTCAGGCATGGGGCATTGCATTTACACAATCGGGTTTCTGTCTCTTCCATTCCTCCAAGCACTGACAGCTGGGAAGCAAAAGAAAAAAAAGCTATTTATTTTAGAACGAGTTTTTACCCAGAGTGTATCACCAAGTTTATATTTTCCCATTCAGAAATTCTCTATCCCAAGATAAACTTCATCAGTATTTCAGAAATTATGGTATGGCTGCTCTGTGATAATGGTCACTGAGGGAAGAGAATAAAGCAATGCAGGTTTGTGTGAGCTGTGAAATGGAAAACATTAAACAAAGAGTTTTGGACTTTGAAATCACCCCAGAAAATGTGCCACATGCCATAAGAATAAATTTTTTTTTAAAAAAAGCACAAAAAGTGGAGGCCAACCAAATTAATCATTGCCAAATCCTCTGGAAATTTAGCCATCTAACATATTCTTAAAAGTAAAAAAAAGTTTATGTGACCCAGAGAAGACAAATTTTGATGGATGTTTTTACTAGAAAGGACCACAGGGGTCTTACTGACATAATGTTGATCTTTCATCCCACAGCAATATCAAAAGTATCTCCAAGAACACTGTGATTGCGTTCATTTGCTAACTTTTGAGATTTCTAGAGAATAAACCTGGGACTTTTAAGCTGACTTTTTCCATCCTCATGAGTACGTTGGGGTGCTCATTCACTATATTTAGCCATTTTACAAAACTCCAGGACACCATCATTCCTCTGAAGCTATAGTATGTAAGTTGTGTGCAGCTGTGTAAGCACAAGGAATGATTATTCTGGACGTAACCAATTAACTCTTCAAGTGTTGTAACTTCTGACTGCACATCAGCAGCAAGGAACTGGAGGTGATTCTTAAGTATCCAGGGAACTGAAGGAAAACGACCTGAGAACAAGGCTGCAACACAGACCTCCACAGCTGTTAGTGTCATGATTTGAGCCTAAATGAGTAAGCACTGAAAGTCCTGAAAATCTACACACTTACTCCTCATGGCATGAGGTAGCTTTAGCCAGGCAAATCATGCAGGGGTTTTGAAAATCTGATGACTGTCTAAATTCATCATCATTTGGATTTCAGGCTCAATATTTTTTACGTATTCATATATATCTCAGAAATATTGAGAATCTTCACAGCTCTCTAATCAAACACATTCAGTCTACAAATCAGCCACAATAAGAGTCTTATGCAATTCTCAGTATGCAAGATTTCTCAAAGGGTATTAATTACAGTAGTAAATAAAACAGTGATAAATGTAATTCTAAAAATACTAAAGCTTTTCAGTCCAGCTATAAGACCTGCTGTCATTTTACACTGATACCCAACTTTCAAGAAACATTGTTCAAAAGGAATTGCAGCTCCACCAGCATGGTTGGCAAAGCGAGAAATCAGGCCAGTGAAGCCATCCCTGAAACTCAGTCTGCCCTCTGACAGAGGCAATTTATTTAAATAGTATATAATTGTGCTGTGATAAGAAGCTTTGTAATCCACATTTAGAAGATCTCATGAGTCTTTTGGCCAGATATCTGGGGAGTCTTTGGAACCTGGAGGCCCTATATGTAAGAAATCCATGCAGATTCTGTTTCATTACATTCAAAATTACCACAGCGTCTTTGGTGCTGTCACCTTTTATAGTATCTAAATCTCTGAGTCTGGTAACACCTGCACCTCCCTCAGACCATGCTTTTTCTACCTCAGCTGCAACATTCTTGCTGTTATCTTTCCAAAGACACTTTTCTTGGCTTCATTTATCTCCTTCTGTTCTGCTCAGGGAGTTTTAAATCACACAGTGGCAGCTATTCTTCACATTACTTTTTATGGTTCAGTCATTGGTTCCACATGCAAATGTGCTGCCAGTGACAGACTACTTGGCGTAAAATCCTCTCTCTGAGGGCCTTCTTAGAATAAAAGTGACTTGGGGACCATCCAAATCGAGGTCTGGCATGGTAAGTGCCTCCACCACTCAGCATCTCCAGGGATTTAGCCAATAGCAGAGCTAAAAGATCTTTCTGGCATGTGCACTTGATCACCACAAGAAACACAAACAGTCTTGGTTTTTTGGACAGGTCATCAGGTTGGCACTTTTCATCATTCAGCCAGCAATGACATCGTGAGTCACTGGTATGATGTTTCCCACATTTGCATTCACAATGTCACTACTTAACTGGACATTTCAGAAGCAAGAATATTCCTTGGGAATTGCTGCTTGGCTAGCACAGCCTGATGGAAATCTACAAAGTAAGAGATCCACGTTTAGAGACTTCAGCTAACTGGATCATCTTAGAGGAAAGCCAGGAACATTTTGTGGCGTTGATGAATTGATACTTTGGGATCTTTTTCTTTTAAGAACTAAAACTTTTTGGAATTAGCCCTTGGAACAATCAGTTCTGACAACACTCATCCCACTTCAGCCTATTCACTCAGTCACCCAAATTAGGAAGCAGTGCTTACTCTTTCTCATTCATTCTCCTGAGGAGCAAAGTAAGAAAATATTAGTAAACATCACTCATGAAAATCTGATGCTACTGGAAAAGGTCTGAGAGCAAGTGCTGTTGTATAAACACTACAGTCATTTTAAGGTGCCCTAAACAATAGCTGACATGAACAATAAGAATAAATGTTCCTATTGATTTCCTATCTGGTATTATTTTTCACTCCAAAGGTATATTATTTAAAATATATCAGCACAGGTACTCTGTGAAGAAAGAGACAATGAATCACGTCAAAATATCAGTCACTAATGGGAAGAGGATTTAACCTCATGAAATCATGTTATCATTTGTTGCTTCCATATTTATAACTCTGTTCCCTCTGAAAATCAATTAATATATTTATTATTGGAGTATTTCATCAAGTACTAAGCATTTCTTAGACAGTTTAGACATTTGTAAGGCCCCTGAAATGAGTTAGAAGTCCTATCCAGTAACGTAGGTGTCCTTCTGTACAACAGAGAATAATTTTTCCAAAAGTACCCAATGAAAAATTAAGTATGCTAAGCAGATAGCACGTGACCTGCTTTTGATGTGCAACTCACACTGTGTCCACTCAGTTCCTGCTGAACCTTCTCTTTTTGCTGTCCCCTGCTGCCCAGGCAGAGCAGCAGCAAAGCCCCATAAGGGCAGACAGGAGCAAGGAGCTCCCGAAGGGCTGTGGTCAGCACAGAAGTGGGACAGGACTACTGTAGGTCCAGCGCTGCCTGGCATCATCCTGAGTGACAATGAAAAAGTGAAAGGAGGCCAATATATGGCAAAATTTTAACCAGTCTGTCTGCAGAGTGAAGGAATAAATGTTCAAAGGCAACAATCAAAGGCAGGTGTCTAGAATTCTGTTCCAAGATCCATTTTTAAAGCTATCATAACAAAGTGCTCGAGTATCACAGATGAGGTACAATACATCAAAGATTTACCATCTTCCCGTCCATCCTGAAATATGCCATGTAACTCAGGAGGTTTCCCATTTCCTTTGGGAGCATACTGGTTGCTTTCCAGATCTATAAGATTTTATGCTCCAAAATTTGAACAGCTGCTGCTCAGCTACAGCAACCCAGCACTGCACTATTCCATCTGTGCCATCTTTCACTTCCTTGAGAATTACCTCGGTACCAAACTAAATGGTGCATTCTAACCCCATGGCTCCCCTGTGCCCTTGGACAAGACCGATACAACAGGCAAGGTAAGGAAACTAATGTTTCATGTTTGAGTGCTTTGCTATAATTAAAATGATTCTTGTACTTGAAATCTAACTACTAGTCATGGTTTCTGCTCTGGATCTGTAGAGAATAGAATCATAGAATGGTTTGGGTTGGCAGGGACCTTTGAAGGTTATCTAGTCCAAGCCCCCGCAATGAGCAGGGACATTTTCGACTAGATCAGGTTTCTCAAAGCCCCATCCAACCTGACCTTAAGTATTCCAAGGGATGGAGCATATGCAGCTTCTCTGGGCAACCTGGTCCAGAGTTCCACCATTCTCACTGTAAAAATTTCCTTTCTTATGACTAATCTGAATCTATCCTCTTTTAGTATAAAACCATTTGTCCTATGACAAGAGGCCCCGCTAAAAACTTTGCCCCCATCTTTCTTTCTTTTTCTCTTTCTTTCTGTAGGCCCCTTTATATACTGGAAGGCTTCTCTGAGGTCTCCCCTTGTGCCATTTCTTCTCCAGACTGAACAACCCAAACTCTCTCAGCCTGTCTTCATAGGAGAGCTGCTCCAAACGTCTGATCATCTTCATGTCCATCCTCTGGACCTCCATCTGGTCATGTCTTTTCTTGTGTTGATGGCTCCAGAGCTGGATGCAGTACTCTACACTCC
The DNA here is from genome assembly GCA_013398855.1 of Mohoua ochrocephala. Taxonomy (NCBI): domain Eukaryota; kingdom Metazoa; phylum Chordata; class Aves; order Passeriformes; family Acanthizidae; genus Mohoua; species Mohoua ochrocephala. Next base: position 194,061 of record VZTA01023994.1, on the reverse strand, counting down.
AGTTCTCACTGCAGTGAAAGAAATAAGCCATTAACTTTAGCCATCTGAGAATTAAAAATACCATTCAAAAATACTTGTATCACGTTACAAAGAATTTTAGGATATTCTATTCACAAATCTAATTTTACTTTACAACTACAACCACTACGAAATACTAAAATTAATATATTTAATATCTGATTACAAATTTTCATTTATTACTCTAATTTTATCTGATAAAAAAACTTTTTTAAACTGTCAAAATTATGGCTGATTAAGTTTAAATGAGTGTGTCCTTCGTGACACTAACATGTAAATTCCACATCCAGAGAGGTCAAGCCCTGGATTCCTTTACCAACAAATCCACTCTTCTCTGTCAAGCCTTGACGCCGAGGATGGACGATTAGATTAGCTGAGAACTGTGAGCTCCCTTGGAGACTATCTATCTCCATTCTAGGTAGTCAGCGATTCTTCTGAGCCTTCTATTTTCTAAAACCCTGACTTACATTTGAATAAAGGAGTTACTTTTCTCTGCTTACTTTTTACTACTATCAGTCAAAGTATTACCTCTTCCTACAAATGCTGCCTGTTTACTACCCTTAAACCATAGCCATTATCACAACCCTCTCCCTCTCCTGGGCCACTCCAGCCCCTCAGCCATGCAGCAGAGATGAGCAGATTTCAGTCTGATTTTGGCATCCAGCATCCCAAGGTCCCCAAAGGATACAGTAGGTATCAAGACAAAGAGGTCTCTCTCATCCCCTGATAACCATAACATCAATGTGTGCTCCTCCTCCTCCCAACATCAGGCCCCAGACCTGTATTTCTGAGGACCTGGATGATGCTCTGGCTAAAGCAGTGAGCTTGCACTCAAAACTAACAAAGCTGTTAGAAAGCTTTTCATCTTCAGTGTGCATTCTCCACGTGGCATTCCTCTGCACTGAGTAATTTTTTTTAAAGCCCAGTTTCTGACAGATTGAAGTCCTAAGCAGCTACATTGTTCATTTTTATGTGCAAAAATCCTCTGTGGAGATAGATGAAGATTCATTTATTCTCCTGAAAAAAAAAAAAGTCTTCTAAATAAGGAGCAGGAATGCATTGCATACATTCAACCTTTTCCAAGTTTAATTAGTCTACTCATTATCTTGAAGGTCTTCTCAGGCTTTTGATAAAGAAAGACATAGCGCTTTTGTTTCCTATCACTTCATTTCCAGGAAGCATTATATGACTACTACGTGTGCAATAAAATTGCTTTGTTTTGTAGAGCCTGAATTCCTAAAATCACCCAAGTGATTTAAGGTGCCTTGACTTTATATTTCCAAAAGCAAGCAACTGCAGGTGATCGGGGGTCCTTAATCTTAACAGCACCCATCTGCCATTTTCTCATGTGTAGCAGAAGCCTGTCCACATCTACTGCTCCCATGAGTGTTTTTGTACATCTCTCCCAGGCTCTAGGTCAGGTACAAAAAACAGAGGATCCCACTTGTGTGTTGCTTTGTAAATGTGGACTCAGAGACTTTTTCAGGCACAGGCAGCGGGGTTCAAAGCAGGGTAAACAATACAGTTGAAGGAGTCCTTGTTTAAATCCATAAGCCGTGCAGACAACACACCGTTGAACAAAGCTCAGCTGAGCTCATGTTAACTCAGCATGTATCAAGAACTCATGTTTAAAAATAGTTACTATGAGTAAATGACAGTAGATATCAATTTGATCACAAAAATATGATAGTTTGCCCAGAGGTAAAGCTGAAATGTTAATGAGATGTAAAAATGCCTGTTTAAGGGAGGTAAGTTATTCTTTCACTTATTAGAACTTTTCTTGGCTTGAGTAAGTTTAGCACTAAAATTTCCTTCCATTTTTATCATCTACTTCTCCATGAGCTATATTGTCTGCTTTCAAGTTTCATTGTTAAACTTATGCTGAAGGCAATTTAAAAACTCCTAAATCTCAATTTTTCCAGGCATAGTTGCTATGGTTACATATATGCCAATATATACCTGGGTAAAAGGAGGAAAAACATCTGACTGTTCTCCGTGTAAAAGGAGAGCATTATGTTCCACAGATAAAAGCCTGACTGAAGTTCATTTCACCTGCTCTGCTTCAAGTCAGTGGAAGCAGAGCATGGACCTCTGAACCAGTGTGAGGATTGACTACCCTGCCTCCAAAAGCAGCACTGCTACCCCTGCATGAGCCAAACCCGGCAGAGGGGCATGATTCCTGCGTTCACCAGGTACATGGGATGGATGCCAAGCCTCAGAGCAGAGCTCTGCTCCCCTCGCACAGAGAACCTCAACCATCATTCCCCCTTCTGCTCCCTATCACACTCTCACTGCAGGATCTTCTGGTGTAAGGCATTTGCGCTCTGTGTCATCTCCAGTTCTGCTTTATTTTTGCAAATAAAGAAGGGGCTACTTCTCCTCCTCTCCTCACACTTTATTACCTTTGTAACTGAGATTTGTTTTCTGGTTATTGACTGAGACGGGCTTCAGCTTTCAGAAACACCAAAGCCAGGTAAAGCAAGCTCTTATTCAGCCCCAGAGTCACCAGTCAGGTAGGCCATAATTTGGAGCCAGCACCAAAAAAATTCTAAAGGGATTTGGTGACTTTTTTTTTTTACAGCTGCTGTGATTTGACCCCAGTAGACAGCTAAGCCTCATTGACTCCTCCATGGTGAGATGGGAGAGAAAACCAAAAGAGCAAAAGGTAAAAAACTCATGGGCTGAGATAAAGACAGTTTAATAAGGAAAAGAAAGAAAAGGAAAAAAAAAGATGATGGGAAAAACCCCAATCGCTTACCACCAGCCAAGCCCAGACAGTCCCTGAACAAGAGCAGCCCTGACAAACTTCTCCTAGAGATTTTATTGCTGAACACAATGCTGTGAGGTATGGAATGTTCCTCTGTGCTGTTGGGGTCAGCTGTCACTTGACCAACATCCTGCATACCTCCAGCCCTCTCTCTGGTGGGGTAAGAAGTGGAAAAGGCCTTGATTCTGTGCAGTAATGTAAACAGCCTTGCTGTTATCAACACTGTTTTCAGCACAAAACCAGAACACAGCCCCATAACAGCTACTCTATCCCAGCCCAAACCAGCACAACAGCATTTTGCCATTTCCATGTGCCTGAATATCACAGTACTTCAAGTCAATTGTCATTATTTGAAGATTAATATTTTTGTTAGTGTGGAGGAAAAGAAGTTACCTCTCAGTTACATCTACATAGCAAGATCAAATTCTGTAGCATTAGCACAAAGGCATTGATCCTGGCACAAAGAGCTTAAGTGCATGTGAATTGGCTTCAAATCTCCCAAAGAGAGAAGGTGATTCCTCCACTTGTCTAGCAAAATTATAGTACTTTTTTTATAAATGAGCAGAGCTCTTACCAAAGTACAAATCAATTGTAAGTAGATTCTAACTTATGTGGTTTCAGAGAAAAACATTACAGTAATTTGTCCATCAAAATTATTGAAGCTGCTCCCTATTGCATACGCAGATGTAGCCCTGGACAAGCCTCAGAGCAGAGCTCCACAAATAAACTATTCCTCCCTGTGAGCCACAAAACATGGCAAAGCAAACAACAGAGCCTTATGCTGATTTGACCAGACTGAGCAAGAAAAATCGCTACTTACTAAAAATTACAGTGACCGTGTACATTATGAATATTCATGTGCTACCTCTTTCTTACCATCAGCTGGAGTCAAGCACTATGAGGAACCAAGTTTTGAAAATCCCTCTCCCTTGGGAAATCTCCACTCCACTTGTGTTTATGCTCAATTGCAATGTCATGAAAATTAGTATCAAGATTACACTGTATTAACACATTTGCACAAAGCCTGAACAAGAAGATAGTCATTACTGATATTAAACTGCTGGTATTTAAGTAATTGCTTTTCTTTATCAGCCTTATTATCAAATGATCTTGTTATAGCTACAGAATTACCTATAATCACTTGCACAGAGAGGATTTTAAGCCTGATCAGAAAAGAATCATTAAACATTAATTAAAATACTGCATGCACACTCTGTATTTGGCTTGACAGTTTGCAGGAGCAGCCTGTTAAACAATCCCTGCTAAGCACAGAGATAAAGCAAGGTGTGTCTGTGCTACGTGCCCCACTGGGAGTTGGAAACATGACTTTAGTCCATTTATAAAGTTTTCTCATTAGGTTTCAATTCAGGAGCAATGCCACAATGGTATTTAAAGGATATTCAATCACTCATGACAGAAAAGCTAGACTGACATTGCACAAATGGTGTTTGATTATTACCAATCTATCATGTCAGTTAGCAGGAGGAAAAGATACATTTCAATTGATTTCAAAAGACTGCTGTGACAAATGCGTTCCGGGAAGCTGGGCAGCAACAGATTTCAGGTCCTGATTAATCTGGTATACACAAAACTGTATACCCTGGTCTTTTTTAAGCATACAGCACACTCTTCAACAGAAAATTCGAGCAGCTACATGACCAAACACTGGATTATTTTCTTTCCAGTTTTTTTATTTGATTAGCTCAGCTCTCCAAGGGGTAGTGGTTACAACACTCATGAAAAAAAATCTGGACTTCTACTCATTTGTTATATTGTCACCACAAGTAAGAAGTAAAACAGTGTCTTTGAGAAAATGAACCAAAATGTCTTGGGATTGTGTCGGTTGGATTACACAGGAGAAAGAAACTACATCAGTCAGGCTATGCTCCAAACACAGTGGAAAGTGAATGTCACCCACCAACAATGCATGGCACAATCTGCTGCCTCCAACTGCTCTCAGTGGTGCCAGAGTCTATGGAAGCATCTCCCTTTAACAAGCTCTGAGTGGTGCCAGAGTCTATGGAAGCATCTCCCTTTAACGAGCAGGCCCGTTTGTCAAAGAAATATCTCCATTGAGTTGTTGGGTTTTTTTTGCTGTGGACATTGGTAGTGAGACCTGGTATGTAGTGTTTTTTCTACCATCAACACACAGGTTTTCATGCCATGTCTCTGTGTTCCCGGGTTTGTCAAGTAAACAGAGAAGAGCTACTGACCTTCCAAACATGAAGGAAACATGAAGTAAAAATAGTATGTTCAAATGCAACACTTCTCAAGCAGAGAGTACTTATACCAGCATATCTGATTCCTTATAAATAGTTCCATTGCAACAAGGAAAGCCATAGAAGGGTGTTTATTTGTTCATTAGATTTTCTGCTGATTAAGACAAAGAATTGTCCTGGCAGAAATTCCCTTTTCTGTCCTTGCAGGAATTCCCTTTTCTCGCCATATGGGTAAGCTAGATAGGCATTTTTCCAGGTCTTCTCCACTCAGGATACCACAGAGACAAAGAATATAATTTTTTTTTTAAAGGTCTCTTAAAAATGCATTCTCAAAGGTGGGGAAAATAGAGGACATGGCAGAATTCCTCTTGTGCCTATCTAGTTAGAACCATGTAATTGGGGAATATTCCTGTTTGTCATGGAACGCTAAGCACAAGAACTCATAAAAACCACAAGCTCTTCCATCACCACCCTTTCACATTAACTCTGACGGTCTGGGCAATCAGCAGAAAGAGAAGTGTTACCCCTTTTGCTAATGTGGTTAATGATTAACTACGACTGTTTAGCACTGAGGGAAATATTCCAACAATTAATGGGGAAAGTGTGAAATGTAATTTGCTGGCTTCTTCCTTAGTTGAGGAACTTGAGAAAAGAATTAAGTCTAACAGTAATTGATGTGGGCTGATGTAGTGAAAAAACAGGGGAATTAATCCTCTGGTTCAAAGTCTTGCTCTCTGATGCACCAGTGCAGTCATAGGAAAACATCTTTTGCCTTCAGGCTGGGGAAATAAACCTGAATATGAACCAAAGCAAGGCAGTCTTTCATTGGAATGGCTGTACACAGAGATCTTTTTGGCACTTCTACATTTCCTCCTTCTGGCGACTGGCAAGGACCTTCACACTGTTGGATGATTCCAAATAGATGGATCCATAACAAAGGCTTTAGGAGACTCCCTGAACTCCAGATAGGACTTTTGAATTCTCTCTCGTAAAGCAAAAAGGAAAGCAGGCAAGCAGCTTCCTATATGTCTATAGCTGCTGTTCTCTCACTGAGATCACAACTACATAAGAAAATTTGCAAGTCTGATTTCAAAATTTTCTTAAGGTCAGTTCCTCAGTACAGACATCTTTATTTCCAGCTGTAAAGGCAGCAGCTTCCAAAAAAACCACTGAGATACAAGGTTAAACCATGATTAGCTAACAGGATGCTGAACACAGTTTCTCCTGGTGTAGTAAGGCTATAAAATCACAATCAGAAGCACAGCAGCCATTTATCCTTCAGAACAAATTTTGCACCTCGATAAGCTTTTACTCGTGTTTTCAAAGGCACTGTTCATAAAGTGAGGGGTTGCTCAGTGAGAGTAAAGGAAGCAGAAATGAGATTGGTGATTGGCACTGTCCTTGTAGTCACATCAACCCCAGAAAGGCATTTCCCTCCAGACGGGTCCTACGGGGTGTTCTGAGCGCCTGTAAAAACAAAACTGCTGAACTAATTATTTCACACCTCTCATAAGAACAAAAAACAAATCTACTCTTGGGTCTGAAGTCTTGTGTGACAAGTTCCAGTCCATTTACTAAAAACCCTTGTCATATGGAATTCATAACCACTGTGACAGCTTTAGCTAAAAGCATGCCATTATAATCTGTCACACAACATAACTATTACCCAAAAATGATGTTCTGCATATTCACTTTGTGAAACACGGGTAGGTAGGGAAAGAGGGAGGGAGCCGTAATAGGGCAGCATGACACCTGAAATGGGCTTCACTGTCTCAGACCATTTGTTGAAAAATGCACTTTGAAGTTAATCACATTACTTTCACCTCAATAACCAATGTAGACCCTGAATGTTTAATTATGCTACCGGTTTTATACCTAATCAATCTTTTTCATTAAAATCCAGTGAAGCAGACAACTGAGATAATTACTGAAGAATCATCTTAATTAAAAATTTTAGCTTCTAATTAAGAGTCATTGTTTACCTCATCAGAAAGCCATTAGGATTCAGGACAAGGTTGCCCTGTTCATTATGTTTTCACCTTTTTTTTTTTTTTAAAGCTTTGGGCAAAGAGAGTGATACAGGATTTTATGTTAAAAAAGGAATTATTACAGTTGTCCCATGAAAAGGGAGAATATGTACGAGCCAGGGTCACCATTTTTCAAAAGCCCTATAGCATATTTACATTCAGAGTAATTGCAGAATATGTTCTTGCATATAAATTGACACTGCCTTGGTTCTTGAAGATAAAGAAATGTCTATACTTAAAATGGACATGACCGCCTAAATTATTTCTTTATTGCTTTCCAGCTACAGTGAAGATAATTTTGAAAGCCCTCAATCCTCCTATCCTGCAATCAGAAACTTCTTTATGCTTTTCACTGTTGTTTTCACAAGTGTCTAACATTGAAGTCTGCTTCAACATCAGAAAAGTCCAATCAGGCACTTCAGCTGGGGATTCAGAGCTGCATAGCAGTTAAATGCCACCACTGAAGATGTGCAGCTTCAGCACGCTCACACTCACTGCAAGGCACCAGCACCAGCTACACGGATGTGATGATGCTTCAACTGATAGAATTAATCAGGGCAAAATATTATCCAGTCCTAACTGGATTCTGTTGCAGGTACCCCGTCTATATGTATATATATATTCCAAGACAGAAGCAAAAAACAAAGACATCTCCACATGGCAGGTTTTTTCCACCTTCACCCCAGCAAGGAAACTTGTGAAAATCATGATGATATCACACTAAAAGAGTGAGTTCAGGCATTTGAAGTGCTAAACTAAACATGTATAGCTGGAATGGTTGCTAATAAACACTGACCATCTGCTAAAGACAAAGCAAACTATGTTAAGATCAGCACTAAACCAAAACCAAACCTATTTTATAGAAACATCTTGTACCATGTATTAATGGCATCCTGCAGGACATGGTATAAGGAGCAACACAGATCTCCACTTATCAGTATTTCTAACACTTTGGAAAACTACTGACCCATACTTCCCACAGGGAATTGAGAAGATAGCATTAGAAGTAAGAAGAATTGTTTTTCATGCAAGTTCTTTGTAACTGTTAAAGGAGGTGAGGGTATAATGAATAGCTGCCAGGAAATTTGTGTCAATCTTTCAGGTACCACTGGGGTTATTAAGTTAAGTAACAATTGCCCCTATCAGTAGGAATGACATTTGCCAATAATAGAAGGCAACCAGTTACGGTTCAGGAAAAAGTATTAGATTATTTTTTTAAGGGAGAGAGTGAGACCAAGAAAACAGAAGACATTTAAGAGAAACTACACAGGAGGATAAATAGCAGCAGCTCCTAGCTGATTTCAGACAAGAACTCAGTTGTGCTAGCTAGCCCCAGCACTTCTTAATCAGACATACTTGCTCTAACCTTATAACAAAGTCTGATTGCAAGAGGCTGAAACAGTTCTCGCTCCACTCAACAGGCAATTGGAGCCTGCACACCTGAGCGGTAGGCAACCAGCTGCACTACTGGCACACCAAGACAGAGAGACTTCAGGGGTCCAAAATGCCAGCAGGCAGATATTTCCCTGGGAAACACTCACACAGGGGAGAGGCAAGTTAAGCCTACAGCTGCACCTGGGTGACCTCACTGAAGTTTCAGGTGACCTAATCTAAAATTTAGATCTTCACGATAATTGTCACATGCTGACTGTACAATTTCCAGGGCACAGATATTTCTATTACACTATCCCTGAACTCGCCAAAATCCCATGTCCAGTAGTCTCAAGCCCTTTGGGGAAGGCACATCCTGTAAGCATGTTAGGATATCGGAGATCAAGTTCAAAACATCATTCCCTCTGACTTGGATCAGCAAGCAGGGGAATATCCACACCACAGCATAGCCATTAGGGAATTCAGATCTAACACAGCTTTTCACATTTCTGCTCCTAAGTAAATATGGGATCTCATCACTGGGATCTTGGATGTAGGGGAAGGACAACCAAGAGTGAGAACAAATCAGTCCCTTTAAGAACCAATCAAGTCTCCTAACTACTGAAACAGCCTTATGACCTCTCATCCGAAAGGAGAAGCGAATCATTTCTTTCCAGTCAAAGCTTGGGTGCCTCCCTAGCCATGCTGGAGAACAGGAAGATTTTCAGTACTCTATCTGTGGGAGCTTAGACACCTCTTCGCTCGACTCTTTTGATGCTCAGTCATCAGCAGTTCTGCCTCCCTGTGCGCCACAGGGGAGCCTATCTAGCCTGCTTTTAGTACAGAAACTTTCTAGGTATTAAGTTAACAAGACTAGTCCTTGTAAAGCTAAACCCTATCCATCGTCACAGAATTGGCTGGGAGTCACTTTTAGTGGTCACTTTATATTGTGCCACTAAAATGCCTTTATTGTAGTCACTAATGGAAAACACATGCCAAAACAGTTACTTATTACAGCTGTAAGAAAGTGACATAAAGCAGTCACAGTGCCTTCTCATTGAACCCTTATTAAATTTCAGGCCACCATTTTAATTGGTGCAACTAAATTAATTTATCACTTAATTATGTGTCAATTTATGAAGAAAAGTGATTTTGTATTTGTTACTGATCAAGGTTGCAGTGGCTAGGAAGCCAGAGATTTAAACATAAAAGCTCTTGTCTTTGCTGTACCCACCCACTGTAACAACTGTTTTAAAAGTTATCTGTTTACCCAAGGAACCAAATCTCAGAGGTTCTGAAATGCAAGAGTAGCCAAGAGGAGTTGTAAGGAGTCATAAGGTAAATGCGAAGATTTTCTAGGCTGGGAAAATATATTTACAGTTAGGGTGGGTGAGCAAACATTCTCCATCTCAGTCTTTCACTATCCAGGAAACCCCGAGACAAACAGCACAAGAAAAAACTCAGTCTTCTAAGCATTCGAGCTACTTGGGCATACATGGCTACAGGTCCCCAAGTCCACCCAACTAACCTAAACCCACAGCGGGGTTTTATGAAGTCTGAATAACACTTAAAATTGTATCTGCATGAGGCACAGGAACTGAAAATGGCCACGTTTGCTCTGATCCTGGGGCTGATTTGCTTGGTTGGTGGCAGGCCCCTGTCTCTGGGACAGTGATGGCAGTGCCCACAGCACAAACAGGTGGTTTTCCTTAGAGGAACGCAAGGTCTGGCAGAGTAAGAACCACAGGGAATTGCTAGCCAGCAGCAGGCTCTAAGTGAACAAAAGGTTAGTATTAAAGAAACATCTCCTCAAAGGGAACCTAGTACGAGTCACTATGCTCTTGAGACCAGTGTAAGAGCAGTACTCACTTAGGTCAGTTTGAGGAAGTAGAGAGAGGCCTCTGACTGCAGAAAAAGTGGGCTGTACTTGTCCTTTCTGTGGAAAGCTGATGGACTTTTCATTTAAGGGGCAATATCACCTGCCTGCTACACTGATGGCAGCCTGGGGAGGGACAAAGTGCATCAAAACCAGTCCATGCATTACCTCTCTTGCCTTCAAAGCTGAGTGGCTACAAAGCCATGAAACAGAGTAAGAAAAGAGATAATGAGGAGCTACAGCTAAACAAGCATCTTAATGGATGCAGGAAAGGTGCTACCAACCCTCAAAACTACCAGAAAGGCATTTGTAAATTATATCCCTGAAAGAAAATGAGAAAAGAGACGAGCTAAGCTCTGGACCTGAGCACTCTATGGATGTGAATGGCAACAGCAGGATACAGGAGGTATTTGCTACACATAGCCTGGGAATACAGTATTAAAGGGAAACTGTCAAATGTCTAGATTTCATTCAGATCAGCACAAAAGGAAAAATAAAAAGTTTTAAAAAAACAACCAAACATTTAGCAGTGGGACTGAAAGCTGCAAAAATCAATAATCTTGGCAATACACGGCAGAATCCACAGAAGGACCAGTTCAAGGCAGAGAAAATTAAGAGATTTACTGACGTGTTGGAAGGCACGGGACATTTGGAAAGGCGATGAAGAACTCAAACTGAACACAGTGCTAGTGGTGCCCGCAGAGCAATGCATGTCAGGAGCATTATGGCCAAAGTGGGAGAGCAGCTCCAGCGTGCAGCATAATTAAGTGCAATTGGAAAGGTGGAGGAATGCTCAGAATGGGTTCGCTTGATTGCTACAAGTAATAAGAAAACAAACACATGCTGGGCCAATCTGAAAGTGCAAAGGCCTTTGGGACCCACACACAGCTAAAATGGGGAAAATTGTACCGCAGCCACCCTCTCAGATGTAACTTGCAAGAATTCCACAAAGGCTGGATTCAGTGCAGAGGAACAGATACAGTCCACTCTCATCTGCTGGGGGAAGCTGAGGGATCCCGACATCCACTACTGTGTCAGGAGGAAAGCATTTCTATACATTAGAAGCACCTTATATCTTAGAAAAGGGAATGAGATTAGAAGAGGGGACGTGATCTGATCTGATCCTCTGAGGAGAAAACATGCAAAGATTTAAAGCACCATCATCCATGAAAGAGCTGAACCACACTGAGGCTGTGAACTCCCTGTTAGTATTTACACAAAGAGAAACATCAGCACTTTCATGAGGTCTGAGGAACAGAAGAGAGCAACTGGTAGTGAAGGAGACGGACAAAAGCATCCAAAATACAAAGGATGACAATCGCACTCTAGTGACTCAAATTAGAAGTCAAAGAAATAGAAAAAAATCCTGTAGCAGCTGTCCTGCCATGAAGCAGGATGATGGCCTATAAAAGAGAAGGGACAGATGTTTACTCATCCTTATGATCTGCCAACAGACATGGGGAAATGGGACGAGAAGCACAGCGTGTAGATACCATTGATTTCTTTTTAATACAGTCATCGAGGCCTGAGTATCAGGTACCAGAGATATTTGGAGTAAAAAAAAATTCAAGCTCTGAATGTGGGATATGAATAAGTCCAAAGTAGCTTAGGGAAAATACCCCAAGGGATTCTAGAGAATATTTCCTCCAGTCACTGGGAAGGAAGTCGGCGAGGGACACTAAGATGTGGCGCTGTACAAAAGGCAAAGAAGTGCACAAGAATTTTCCAGAAAGATGTCACAGGTAACATAAATTCTCCTAGACTGTTTTATTTATGTAAAGTATCAGGAAAAAAAAACAGCAAGGAGGAAGCACTGATAGTTCATGATGCACCTAATAGAAGCTTGGCAGCAATTGGTGTGTGATTTATATGAACATAGGCAGAAACCCTGCCTGCTGATACTTGATTATTGCAGTCGTTTTGTCAAAGTAACTCAACTTAGAAACACATTATACAGCGCTGTAGTGAGTCATGCCACAGGAAAATTCACCAGGCATAGTATTCACAGCAAGCTAATTTGTAAGAGAAGCTTGCAATATATACCCAAGGTATTCTGAAAATTTGCAAAGGCCAGTATTTCATACACACAACAAGCAGTTTGTATTACCTGCAGTCCAACAGAGTGGCTGAAAACACACATTTGGGTAGCTGAGTAGACATTATTCAAAACAAATGAAAAGGGGTTGAAATCCATACTTCTGTTTAGTACAATAATCAAATAAATTTGTGGAGTTTTGTCAGTACTGATGCTAAAAGGGCAAGAAGCACCCTACCTAAGAGGAGGTGCAACACCCACAGGTGAAAATTACTGGATAAGCCAGAGTGTGGGGGACTTAAAATAGTGGAAATTTCACTATGAAATGTCAGGCTGCTAAAACCATGGCAAGAAACATCAATATCATAATATCACATCCAGGCAAAAAGGCGCAGTAACTGGAGGGGGGTAAGACTATTTCTTCTGCAATAGACACACACACTATAATATAGAATACTACATCATCTGTAGTAAATAGCAGCACCCCACAAAGCATCTACCAAACCCGTCAATGTGGCTGCTCAGTGGGAAATTGTCACTCCTGCTAATGCACCTGCACAGTTTCCTCAGGTTACATATTTCCCACCTGCAGCTGATGGGTCTTCTGTTACCTGACCAGATCTGCTTTACAAAGCCTGTTGATATCCCCAGACAAATGCCACACTCTCATATAATGATCAGATTAATAGAAAATTAAATAAAAAATAACACAGGAGTGAATGGTAAGAGCATTAAGTACATCAAGATTCAAGTATTCAGTAGTTAAGAGAATACCAAGTTAATGTTAATTCATGCATGCCTCATTCTGTCCCAGCAGGTATAAGCACTAAAAAAAATTTAAAGTGTTTTTTTTTATTGCACACAAAAGTGGTAAAGCCAGGGCTGCTGCAGAAAGGGATTTGACCCAGAGGTGCTGTACAAACCACCCAGTTGTGAGGCATGTCCCTCTCTTCAAGGTTTGGAGCTTAAAGTTACCAAAGGAACAAAAACAGAAGGTTAAACAAAGGTATTTGGAGTATACTTTGGGTCATGCACCATGTCAGTATTAAAAGTGGGACCTACATTAGTCCTCCTGAACACCACTTGAGAGTTTATTCCTTAGATGTTGCAATGTAAGAAAAGTCAGCTGCTGCCCCACAGCTTGGACACACCCCGGGATGACAGAAAGCCATGGATGGGGTTCCGAGTTTTACTGAAGCAATACCAGAGTATTCACAGACAATAAAACCTTCCTCCCAAGGTCACAAGTCTTGTAAACTTCGTGGTAAAGCAAACTAAGCCTGTTGGGAATAAACAGTCCTTGGGCTCATGGCTACGTAACAGAATATTCAAACGTTACTTAAATCTTTAAAATAATGAGGACATAGTTTTTAATATCTAACTAATGCAAAGACTAGAGGATGATGCCTCTCCCTGGACAGTTATAAGCAATGACATATTTCCTATAATACCCTAACTGCAGACTGAATATGTAATAGATTAAAAGTACACTGAAAGAGATGATTAACACACAGTCCATTATGGGTTCCCTAAAGTAACATTTTCTGAAATATTAATATTTAATTATGGAGGTGGCAGCAGGCTGCAGGGTTTCCCTTCTTTCTTTTCAATGTTCTTCTTATCTGTCTCTGAAATATTAGAGATAATGAGAAATCATGTACCTGTGTAAACTCTAATAGGAGCAATATGAAAAAGCAGAACAGAAAAAGGAAAAAAAATAGGCCTCAAGCTGTTCATGGGGTCTCTGGTAATTGGAAGAGTCAATGGCTATATGATTCAAGAAAATACCTTCCCTGGAGAAGGAGACTGATTGTGCCACATTTATACAGCAGCTAACCAACACTAAGCAGGCTTTCCTTTGCATATTATTGGTGCCAGCCCAATGAGGCAGAAAATTGCATCGTGTCATTTAATTTCCCAATCTTTGTTTTCATTGTATTAATCTTTTGGCTTTACTTCACTTTATAATTTGAAGGCTCAGCAAGAAGCAAACCAAATGGAAATTCAGCTTACTTTCATGTCTAGCTGAATGTTCGTTGCAGTTTTGGAAAGTTTAATTCTGCGTAATCTCACCCATGAATAATAATCATCTGGTTTTGTATGCAGACATATTAGTGGTTATTAAAGACTGCCTTAAAAATTCCTGGGACTGTGCCCAAAAGTCAGTCACCAAAACATGATTAACAAATAGGTTACAGGAAGAGAGCAGATAGGTTTTTTCAACAGAGCCTTTTCCCCTTAGTGTTATAGAAGAAAGTAAAGAAGTTGGCAAACTTCCTGAACTTGAATAATAATTTTAAATTTTACAATTCCCAGACTGAAAATTCAGATGCTGAGGATGTTGAGAGAGAGGGGTTGTCTTAGAAAAAGCACAGGACATAAATATGGAGGTTTCATTTAAATAGAAGGAAGAGGAGATTAAAAAAACCTAATTCTTTTCTTATGCTTGAAGTTGCTTGACTCACCAAGGACTGGGCTGTGCTGGCTCCTGCTCAGACAGCAGGGCCCTGCTGAGATCTGCTCTGAAGCAGGAACAGATTAGCAGAACCATCTGCACCTTGTCTTCCATGCCAGGGCAAAGTTAGGAATAAACCCCAAATGCAGGCCTTCAGTTGACTCTTATCCCATCCCGAAGCACGCTGACTCCTTGTAAAAGGTCTGAAGGCTGACTCGATTGCCATTGGGTGTCTTAGGCACATTACTCTTGTTGCCACTTATTGCACCATGATGAAGACACACTGCAAATTTATACAACACGTTTAATACCCATTTCGTGCTGTGGTCAAATGATTCCTAGATCATCCAAATAAGATTCATGAGCCATATCTAATGAACAAAGCTTTATTTAAAATGTCTTTTTCATGATTCTGTCTCTGTCTTTTTCAAAAAAGGGGCATTTTTCTTTCAACCAGAATCTCTTGTAACCATGACGAAGAGTTTAAAGCTTCCTCTGCTCGGATCTTCAAGGACATGTCTTACCCATAAAAGTTTAAGGTTTTGCCCATTATCTTCCAGTTGTAGGAAGTTTCCACACTTGCATGCGCCTTAGTCACCTTAAAAGAACATACAGCAAATAATGCCGTCACTGTCACAGGAGCAAAATATTGAAGACCTAAATAAATGAAGCCTGT